>JASUUJ010000299.1:0-364559 GCA_030449895.1 Citrus mangshanensis | reverse complement strand
GCATGGTATTGCTGAGCCTGGTAGCTAATGCACTTTACCCCCGCCAGCCTCTTTCTAAGTTCCTCACCCAATTCTGATTGTTTTTCCTGTTTGCTTTGTCTAAAAGTGTTATTTATCTGTAACCCCTCAATCGCTTATTGCTTTACCACCTGATTTCCCACTGAAACACAGTGATTTCAGATTAGTTTCCTCACGCCAGGTAGTGAATAACTGGGATAATTCCTAGCCTCTCATATCAATTCTACCACACCCGTTCACCTCCAGACAGCTAAGAATTATTGTAGCAGTAACCCTGCCACTGGCAAAAGTGGACACTAGAATTCATCACTAGAAAGTCCGACACAAACCACAAAATCTAGATCATGGTATTTTTGATATGAGAGTAAATTTCATCGTGATGGCTGTTTGTTCACACCTGGGACAGGATTAGCTTCCAAGACCAAATCCCTTAGCGAGGTGGGTCATGTGTCATCTCAGAATCTGCACGACTTATTTCTGTGAGTTTGACTTGAAAGAACAACCAATTTTTATATCTACTAGATTCGTCAAACCTCTCGCTAGCACCCGTGTTTTAACACAAACATCCTTCATGCTGGGAAAAGAATAATTTATCCTCATCCCATCACGATCAGACCCGCCTGATTCCGCTGTTGGCTGGCGTTATGAATGGTTATGAATATGTATGTACCTATCATAGTTCTTTCTCAACTGTCACGGGAGTTCTCACTAACGTGTTAAATGCATGATCACCCAGCAATCACGTCAGGTCACAGTGTTTCATTACTGCCTTCTGACGGTCGAGCCCACCATCGCGAGCAATTTACCCATGGAACCTCTCGCCTGCGAGTTTTGATTCTCACCGTTCTTCACTGATTTTTTATCCTCATATTCAGTCAGAAGGACCGGTGCATGGAATATAATCGTCTTAGCTCGCCTTTCATAGATACTCTTGTTGGTCAGGGAGGAAGATTACAGCAGCCACTGCTGGGCTTTTGGCTTCAGATCAACACCCCGCCCAGAGCACACACAAAGATACCGCCCACAACCACTGACTGATCATGTGGGGATGGCCTCTTTATGGTGCTTGCTGAATGTATGGGTGGCATCTTGCTCGTCTCGTAGCTCACAATTCTGGAGCTGGCGAAGCATCGGGTGTCGGGAGCAAGACGCATCGCACATTACGATCATGCCTTCTCCAAACCGATTAGGCAGGTTGCATCCCAGCCATTACTGATATCGCAGCTGCCTCTGACGCAGGTCAAAGAGCGAATTCGCCTTCAGACCTACCTCCGGGGTACGTGTCCGCTGACCTACCCCGCTTCCGCTAGACTATTTCTCTTCAACTCTTCCAGAACCATCTGCTTCGATCCCTTTATGGTTTTTCCTCCTCGATTTTTATGTCCCTCTCGTCACTTCTGACAGCTCATGCACAGATTTAATTGGGTCGACTCTCAGCCAGACGACAGCGCTCTTTGGTTCCTGAGTCTTTTTTGTAATCCCTGGGTCGCTTAGTGGATGGCCGGGGGTGCTCAGACTAAGACAAGGCATGAGTTGGCTCTTTTATGCCCCTAAGATTTGGTCATTTTATTTACATCAATACCACAACATCATCATCTTCGCGTATTTGTTCCCAAATCGCTTTCAAATTCTGAAGACATCTGCCGTAATACTGATGCTCCCCAGAAAGCTTGTGTACCACTTCAGGAGTCATCTCTTTGTTGAGAGATGGCCAGAACATCCTCCACCTTAGCTTGGGAGGACCTCACACTCCCGGTTATGGCTATATTAAATGAACTATATGCACTATGGGCTTATTACACTTCATGTTTGTTATTTGTAGTTTTAAGTCCCCAGACAGGTGAATACTCATGATCTTCACAGGCAGGGGAGATTCGACGCCGCAGCACATCCTGGCCAACCTATGAGGCTCATTCCCCGCATGCTATTAGGAGAATCTGACCAGTTCACACCCTTCCTCCACCGCAGATGCGCCCATCAGGGCGCTTTACTTAACCTAGTCCCGCTCTTGGTTGAGGATACAGTGTTTGGTGGAAGCCTTTTTTCCTCTGTGATTCTACGCCCGCCATTATTATCGTAGTCGCTTCCCTGGGGATCATCCTCCTTCACGACTTCCTCTCTAAAGATCACACCATTTCACCATTGGCTAAACTCCTCTTAAGTACTAACCTTCATGCGATACAAGCAGTTCTCAAGAGATTAGTTCTCGTGTTACTTCACTACTTCAACCCCTCTGTTCCTCAGTTGCTTTCATCCCTCAGCATTTAAGCCTGCACTTATCCTGCTTTCTTTCCATCCATTCCATCCGCTTAGGTTGTCTTCTTCTCACATGAAGTTACTCCCTTCAATAAGATGACTCGGCGTCTCCGCATCACCTCTTCGGGGCAGGCTCTACTCCACCTACGGCCCATAGTCTCCCCATTTGCTTTCTCCCATTTCTCTCATTGGCAGCTTCCTCTTTTCAACTCCTACGTACTGCACACGTGCCAAATGTCGATGCGAGATTTCGTGACTACTTCCGTGCCCTGACACTACCGCGATCTCTCCTCAACTCTGAACTCGCAACAACCAGTATACTACATGCTACTTCCTTCTGAGCAGTAGCTTACGTTTATGCAACTTTTACTCAAATGACTCTGCGCACACAAACACAAGTCAATGCGCCAGAGTTTTTCCTACGGTAAACCCTCCATAAGCCAAGTCGAAATTCGGCTTACTTTTAGAAACTCTCCTGCCACACTCCGATCTAAGCACTAATAATCTCTTCAAGAAGAGAATTCGAGCTTAAGCTTTCCTAGGCGTTCTCAATCGAACGCTTCTTCCCCTTAATTTGATATGTAAAAATGTCTAACCCTTTACCTCATGATTGCCTCTTTTATAGCATCCCGTGGATTCCCACCCCTCATTTACATTCACTGCCTCACTACCTCTTAGTTCTCTGAGAGCGAAAGGTGGACGCCGCTAATGGTAGCTGCGAATATCAAAGCTTAAGTCGAAAGCAGGATTTTGCAGCTCCGGATTTCATATAGCGCAGGTACACGCCCGCAGCAACTCCATGGAGTCGGCCCCAACCCTCGACCGCAGAGAAAATCCTATCTCCTTCACGCCAGGCCTGCTGTGCTACATGGTCCCCAGAAGAGAGGTGTCTTCATATAAACGGTGCCAAACTCTACTCTCTAAGAACTCTTCCAGAGTTCACATGTCGCTCACTTATATAAGTGTCAACTCCTTTACCCAATTTAGATATGGTTGCCAGTCATTTCATAATATACCATCAAACAAGTGGTATTATCTTGTTAAAAGTTCTTTGCGGCTGGTAATACTCACTATAAATCTGAGCCCATCTCAAAAGAGCAAAGGGTCCTAAAATTGAGAAAATCGGATATCAATTGCATAAGCAATTGAGAGATTTGAGAGAGTTTTATTGAAAGTGTTCTAAGTTGAGGTTCATTTGAATGTACGTTTTGTGTGTAAAGTAAGAGTTTTTCCCTGACTTTGTAAATTTCCATTTGTTACCAAATTATCTCTCTACTTCTTGTCGAGGTTTTATAAATGCCGAACTACGTAATGAATTATTGTCGCGTCTTATTTTGAGTACATTTATTTTGTCAGCATTTTGTTATTTCTCCAAATGTCAGAAGTCACCATAATATTGGTAATTGCCTCCACCACACGCTCCACAACATCCACCATGACTCTCTACTACACCCCAATAGTAAAATTTCAGCTAGGAATGCTAAAGACTAGAAGCACTTCTCATATTATTTTCGATCAAAGAGATTCCCGTGAGTTGTTCTAAGCCGCCTCTCCCAAAGCTAACCGCACTAATTCCCAAGTCGATTTAATCCTTACATGAATATTCTTCTCTTCGAGAAGAAGATATCCATAAGGCAACATCACGAACTACATCATGCATTCTCACTAATTTTTCAAGTTGTCTCAATAAAACGTTGCTTATGAGCATCTTAATCATTGCACCTATGAAAATGCTTCTACTTTCTTCAATCGAGTCAACACCTAGATACAAACACAATCCATGTTGAATAAATAGAGAAAAAAATCTAATTATCCAAAGGAATTAAAAACAAACTCTAAATAGACCACTAAACTCTCTTTAAACAAAAACTGTGAGACAATGGCTAATTGTCTTATT
Source organism: Citrus mangshanensis (assembly GCA_030449895.1). Classification (NCBI taxonomy): domain Eukaryota; kingdom Viridiplantae; phylum Streptophyta; class Magnoliopsida; order Sapindales; family Rutaceae; genus Citrus; species Citrus mangshanensis. The sequence continues at coordinate 360,388 of JASUUJ010000299.1, read as the reverse complement.
TGTGTTTATTTCTTTTCAATGTTATACAAAAAGCACAAGTGGCTATTTATAGTTTTATAAATGCATTTCAAAGCACACATTAAAAAACAAAGAAAAATTACAACCATGCACACACATTGCCTTACACATGTTTGCATTTAATTTTTAGATACACGCTTCTTTTATTAATCACATTAAAAACTATATAATATATTGTTTGTACTTATTATTTCCCTTACACACATTAACATTTTTTATAAAGCTTATCGGTGCACCGCACTCCATTATTGAATGGAGTTTATCAGCGTAACCCTAATTTGCTTCTCTGCTGAGCTTGGACTTCAAATTATGCTCCAACATCCTCGATCTTTGATATTTCGCCGGGTGTTGTTTAACTTAACGCCCCATATTCAAAATATATCCTCCAAATCAATTTTACAATCTTCCGTAAATAAGGAATGTGAATTAAGAAAACATAAGTTAGTATTCTCGCCTTCAAAGCCGTAATCCGTACCAATTTTTTGATAAAGACAAGCCAGGTTGACATCAACATCTTCAATATCAAGTTTTTGTGTATTTCGAGTTTTCAGATACTATTGTCCTTTACATTCGATCATGAACTATTTGCTACACATCATTCAAGGTGGAGTTAAATTATCATCAATAATACCTCGCCGTTGTTATGGTTTGGCGTAAAGCATCACCGATGTTTTTTTAACAAAGCCAATCCTTCTTTTCCTTTGAACGCCCAAAGCAATTCGCAGCTGACACTTAATAAACATATGTACTTGTTGCCGGGAGATAGTTTACGATTTTCGCAGCCTTTGATCACCCTCGCGTTTCGTGGGGAATCCCACTTAACGACGGGTCGTAACTGAGTCTTGTCAGTTACATCATCCAAGATTACGAGATCTTGTTCTCATTTTTCAATCTCGTACATTGTAAAACCGCATTGTTCTTCCTTCCCCTCACTTTCTTCTTCCTCTCTCTAATTTTAAATTTGTGTCTTTGCAACCTTCTTTCGATAATTTTGAAGTCAAGATGTCGGAAATCAGTAATTACAACTTTCTCAAAATCTTCTATCCTTCGACTTACATCTAACGCTATTACTAAGCTTGTCTTTCAGACTCCTCCAAAGCCCCATATAGTCCCACCATTTTGGTGTCAGCATATCGCTTTTAATGCCTCAATTATTCGATCAAAAGTTGATTTTATAGAGTCCATGTGGATAAATCAGATATAGTGCAAAGAATTCTATGCTGCAGATTGTCACGATGGGACAGCTTTGTTGAATTTGCCACTTTTTTTATAGCTTCAAAAGAATACTAACTCATTTCCTCGCCGCTTCCTACTCAACCGATATCACAAACCCCAACATAGAAACGGTCAAAGATTTCACATGTGTCAGTGCAACAGATTTCTTCTAATCTTTGAACATCTGCCATGACATTGCTCGCTCAATGCTCATACTTGTACATCTTCCAATTTCTTTTCAATATTTATTGCACTTTCAATATCCTTGTTATCTGCAGCAGGCGCGCCCAAATTCTAATTTCTTTCTTTCTATCCTAAGATTCTCAACACCTCAAACTAAATAAGCTACCACCTGTGTAATAGTTGCCGCAAACCCATCTCGTGATTCCGTGACTGCAGACAAGACACACTTTTACATAAATATTAAATAAGCAATTGTAAAGCAAGCTAAAAAGAGAAAATTTTAAGCACCTCCAGTGATCATGTGGCAAAAATAATGGAAACAAACACTTCCACAATACCCAGTGAGAGCACCCAAAACAAGAATCTATATAAAAATAAATATTTTAGAGATCATGATGGACTTTTATATAACTTAGCACCCCACTTCGTATAAAAATTCCTTAAATAATAACCCAACATTATCAAAATATCAAAATAAGCTAAATTGACATCCCAAATTATTTTACATATATTATCGGTTAATATTGAAAGGGGAAAAGAAAAAAATTCGCTCTAAACCTCCAACATTTCGAATAAAAAAACTAAACGATGAAAAATCATTATGTCTTTAGTAAAACTATAAATCTAATCCAAATGTTGAGTTTGCAAAATGAGAGGGCCTATTTATTGGCTTAATTTCTAATTCAACGTAATTATAAATTGGAAGTGACATATCTTCAACTTCCTCTCTGCATTTCAAAAGGATTATAAATCAAACAAGAAAAACATAGCAAAATTGACTTCTGTTAAAATGAACTAGATGAGAGGAAATATGTAAAGAGTTAAGCGCCCACCAATATAACACCGATGATAAGCTATGTGTAAAAAAAGTCAACCGCTATCTTCCACTATTCACTTCTATCTCTCTAGTGTTTACATTAGAAAAGCAAACCCAACAAGACATGATAAGATATAGATATAAGCATGGTATGGCTAAATTAAATCGTAAGACAAATACTAGCAAAGGATATTAAACAATGAAGTTAAGAAAGATGTTTTGTAATTTAAATGCACCTTACCTACCATGAGGTAATAATTGAATGAAGGTATCATAAAACTCATAAAATAAAATATAAACAAATGTGATTATTAATAATAAATGAAAAGTCATACTCAAGGATATGTTCGTGGAGTTGGATTGTTTCGATCAAACAAGGTGATTGATGATAAGGTGTTTAGTCAAACAATATCTTACTTCTCTTCAAAGTAAAAAGTAAGGAAAAGAGCAAATAAGTTACGATGGGAGATAAAGTTGTGTGAGGCTTTTCGAAGGTCATTTCGATGACTTCGGGCAGATCACCCAAGTTAATGAATAAATTCTAAATGATCTCGAGCATACACTACATTGTGGTAGAAGAAATAGTTTAACACTCGCCTTGTGATACTTTTCTAAAAAGTATCACGTGATGGTAGGTTTGAGTACATATTTTCCGTGTTTAATGTATTAGATACAAGTGTCACAAATTGCCAATTCTATGGTGTTTGTAGATGCTAAACATAAGAGATTATCGAGGTTAGAAAAATGCATATTTATGGCAAAGGAGAAAACCATCATTTTACATTTACTTCAAGTCTTACTAACCTCTTACTTTTATGTATTTAACTTTCTTGTGATTACACTTGTGCAGAAGTGTTTTATTTTAATTAAGTATTTTATGTATTTTAGGCATTTAAATACATTTCACAATAAAGGAGATATTAATGACGGCAAAATAGACAATATTTTGGAACTGTGATTTATTTGAAACCCTAGAGGAGCATGCAGAAAGGAAAAACACTGCTCACATGTACGGTGACTATTCATGGTATTAGATCAAGCATGTTATCGCCAACATCGTCGGCTTCACGACGATTTGACGATACGGTATTGACCGAAGATGTGCATTGATCATGATGAAAGCCACGATCCTCGCGATTGTAGCCTGGCAACATTGATACGGTGACGCGTGGCGATATTAGGACTTCGTACCCGCTGCAGCGGTACATGCACACAGATTATTTTTCAACCAAACCGCATCATAGGTGTTCAACCGCAGTCAAATAGTGATTGGCTGTTCATCCGCGGGTCAAAACCGCATCGCTGACCGACTAATGATGCGGCGCAACTCGAAGCCAAATCTTAATCGATACAGCCATGATTTACTTCCGATTATCTATAAATGGCTTCCCCTTTAATTTTGATATATAGCTCAATCCATTTTACCCTAGTTCAATTATGAATAGCTTAATAATTTTCAAAGCTGCGCCATGCTACAAGTTCCCGTCAACACGTGTCATGCTTTATTTGCACCTAAATTATTTTCTTTTCCCCTCAATTTTTGTGATTATTTGATTTTTTGCCAACAACAATAATAATCTTGTCTAGATATTCGCCTTGAGGTTACACCCTTATCTAGATACAAGGTTATTATTATTCTAGCATTTATGTAGTTCTTAGCACCATATTGATTAGAGAAGTATTTTTGCCTCATGAAAAGGTGGATTCCCTCATGATTTAATTCGGCATTATTGTGAATTGTAAGGATTATTTAGCCCATGATGCTTGACATGTTGATACGGATCCAAATACCCAAAATGTCATTTCAATAGATTTCTCTAATTTCAATTTATTCTCATTCCAATTCCAATTTAGAATTATCGGCCATTTCAATTCCAAGATAATTTAAATCACTTCCACCACAATTCCAACCACCCATTTACAAAATTAATCTAAGCACCACACATAATGAAATCCACCTCCTCATCGGACGACACTCGCCACCATTACCATTCATAATGGGATCTCGCACTCGCAGCTTCAATAAAATTTTACACAACAATTATGTAACACAATACAGGTATTTACGTAAACAACAAAATTAAAGTCTATTTTTGTTTTAGTTTCTACTCGAACTCTAGACACCAAATCAAGTGTTTTATGTTCCTAAACAACAAACCACTGTGCCAAAGGTACCAGATTTTGCAAGATACGTTGAAATGTTCAAATTATCATATTAAATAATAAACAAATAATATAGCAAAAAGAAAACCCTAAAATCAACATAAACATAAAATTCCCTAACTAATTCTACCCTGCCACCACCTCATCTCTCCGGCAAGATCCTTCTTCTCTTTCTCGACCTCTGGGGTAAAAATCTCCCCTTCGAGCCTTAAAACTGGGGCAAGTGGTCTCATAAGTGGTGGAAATCCTAACAAGCATTGCTAAAACAAATTCTAAGACCTAGGTTTCATACCATATGAAACCCTAACGAAGCTACATAAGTGCTACAGCGTAAAACATCCACCATGACACTATTGCGCCACAAGCACTGTATGATCATGTTTGTTTTATCTCCACATTGTTTTGCTCACCCTACCGGCGCACCGCCCTCCTCGGCTCAGGATTTCTAGCGTAATCCTTTGTTCTTCCTCATAATTCGATTTCCTCGACCGTCAGAAATTCACCAAATAAAAGGGATTATGGTTAGACGGTTGGCCGTCTTTTGTGGACTCCATCATGATGGACAAATCAAAGTATGCGAGGCCCAAGCAGTTATCCGCTTGTTAAAGGCTCTCAACGTCACTATTTTAGAATCAATTGAGATTTTAATTTGTTTTTCTAATTGGAAAATTAATGCTTTAATTGTATTGTGTTAATTTTTCGATATGCTTAATCAATTATTGCATACTCAACTAAATTACAAATGTAGGATTATCCACGTTTTTAGTTCAGTATGTAGTTTTTTTTTTTATATTTTTTGGGTGTAGTTTCGCATGTGTTAACTTTAGATTTTATGAAGGTAATAGTCAGTGGCTAGACTCACAAAAGACATGTAATTAATCACCAAATTGATTCTGCTTTCAAGGCACTAACATCGGGTAAAGGTTTTTCATGTTTAGATAATTTCATTCAAATCGATTAATATACCTTAGCGTAGTTATGGCCTCCTATGCGACTTATTGACAATATGTAAAGGACAATTTTAATTCGAAGTGAACTAATTAAGCAAGCTTTTTCTTTTCATTTAGGTTAATATGATCAAGTTTAGGTTATCATCTATTTATGAATATCATTTCTTCCAAAACGATTATTTCCTTATTCCTCTAATGTATTTTAGATGGTACTAATACTTTCTACAATGAGTTACGTGAAGATTGCTTCCTGAAAGGCTGGGAAGATTTCGGGTAAGCAGGATTGCTTGTTGATATTGGTGGAAATCGATTATGCTTTTGTGGAATTTGAGTCTTTGATTACAACTTATTTTCTCTCGTATAGGAAATATAATAATGTAATCTCATATTTACAAACTCTTTCCATATGTTATCACGCATACTGTGAGGCTTACACAATGACACGGTTTAAAAACTTTTAAAATAATGGAGAAGATCAACTTTTTGTTCTTACAATAACATAATGTCGTAGTTAATTTTATATATCTCTTGTCTTCTCGCAATTTATCGAACTAATTTTAATTTCAATATGAGGTATCTTCTTCGATTTGGTTTCTATCAAAGATGATCTATGTTAACATGTTGCACTCATGTCACTATAAGTGGTGGCCTTTGGGGCCTGAGTGTGAAACAAAAGTGCATGCTATTCACTTTTTCATTTTCACCTATATCTCCCCTACAAACTTGGCCTCACGACTTCTACCAAGGTTGCTTTTATTTAATCTTACATGCGAACATTAAGGTTTTTCTGATATCATAAAAATCATATTTTTTTATTTTATGTCCAGGGGGATTTTGACAACTCGTCTAAGATACAAGTATGACTCATGTGATGCATCCATTTCTTTTTTGAAGTTTTCATGGTAATTCTAATTATGTGGCTTTTTGTGATCTTTTAGCTTAATGAGTTATTGCATTTTAAAACTTTAATGCTATTTAAAACCTCTATTTGGTTGAGTGTGCATTTCTTTTACCTATTAGCTCTAATCAGATGTCAGGAAGCGGTGTCATATGATTTAGGCATATGGCTACTTGAATTTTGATTTTGAGGTCGCTCTGTACTTCTACATCCAACATTTCCAATCTCTTAATTTGCAAAAAGGATATTGCCTTATAAATGTGTTTTTATGGTTCAAGACTGAGTATCTCTTAATAGTTGTTGCATTTCTAAGATTGGAGGTTGTTTAGAATTTGGTTGCAAAATGTTCGAATTTTATTTATTTTGTTCTTTTTTCCTTTAATATTTTCTTGAAAAATTGTTGCCACTGCTTTTTAATATTTTGTTTAGTTAATTATTGAAATTCATATTCTCTTAAGCAACCAGCTTTCAATGACTTGTTCTCAATGTTCAAATATTTGTGCAGGGTGATATGCGAGTTTAAATTGTTATATGACACATCACCACCGTATCCGTAGATGCTCTAAAACCTTCGTATATTTCTCAACTTTTGATGAGCTTTACAAAGCATGGACTCTCAGTATTCGATTGCTGATGTTTCTACTCTTTCTTCCATGTGCAAATAAGGATTATAAGCCAATATTCATAAAAATAACCATTCCATAGTCGGATTATAAGTTATAAAGTTTAAGTAAATAGATTTCACAATAATTTGTATGCAACCGTAATCACATTGTGGGAAATAAATTGTGATAAACATCATCTCAACCATAATCGCCATTGGATTAATTATAGTCGGATTATAAGTTATAAAGTTCAATTTAATGTAATTACGCTATTTTTTTATTTTTGTTAAATCAATTTTTTTTTTTTGTTAGTTTTGTATTGTGAATTTGATATTCGCAAATGAAAATGGCATTCCGTGATTTTTTTTAGTTTTTTTCCCTAATACACACTATATCACTTTGCTCTGGTTTCATTTTTTGTTTGAATTTGTAATTTGCATTGATTGTGTGAATAGACTTAAAAGTATATATGTACTTGAATTATGCAATGCAGTGTACTGTATGAACTATTTTTATTATCATAGTAATTATTCACCGTTGAATGATTATGTATATTTAGTAAAAATGCAAATATTCACAAGCTATCGGGTTCGCTTCTATTTTGAAAACTTAAACCAACAATCGCTTTCTAGTTGAAGATAAAGGGAACATTATGGTTTTAAACATAGAAATTTGCCAAAATCACAAATATGACAAAAGTTTATTTCTATTAACCATTGTTTCTCTCATGGTTGGAAATTGCAATTTTTTTCCGTTTCCATGTATTCATTTGGCAGTGATTTGATCAATGTGTTTGAAGTTTATTTTTCTCGACTTCACTTGTATTCAACCCATCCACTATTGAATGGAGAATGGAGAGTTACTGTTGTGTTAACATAATTGCACTAATTATGTCCTCAAAGAGTGGAGGTAATCATCCTTTCATTTTAACTTTTAGAAATATTAAATTTAGCCACAACTAGTAGGCATCCGATTGATGTGTAAATTTTTATGTATTTAATTTAGATTATTCATTATGAGAGTGGGATTTTCATCTCTTGTTTGTTGATGTGTTGGAATTTGTAATGTGTACTAATAATATTTAAATATAAATGAAAGATTTTATAATATAAATTAAGTTTTTTTTTGTTACTTTGTGGTGTTTTTAATTTTATCAATAAATCAATACGCAATGAGCTAATTCAAATTTTTATGTTTTTAAATAAATTAAATAGGATACTATAAAGTAATGAATTATGTACACTAATGTGATATCAATAATTACTAATACTATGGTGTTATGATTTTAAGTGATACTATAGTAATAGTAATCAACACCACTTACAAGTGTCAAGATTTTTTCGACTACCGATTCTTTCAGACAATTAATAAGTGTCACTTGAAAGTAATTCGACACCATTCTAATGTCGGGTAAAGACCATTTTTCTAAAGTAGTGATATCACCTCAATCAAAAGATAATTTTGGTGACCATGAGATAATTCTCTTGACCTCGAGCAGATCACCTCAACAAGTAGGTAATCCGGTGATCATGAACATATCACCTCAACCACGAGATAATTTCAGTCATCTTGAGCATATGGGCTTGAGAAATACTTGCCAAGTCACCAAAATATAAAATTTAGTCAACACAACCACTACTCTTGTCCTAACTATATGGGACCATATAACTAAATCTTTGCTACCAAGAATTAAGGGATTTAGAAGTCAGACTTTCAAACTTTACAACTGATAAGACTTCAATCTCTATAAATATATGCAACAAATTCATAAATGAGTAGGTTCAACTTCTCTCTCTATTATATCATTTATTTTTTAACACCATTGACTATGACGAGATTTCTTCTTCACCCAACTTCCCAAAAAAACAAAAAAAAAATTATTTATTTATTTATTTATTTTGTAAACCAAAATCGACTTGAGCATCTGAGGGCTAACGTTGAAAACTTCTAGAGCCTTTTAATGTCCTTTGTAATTTTAGTTATTCGTGGGTTTGCTAGCATTCGTAGGACGCCCTATGTGATTGGCAAACCACTTCTTCACCAAACAAATTTCATATTGATGCAAGAGTTTTGTATCAAGTCGGTTAGAGTAGATTTCGACATCAACAGGATAATTATAAAGAGCCATATTTGTTTATCAAGCTCTCTAGTAACAAATTTTCCAATAATCACATCATACACAATCATTCTTGTAATTGCAGACCGGCAAATTTGAAAAAAAGATTGTCAAAAATTAAATGTTCTGAAATTGCCTGATCATTAATTTATCCTTTATGATTCTAAACACCGGTTGAAGTTTTGAATAATTCTTTATGCTATCTTCAATGTTTTGTTGCATGTGCCATGACACATCTATCAAGAGATGGAGAAATATTTATTATGGTGCCAATTAATTCAATTAGTAAAATCTTAAATGAAAATAATATATTAAAATTTGAATCTCGAATTTAGTTATGAAGTGAGAAAGGCGAGAATTGGAGTCTTCAATTCAAAACGGGTGAAACCGACTACGAAAATAATAAGCCTCTAAATTCACACTATTTCCAAAATTAATGTGTAACACCCAAGCCTAAACTCTAAGGGCAAATCTAACCGCAACTCACCTATGTAATTAAATATCTCTTTAAATCAATAACAATTCAAGCCTCAAATATAATATTTAGATCGCAAAAGAGATCAAAAACCCTGTCAAACCATCTACCATCCTCAAATCAAGTCTTCTACTCACTCATCAAAACTAAATCTTGACTTCTAGAAACTGAATCATAATAAACTATAATGAGTACAAAGCTCAGTAAACAAATTAGTTTTTTTTATACCAACATATATACATATTTACATATAATGCAAATGGATGATATGGCATGACCTTTTGAAAACACTGTAAAACAAATTCATCAAAATCTCTTTCTATTACTTTCAAACTTTCACATTTTATTTTATCAAAATACATGCATGTGGCACTTTTGCACTATGTGTAGTACTTCACGGTACATTGGCCTTCGAGAGGCGCCCTCCCCATAATCTCAAGAGGTGGCCTGACAACTTCAAGAGGTGGTCCCCATTATAAAACTCTAAAACTTAATTTACTTTCTTTTTTAAAATTTTAGTAAAACTCACTTTCTCATTTCATAGAAAACGTAATGCATATTCATGCTAATGCCAATAAACACTCGCACTTACTTAAGTCCATGTACATAATCACATTTAACACATAACAACACATCACATCAACATCGACAAAATCATAAAAATCCATATACGTACATATCAAACATAGGCTTTTCAAAAATGCCAAACATATACATATTGTTTATTGTGATCCATTTAGAAGTTTAGTTTACTTATCTCATGGCATCTACTTGTAACAAATGCATATTGATATCATCGACCTAAAAATCATTAATCAAACTCTCATAAGATATAATCAAGTCATAATCATAAATTCCTATGTCCTCAAATTTCTCATTTTAAACATCTCTTAGACTCAACCGCAAATACCCTTACTATTGGATCCCTAAACAGAACAGCCTATGTGCTCCGAATTTTAATAAATTATTATCTTATTAGAAAATCTCAAATTTTACAAAGCATATATTATGATTCATTTAGAAGTCTAGTTTACTTACCTCTTAATATACACATGTAACAAAAGCGTATTGATATCATCGACTCAAAAATCATTAATAAAACTCTCATAAGATATAATCAACTCCTAGTCATAAATTCCAATGTCCCAAAATTTCTCATTTTAAACATTTTCTAAACTCAACCTTAAATACCCTTAATATTCGGTCCTTAAAACAGAACAACCCATATTCTCTGATTTTTAATAAATTATTACCTGATTGGAAAAATCTCAAATTTTACAGAGCACATAATGACATACTGGAAATTCATGGATAAAAATTTCATAGCTTAGTTCCGTACAAAAATTATTGAAAATAATGTATGTTTTAGACAACATCAATTCCATCAAAAAGCTTTTTTATTTTAAACCTACCTACTTTAAAAATACATAACAATTTATTGTTTTATCATAAAATCATGAAAATTTCTAGAATCACGTTAGTCGATATAAAAATAACTTATCCAAATCTTATAATTTTGAAGTCTAGTTATGGTAAAATAATTTCTGAAATTTATGTTCTCTCGAAATCACAAAATTTGTGTCTTGAGACTTGAGTTAAAAGAAAATCAGATAATTGAATTCTTACCGAATTAAAAAAAGTTTCAAAACATTCTTGAAGATGTCTAGTTTAACATATCCAAAATCCAAAATCAAATCAATTTGTGAAATTTTACGATTTTCAAATAACTCACTCGGTATATTTTTGCAAAATCTTGAGTTTCTACTTCTTCTATAATTGTCTAATCATGTTTCTCCATCACAATCAACAAAAATCAAGAATTGAAATTTACCTCCAATTTTCTCTCAACAAATATTTGTTTCAAACGACACAATTTGATCTCACGTGTTGCTCATGACTGAACTAAGAAGAAAAGTTTCTTTTTCTAATCTTTTTCTTTTCTTTTCTCTCTCCTCCTCCTCTTCTTCTTCTTATTTTCCTTCTTTCTCTCAATCAATCTCTCTCTCTCTCGCTCTCTGGTTAACAAAAAAAAGCAAGGTATCTTATTCTTTTTATACTAAGATACAAAAATCACTAAGAAAATTAAAAGACTAAAATACCATTAGAAGAATTGAGATATTACATAATAGTCATCCCAATTGATACTAAGAAATTAAGGAAAATATAATTGCTTTCAAAACAAAGCTAGAAATTTCATTGATTCTTTCATCATTTTTTACGAATACAAGGTAAAATATTTAAACTAGTGCTAGCAAAAATTTTGTTTCACTCACATGATATTACAACTATACAAATTAATTTTTTTTTTAAAATTAAATATCCAATATAATAAACAAATTAAATAAAAATAAAATCAGGCTAGAGATATTCCCATGGGCTTGTGGGCTATGGGGTGGGTGACCATTAGTAAGATAGCAATATCAATCCTTATCGGAACCCAACTAGCAGTCATGGATATTTTAAGCTCCATGCTTCTCGCATTGTCTATACTTTTCCTTTTCCACTAAGCTAAACCTTCGAATTCTGCATGTTACTCTCTACATATGTTTCTCCAATTTATTAAGAATATTATAATGCCACTCATATCAATTTCTTTTCCATATTTCGATTAGGGTTGCAATATTTCACTAATGATATATGAATATTTCTTTTATGCAAATTAATATACATGATCAATTAAGGGGTTTAGAACTTTTCATTCATAATCAATTCGATTTATTTGCATTCAGTTCTTTAAAAGGGTTTCTCATCTTTTAGTTTATGTCTGGAACTTTAGTGCGTGACTTAACAAATTATAAAATAAAATTACTAGTTGTCAAATATAAGGTAGTGGGTGGTTTGTAAAGTTTATTTATATGTCGTGTTTATCAAAAACTTTATAACGGTTTCAAAATCAATCAAACATAAGCACGTAAATTACAAACATATATTGCTTTAAAACTTAACGATTTTTCTTTCCCCTTTTATTCTAGATCGAATGTTTATCGACGATGGTCCAAGCAAGAGGTATTTCGCTGTCGAAATGGTTTCGTGTTGCAAATGTGGTCTCACCATGGTATCGAATGCCGCCAATATGGGTGTCACGTGTTTGAAATCGAAAGTAGACATTACTGAAAGTTTGTAGCATGCAACATAACACCTAATGGTTGTCGCAAGCCAAAGAAAAATAAATAATCTTACTCTAAATAAATTGCGTATAGTAAATGAGCAGGGTCGTGTCCACAGAGATCGGTAATTATTTAAATCCTTTTAAAATGTAAAATGAAAAATGGGGGGATTGTTGACAATAATAAAAATCAAATTAAAATAACAAGAATGCAAATTAAAATTGTAATTCAAATTGGGAAAGTTAAGGAATTAACTCACTTGATTCAACCATCGATCATTGATTCAAATATAAATCATTACTTATTTATGAATAACTCTATAGCTCTAAGAGACCCTCTAATAGTCAATCTGTCCTTAACTAGTCGATAACCAAGGTACAACCATTGGTTATTTCCCTAATCAATAGACAACCCTAGATACGATCATAGGATTTAATCAATTGACAACCTGAAAAACCAGAGAGACCCAAATCCTAATCAACAAACGCATACGATGGTTCATTTAAATTAGATTGTTTATTCTCATAACACAATGCACTGCTATGCTATTTGTCACAAACATTAAAATCTTCATACGATGAATCTTTTAATTGACAATAGATTAAGTTGATAATTAAATAGTGGCCAATTATCTAATTAACAAATATAATAATGACAATAATTTAGAGAATAAACAAATAACCAAAAAGCCAAAACACGTTAAAATAAAAACTGCAGGCCCTTAGTTAACAGCACGCGCCCACGCCTTATCAACAAAGTTCTTCTGAAGCTCATAATTTTTCCAGGAAAACAATCATCCTCAAACATCATCTTGTAGCTCAATTTTAGCACCAATCAAATAGAATTGCATCTACAAAAATAAAACACAAGTAAATCACTATTATTAAGTGCAAAACATTGATATTAAAGGAAGTAAACAATGCAAAACTAGTGCATAAATTGCACTCTAACAAATTCCCCCACACCAAGATAACGCTTGTCCTCAAGCATATAACTCAAGACTAATCCCAAATCTCCACTCAATTCTCATCTCAACTCATCCAAAAACAATCTTAAGCAAGAATACCTCAAGAATTTAAGTCAATCAACATTCGAGAGACAAGGATTTTAAAGCATGTGATCTCATAAGGTAGAATAAAAACATTCAACCACCAAGAAGATTCATTCAAAATTCAAGTGCAACAAGATTTAATAGCCCTCTCATTGACTTCACTCCATGCACTCAAAGTGTTTAGGGTACCATTTATGCACTCAAATAAAATCAAAGAATGCTATTACCATAAGCTTGCTTATATATCACATCTCAATCTACAAAAGATGAATTAAATGCAAAAATCTAAGGGTCTTAAAAAGGTTGTAACGGGGTTAAATGGGTTAAATGAAAATGAAAGGTCTATGAAAGAAAAAGAGATCAAAATGAGAAGAATGAACCTTATGATATCAAAACGCTTATTTCTACTCAAGTCGCCAAGAATTTAAACATTTTTTCCTCTTTTCTTTTTTTTTTTGTTTTTTTTTATCAAACAAAAGAAATGAACCTTGCACGATTTAATTCAAGCATAATGCTTGTTGATCTAATTGAGAAACTTTAATTCAAGGTAGCAAGAGCAACAAAATATATACAAAATATATCCAAACAATGAGTCCAAAAATTTCCTTAAAGGCTCAAAAAAGAAAATGGGTAAGTAGATGGAGAGAATTAGATGGGTAATGGTTAAGGGTCAAACAAAGATAACAAATAAAGGTCTTCTGGTGGAGAAAAAGAAGAAAAATGTGAAAATGGAAAAATGGAAAGCGGTTTGCCCTTATCATTTTAATGCATAAAATCCCGTAATGCGGCTTTAACATGCATAACAAAGCAAGTTCTAGAATAAACAAACTAAGATTGATATTCACATAACAAAAATAATTAGAGCAAAGTGGTTGCTCATAGGCTCAAATCCTCACAAAGTTGATAATTTGCCATCAAATCATGTACACTCTTCAAATGAATCAACCATTAATAGTGGTGTAGAATGAGAAGAAGGTATGAGTGATATATAAAAGGAAAGGTAAAAAGGATAAGAAGCGAGAAAGATGTATGTAGTAATATAAAAAGTGAAAGAAAAAATGTGAGTGATGAAAGAGTATGATAAAATAAAAAAAATGTAAATAATTTGAAATAAATGAGAAAAGAGTAGTGAGAAATAAAAGAAAAGAAAAATAATAATATATGAAGCATACTAACTCCAAAATCATTTAAGAATGAGCAGAGTGAAAATAATACTTCCAGACATCAATATTGCAAAAATCCCTCCCCCACACCAAGAAATTACATTGTCCCCAATGTAAGATAATCAAAGCTAACATAAAAAAAATAAATAAATAAAGCGTAAGGATAAAAGATTAAAGGCAAAACTTCCCTAAATTGTGAGCTTTGATCCACATAACGTCTATGGACTTGGCGAAAATGGTGGGATAAATCCCACACTCTCGAAGTATGCGGCCAAATTCTGCTCCATCTTGTTTAGCTTGTGCTCCATTTTCTCTAACTGAATGCTCAAATGTGGTGCAGATGTAGAAGGAATAGTTGGTGAGGCAGCAATTTCGTCATCAAACTCGTCATCAGAGGTAGCACAACTCCTAGCATAAAGCTTCTTTGGAAGTTAAGTGGGTCCTGGTTCAGTAAACTGAAATCTCCCATCCTTGAATTCGACCACACATGTTCTTTGTAACAAAGACATATCCAAAAATTCCTTTTTGCAAGCAGGGTGTAAATCATTATTGTCAGGATCAAGCACACATAAGTTTATAGCTAACAGAGTAATGTATGGACCAAGAAATAAAGTCCTATACCGTTTAAGCACACTCTGAAATTGATCTGCTAACCAAAAACCTAAATTAGGCCTCACATCATTTAACATGCACTAGATAAAATAAAACTCAATTTTAGAGAAAACTCCCAATGATCTTTCTTTCTTGAAAAATTATATGCTAAGAACCGATGCACACATTTCAAAATAGGATCACGTAAGAAAGAGCTCTTTGATTTACTCGGGTTATAGGCATTGTGATCAAAAGATAAATTATGCCAAAGACCATAAGGCTCAAAATTTTCGCTAAAGTCACAAGTTGTCCCTAAATATGCATCACTAAAAGAATAATCATCATCAATGAATCTTAAAACTAGGTTAAAATCTATGATAGATTGTGAAAATTTTTGTCTCATTAACCTAAACTTTATAACATCCGGAGTATGCAAAGTAAAATCATTCGGTATATTAAATTGAAAAGTAGCATAGAACTCCATAATCAACTCAACATAACCCAAACAATCAACATCAACAAGCTTATGCAAACCAATCTTATCTATCAAAGAATTAAAATTATCATTAACATTTAATTTTTCAAGAGTCAGGTAATGAATATACTTAGCTGGAAGTATTTTTCGCTTGGAAATATCTTTGTACCTTTCTTTCTCTTGCTGAGTCGTGAATGTGAGGCACCCTCCGAGATTGGATTCAGCAAGTGGCAAAACACTCATGCCTTTTCCATGTTTCGATTTTTGTCTCACGGCTTGGCGTGAATCTAAAACTATGTTCCATGGAACCGTAGTCGGAGCTGCAATCTTGGATTTCTTTGCGACGGGTTTCTTTTTAGACGTTGATGACTTGGAAGTTGATGCTTTCCTCTTCGGCATTGTCACAATAATTTCACTCACAGGTTTTGTTTGAATGCGAAAAGTGGCGGTTGTGCGGAGGACAGTGAGGTTGTGCGGGTTGTTGGACGCAGCTAGGATGTGCTGGAAACCGATTGCAACACGCTGGAGACGCTGCTGCTGGTTGTGCTGGAGACACTGCTGCTGGTTGTGCTGGAGACGCGGCTGCTGTGCGATGGACGCGGGACTGCTGGTGAGTGCGGGCTTGTTGCTGGGCTGGTGGTTGCAGATGCGGCAGGGATAAGGGATGCACAGCTGCTAGTTGCGCGCGGATGCTTGAGGCGCGGGCTGGAGACAGCGCGCAGGGGACGCGAGCTGGAACTGGGGACGCGAGCTGCTGGGCGGCTGCTGGGACAGGATGCTTCGCGTCTGGTGCTGCACTGGTTGCGCGCGGATGGGCACTGGTTGAGGGACGGAGATGGCTGGTGCATGCAAATGCGGCTGGTGTTAGGCAAAACACTTATGCGCTAGGGTCTTTTTCTTTTTTTTTCAAATAAAATAAACCTTTTTTCGAATTTTGTTAAAAAATAATAATAATAATAAATAATTTTAAAAAAACCTTTTTTCTTTTTTTTAATCACAAAAAAAAACTAAAAGAGACACTTGAGACACCAAAAATTTCAGAAGTACGTTTTTAATAAGTATATGGGCAAGCCTTAAAACTATTTTACTTTAAAATCACAGAAGTATTTATTAGTTAAAAAGTGGGCACGCCTAACCAAAAATTTTCTTCTGTCCAAAATAAGCAAAAACATTATTTAAACAATCTGAATCAAAACTAAAAACAAAAGATATAACAAAAAATCAAAATAAATAAATCATTTGAGTTGCCTCCCAAAAAGCGTTTTTGTTTTATGTCTTTGGCTAGACACATTCATGCATCAATCTCCATAAATGGGACTCTCGAGAGCCACTTCCTCCATAATATTCACCGAAAAACCTTCATAAAAAGGTTTTAAGCAATGAACATTAACCTTAAAAACTTTGTCAGAAGTCGGACTCCGAATCTCAACTGCACTATGAGGAAAAATATTAGTAACAATAAAAGGTGCAACCCAGCGAGAACGTAATTTACCAGGAAAAAGTTTAAGCTTAGAATGAAAAAGAAGAACTTTTTGACCAACAGAGAACTCCTTTCTCAAAATCATTCTATCATGAAATGTCTTTGTCTTTTCCTTATAACTCTCATAGAATTCGTTTCTAATCTCCTCCAACTCTTGCAACTGCAACTTCCTCTGCTTTCCCGCTTCATCCATCCGCATATTGTATTGCCTAACCGCCCAGTATGCTCTGTGCTCAAGCTCTATAGGTAAATGACAAGGCTTACCAAATACTAAAAGATAAGGAGACATACCTATGGGATTTTTGTACGCGGTGCGATACACCCACAATGCATCATCTAATCGCAAACTCCAATCCTTTTGATTTGGACTAACCGTCTTTTCAAGAATAGACTTGATTTCTCTGTTTGATATCTCAGCTTGTCCACTTGTCTGTGGATGATAGGCGGTAGACACTCGGTGGGTAACATGATATCTCTTGAACAAAGTCTCCACCACCTGATTACAGAAATGAATGCCTCTATCATTTATCACTGCTCTCGGTACACCAAACCTGACAAAAATATTAGACTTGACAAAATCTACAACAACTTTAGTATTGTCAGTCCAGGTGGCCTTAGCCTCTACCTACTTAGAAACATAATCCACTGCTAAAAGAATGTAAGCATTGCCAAAAGATGGGGGAAAATGTCCCATAAAATCAATGCCCTACACATCGAATATTTCACACACAAGAATAGGGATAAGTGGCTTTTGATTTTTATGACTTAAATTACCAGTCTTTTGACAATTCTCACATGACTTACAAAACATGTATGAATCACGAAATAAAGTAGGCCAAAATAGACCACATTCTAACACCTTAGATGTTGTCCTTTTAGGACCAAAATGACCACCACATGCATACGAGTGACAAAACTGAAGAATAGAAGGAATTTCAAACTCAGATACGCACATTCTGATGACTTGGTCAGAGCAATGTTTCCACAAGTAAGGGTCATCCCAAACATAGTACTTAGCATCGCTCTTAATCTTATCCTTTTGAGCCCTCGTCAGATCACTAGGCAGTGTTCTTGTAACTAAATAATTGACAATGTCAGCGTACCAAGGAACCATACCTTGAGTTACAAAGAGATGCTCATCTGGAAAATCATCCTTCAGAGTGCTTTCAGTGGTCAACCTACTAAGGTGGTCTGCAACCAAGTTTTCTGCTCCTTTTTTGTCACGGATCTCCAAGTTGAACTCTTGAAGTAGTAGGATCCAGCGGATGAGTCTCGGTTTCGCTACCTTCTTGGCGAGCAAATATCTGAGAGCTGCATGATCAGAAAAAATAATCACTTTAGTACCCAATAAATATGAACGGAATTTTTCTAAAGCAAAAACAATAGCCAAAAGTTATTTTTTCGTTGTTGAGTAATTGCACTGAGCACTATCAAGTGTCCTTGATGCATAATATATCACGTGAGCAGCTCTTTCAACCCTTTGTCCAAGAACAGCACCAACAGCATAGTTACTGGCGTCGCACATTATCTCAAAAGGGAGGCTCTAGTCCGGTGGTTGTATAATTGGAGCTGAAGTCAATAACTCCTTGAGCTTATCAAATGCTACCTTGCATGCTTCATTAAAATTAAACGTCACATCTTTTTGAAGCAGCTTGCATAAAGGCTGAGCTATTTTCGAAAAATCCTTGATAAAACATCAATAGAAACCTGCGTGACCAAGGAAAGAACAAACTTCCCGCACACATGTGGGATAAGGTAAAGATTTAATAACATTTATCTTAGCTTTATCTACCTCAATTCCTCTAGCAGAGACTACATGACCCAAAATAATGCCTTGATCTACCATAAAATGACATTTTTCATAATTCAAGACAAGGTTTGCTTTAATGCATCTTTCAAGCACTTTCTTCATATTATAGAGACAATCATCAAAAGAATCAGCATAGACTGTAAAATCGTCTATAAATACCTCTATAAAATGACATTTTTCATAATTCAAGACAAGGTTTGCTTCAATGCATCTTTCAAGCACTTTCTTCATATTATAGAGACAATCATCAAAAGAATCAGCATAGACTGTAAAATCGTCTATAAATACCTCTATAATGTTCTCTATATAATCTGAAAAAATATTGATCATGCGCCTCTGAAAAGTGGCGGGAGCGTTACAAAGACCAAATGGCATACGTCGGTACGCAAAGGTTCCAAAAAGACATATGAAGGTTGTTTTCTCATGATCCTCAGGCGCAACCGGTATCTGATGAAAACCTGAATAGCCATCAAGGCAACAAAAGTGAGATTTTCCTGCCAACCTTTCAAGCATCTAATCAATAAAAGGAATAGGAAAATGATCATTCCTAGTGAGTGAATTAAGCTTTCTAAAATCAATACAAATCCTCCACCCATTCTACACTCGGGTGGGTACTAACTCACCATAAAAATTCTCAATAATTGTTATACCAGTTTTCTTCGGTACCACTTGTACCGGACTTACCCATTTGCTATCCGAAATTGGATAGATTATACCTGCATAAAGAAGTTTCATAATTTCTTTCTTCACTACTTCTATCATGAGTGGATTCAAACGGCATTAAGCTTGAATCGAAGGTTTGGCATTTTCCTCCAGCAGTATTCTATGCATGCACGTGGACGGACTTATCCCTTTAATATCAGTAATTGTCCACCCAATAGTCTTTTGTAATCCTGCAGCACTCTAATAAGCTTTTCTTCCTCTAAAGTACTAAGCTTTGAAGAGATGATCACTGGAAGTGTCTCACCATCTCCTAAAAACATATACTTTAGATGACTTGGCAACGGTTTAAGCTCTATTTTCGGTGCCTGCAAAATAGATGGAAGAAGTTTTGCATGAGATGAAGGTAATTCAATATAAGACATATGATGAGTTAAAGTTCTCAAAGAATTTAATTCATAAATTGTCTCTAGCAACAGAATTTAAAACAAACTCATTTTCATCATTTTGCAATCCTTTGAAGCCCAAACTGTTATTTAAAGCATCTACCAATGAATCTTCAACATCCAAATAAAACACTTCCTACACTATGGGGTTAATAACATCCACAGAAAATACCGAATGTTCCTCACTAGGATATTTCATGGCATCATTCATATTAAATTCTATAACCTCTCCATCAAACTCTACAGTAAAAGTCCCTTTATGTACATCCATTTTAGTCCTGGCAGTCTTAAGAAAAGGTCTTTCTAGCAAAATTGGGACAGAATTAGAGGAGTTATCCTCTTCCATATCAAGTACATAAAAATCAATAGGAAAAACCAACTCATTAACCTGTACTAAGACATCTTTTAATACCCCATTAGGATATGCATTAGACCTATCAGTTAGTTGAATTATCACGCCAGTTTCTTTTAATGGACCAACATTCAAAGATGAATAAGTGGAACGAGGCATGACATTAATAGAAGCTCCTAGATCTAACATAGCCTTCTCAACTCTAACACTACCAATTTTGCAAGGGATAGTAAACATACCTGGATCCTTGCACTTAGGAGATAGTTTCTTTTGGAGAACTGTTGAAACATTCTCCCCCATGTGAACTCTTTCATCTCCTCTTAATTTTCTCTTGGAGGTGCACAGTTCCTTAAGGAATTTAGCATATCGAGGTATTTGTTTTATAGCATCTAATAAAAGAATATTTACCTCAACTTTGCAAAATGTCTCAAGGATGTCTTTCTCTTGTTCCTCCTTCTTGAATTTTACAAACCGGCTTAGAAAAAGAGGAGGTATCACCACAGGTAGGGGTTTCGCTCTGGTGGGTTGCGCATCTTGAGATTTAGGCATCAATTCATTCTTCTCAAGCTCATCTTCTACATGCTTTGTCACTTTCTTACAAGGCTCTTGCAACTCCTTCCCACTTCTAAGGATGATAGCACTAGCGTTTTGCTTTGGATTCACCTCAGATTGTGAAGGCAATCTCCCTGATACTTGAGGCTCCAGACGGCTCACTGTAGTCGCCAATTGACTCATTTGCTTCTCCAAATTCTGAATGCTTGTTGTAGTTGCCTACTGAAATTGTTGAGTGTTAGTCGCAAGTGATTTAACAATTTCTTCAAGGGATACACCTGACTTGGAGTTTGACTGTGGAGGTGCTGGTTGTCTTGGTGGATATTGTTGTGGGAATCCTGACGGCCAAACTCCATAGCTGAAGTTGGGATGATCCTTCCATCCCGGATTATATGTTTGTGCATAAGGATCATACCTCCTCTAAGGCATGCCTGGAAATCCTCCAACTGCATTGGCTTGTTCAACGGATTCTTCTTGAAGTGTAGGACACATATCAATTGAATGACCCATATTGGAACAAATGCCACAAGTCTTCACCTGTTGCACATTACCTACCACAAACTTTTCCGCAAGAGAAGTAAGTTTATCTAAACTTTGTTCAATAGAAGAAATATTTACCTTCCTTGAAGTGGGATCTTGCCTGTTGCCAAACTGTTGTGCA
Organism: Citrus mangshanensis; assembly: GCA_030449895.1. Lineage (NCBI taxonomy): Eukaryota > Viridiplantae > Streptophyta > Magnoliopsida > Sapindales > Rutaceae > Citrus > Citrus mangshanensis. Next base: position 338,600 of record JASUUJ010000299.1, on the reverse strand, counting down.
TTGGCAGCCATATTTGAGATCAACTCCCTTGCTTGAGTATGGGTCTTGTTCACCAACACACCTCCACTAGCAGCATCTTTCATACTCATATCCATCAATGACAGTCCTTCGTAAAAATATTGAATAAAAAGTTGATCATAAATCTTATGTTGAGGACAACTAGTACACAATTGTTTGAATCGCTCCCAATACTCATGCAAAGTCTCCCCAGGAAGTTGTCTGATCCCACAAATGTCTTTTCTGATGTTGGCAGCTCTTGAAGCAGGAAATTACTTCTCGAGGAACTGTTTCTCCAAACCATTCCACATTGTAATCGATCCAAGAGGCAAGTGGTACAACCAGTCTTTAGCTAGCCCATCTAAAGAGAAAGGAAAAGCACGCAACTTAATCTTCTCTTCAGTCACGCCTTGTGGTCTCATACTTGAACATACAACATGAAACTCCTTGAGATGTTTATGAGGATCTTCACCTGCAAAACCATGAAACTTGGGTAATAAATGAATAAGACCAGATTTTAATTCAAAATTTACCTCCAAGTCATACATTTTGAATGCAGTTCTTGATTCAAGTGCATTCTAACTCTCTAAGAGTTCTTTCTACAGGTGCAGCTCTATCCATCACTTGTTCTTCTGAATTGCTAGATGATTCAACCAAATCAGGTACCGTATCTGTTTCATAAAGCAAAGGCAACTAGGATCGTTGCTTGCTTTCGTCTCTGTCTCAATTTCAGGATCAAACGAAAGTGTACCTGCACGAGAAGAACGAACCATACACCAAGTAAAACGTAAAAAGGATTAAATAAACGACACCAATCCCCGACAATGGCGCCAAAATTTGATGGTTGTCGAAGCCAGCAAAAATAAATACCTACTCTAAATAAATTGCGTATAGTGATTGAGCAGGGTCGTGTCCATAGAGATCGGTAATTATTTAAATCCTTTTAAAATGTAAAATGAAAAATGGGGGGATTGTCGACAATAATAAAAATCAAATTAAAATAACAAGAATGCAAATTAAAATTGTAATTCAAATTGGGAAAAGCTCTGGTTGAAGGAATTAACTCAACTTGATTCGACTACTGATCATTGATTCAAATATAAATCATTACTACTTATGAATAGACCGGTTATAGCTACTGAGATCCTCTAATAGCCAATCTCTCCTTAACTAGTCGATAACCAAGATACGACCATTGGTTATTTCCCTAATCAATAGACAACCCTAGATACGATCATAGGATTTAATCAATTGACAGCCTGAAAAATCAGAGAGACCCAAATCCTAATCAACAAACGTATACGATAGTTCATTTAAATTAGATTGTTCATTCTCATAACACAACGCACTGCTATGCTATTTGTCACAAACATTAAAATCTTCATACGATGAATCTTTTAATTGACAATAGATTAAGCTGATAATAAAATAGTGGCCAATTATCTAATTAACAAACATAATCATGACAATAATTTAGAGAATAAACAAATACCCAAAAAGTAATAAAACAATTAAAGCATAAGAAAGATCTCACAGTAATGATGAATCAAAGCTTTATTAACCTTCAACCAGAATAATAGGTTTAGTTCTTCATAGAGAGAAGATAAAAATTTAGATCTAGGGTTTCTTTCGTTTTTTTGACAATAGATTCCTCTCTTCAATTCTCTTCCCTCTCTTCTCCTCCAGAGTTCTTTTTAAAATAAAATGCTAATATCTAAAATATTATTTAAATAGTAAATTCGTAATTACAAAAATAACTAAAAAGTCAAAACACGTTAAAATAAAAACTGCAGGTCCTTAGTTGACAGCACGCTCCCACGCCTTATCAACAAAGTTCTTTTGAAGCTCATAATTTCTCCAGAAAAACAATCATCCTCAAACATCATCTTGTAGCTCAATTTTAGCACCAATCAATAGAATTGCACCTACAAAAATAAAACACAAGTAAATCACTATTATTAAGTGCAAAACATCGATATTAAAGGAAGTAAACAATGCAAAACGAGTGCATAAATTGCACTCTAACAACACCATGTCCCAAGTGTGATAGATACTTGCTACCACCATGAGCATGGACTAAAGCCAAATTAGAATCAAGGGAGCTGTTGACATTTTGGTTGAAAAGACTCAACAATTTGAATAGAGTTCGGTTAGTGAATGCAGAATTTGTTGGTACTGAACCTCATTCAAAGAGGATCAAACTGAGGTTGACAGTCCAAAAGGAGGTTCTTGAAGGAGTGATTCTTGAACAATCATATGTTGTTATGTCCAGAAATATCACATGTGTGAATCTTGTTCCAGGGTTCATGCAAACCGGCCCTGACCACTGGGATGCTGCAGTGCTGTTAGAGGTGTCATGTTGCTCATAGGCGAGGTTTCACTAATTTAGAGCAGCTGATTCAAAAGCATGATGCTCCTGCTCGGGTTACAAAGATCAAGAAAATGGATCATGGAATTGAGTTTTTCTTTTCTGACAGAAGCCATGCTGTGAAATTCGTTGAATTTGTGGGGGAGGTTGTTCCAGCACAAAGCCGCCATGAGTACTAAGAGTCGTAATTATAAATGTAAGTACACATGCTCAGTTGAGATCAGTCCTATTTGTCGGGAGGATCTGATTTGCCTGCCGCCAATAGCTGCACATAATTTGGGAAATCTTGGTCCTTTTGTTATCTGCACAAAAGTGACTAATAGCATTGCTTTGCTGGATCCTTTCACTCTCAGGCACTGCTACTTGGATGCTGATCAGTATTGGAGATCACCCTTTAAGGCCTTTTTCACTAGCAGGCAGCTTGTGGAATATATTGTGTTAGATGTGACGGTCGTTTCCATTGAAGTCAATGTTTGCAGCCCAAAGTATGTTTTGGCTGGTGCTCAAGTAGCTCGTGTACTGGGTTTCGGAAAGAACGATACCATTTTATCCACTAGAACACATCTAGGCCATCTCCTGAATCTGAGTGATTATGCTATAGGTTACGATCTCCATGAGGCTAACCAAAATGACATTGAACTTGAAAAATACAGAAGTCTTGTACCACCAGATACAATCAAGATAAAGAATAGTTATAAAGAGAAGAATCAAAGGAAGCATAGGAAACCTAATCCTCCGAAGCTCAAGCCCCTAGACATGGAGGTGGATGGCTCTAAATGTGGAGCTGACCAAGAGAAGGTGAATAATGAGTATGAAGAGTTCTTGAGAGATTTGGTGGAAACTTTGAGTCGTATCACGATAAAGATTACACATCCTCTGAGATGGCATCAATAACTGATGAGGAGGATGTGCCTTCCGTTCCTTTGGACTAGTCGAGTGATAAGGAAGAGGGTGATGATAGCATGATAGAGTGAATGTACAATGTTTTTGTTATGAATTATGTTTCAGCTATTCGAGAGGCATACTATGTTAGTTAGGAACCATTGCACGTGTTTAAAACAAGTTCGTCTTGGTTGAGTTGAAAAAACAATGTCTTACTGAAGCTTCTGTACTTGTTCTTATTCTTCCAGTAGCCCTTCCTAAATGCATCACAAAGACTTTCTGGGAACGTGGATTGTGAATCTAACCTTACGTTCTAACTGAAACTGAGATATTGATGCAAGTGCTTATGCAATTCCATGCTTATCTACAGGAGAATATTTCAAAGCAATTTCTGAAGTCCAAGTTCTTAAGGAATTCTATTTTTGTAACTTTGTTTGTATGATTGTGTTGAAATTTATATCGATCAATCATGCCTTGGAAAACCATCTGAATTATTATACGTACGTTTCTCACAGTAATATCCAAATATGGCTGTAAAATTCAGCCCATAAACAATCAAGTAAACAAACTTGATTATCATTACTATATAAACACATCAAATAAACAAACTCGCTACTTTTTTCACACCAACTGCACCAGCAAGGAAAGTAACATTGATCGAAACATACGATACCAAATCTTCTAGATTTCACACAGCACTTATTCTTCACTAGTTTCTCCTGTTTTCATTTCCTAGATTCCAAACAGCATTTATTCTTCACTGGTCCGTGGTATTTTTTCATAAATATCCAGCTTCCTGAACCTCCGAGGAAGTAAACAACGACCACCAAACTGCTGCTGGAAGTGAATGATTGCAGCAAAAAGCAAACCAACAAACAGGATAGCGACATCCCAACCAGTGGAGTAGATGTCTGCAGCAGGATCAGCATAAATGTACGAACCATCGAACTCCTGAACATAGTTTTGGGCCCTGTAAATATCATATGCGTGTGGCACCAAGCGGACAACAGTCAATCCGATGTAGAAGAAGCGGGAAAGTGCATTTTCTCTTGAGTTGTGAAAAATGTTGAGGAGAATTTGAGGTAAGAGAAAACCATCCAGGATCAAACCAGCATATGATCTCAAGTTCCCCCAAAGAGAATGCTGCTGGTTGTTATAGCGAAAAGATTGTGCCATTATGCCAGTTTTGCTGGTCCTCCAGTTTACAAACAGAGTTATTAAGGCTCCAGCCAGATACACTGGCAGGGTCAGGAATAATGCCATTTTCTCAGCAGTCCACAAGGCCTTCAGGCTGTTGTCACGCATTCTTCTCGACAATGAGTGCTGGAGAAGACGACAATGCAACAGAAAAGCCACCATTGTGACTACTCTTACAATCACTTCTTGCACCTCTAGCCATCCTCCACTTCTAAACAAGACAGAGTGGGGATACTCGTTTTGAAAGAACAAGGCTTCAAAATTTAGAACAAGAAGAATCATGTGGCCCAGAGTGAGAATCGCAAGCATGAGAAGCGAAATGAAAGGAAGAACATCTGGGTGCTTTCTCACGTACAGGAGTTGAAGTACTACAAAGATACACGCAAGTGTCTTTGATATCAGAACCATGAGGAGCTCCAAATCCATCCTCCATATTGATCGTCTCTCCAGGATCCTATAATAAGAAGTGGCAGAGACAAACAGAGGTTCAAAGTAAAGAGAATCAGATTTGTTGCGTAAACTTGTAATACTTCCTCTGATAAAACCTCCCTTCGTCATTGCATTTAGTGGAGGAAACTGAAGATGGATGCTAATCTCGCAGTCCATAGAATTATTGCTCGATTTCTGATATTTTAAGCCAGCATCTCTACAGCCAACCATGCAAAGGACTCCTGTTTCTGAATCATAAATCCCTTCAGCAAATATTGCAACTCGCCTCTCCCAACTCGAAGAAATGTTAAATAAACTTGCCACACCACCCAATTTCAGATAGTAATACGGTCTCAAACTTATTTTGTAGCTGATATTGAGTGGTTTACTACTGCTGATATTTGATTCAACAACAGAGCTTGTGGTACTCGAGCTTGACCATGATATGAAGGATTCTGACAACTGAGAGATTTGATCATCAACAGCTATTGGAACTGCATGGCCCCATGCAATTTTCCCTCCAGAGGTTTTGACAGAAATGTCAAAATTCATTTCTTGGGAAAATCCATCCGGATATTTTTCCAAACTGTTTCTCAAATGTTTCTTCTTCAAGCATGACATATTTCTTACCTTTTCCATCTCTGTGTATTCATACTTCAGTCCTGGAACTTTAAGCACTTCATTATCCGTACTTCGGAACAGAATCCTCCCAAAATAACCTGTATCATTCAAAGCTCTGTTGCTCCATATTTGGCCTGACATGCTGGTAGATTCTCTGATTGACCAAATTGCGGGAAATCTTAATGTCAGCAGTATTGAACAATCTTCCACACGAGAATTGTCCAAAGAACCATGTGTGTTCAAAATTCTGCATGCTGCAACACACAGCCGATTCTTCTTCCAATCCCATGATCCTTCTGCAACAAAAGTTGTTTCTGGATTGAAATTGCGGTAATGGCCAACATAGCTAGTATTCGGAAATTCCATCAGAAACCTCAATCTTTGTCCCTCTGTTGAACACTGAATGGTGTTTAAAGACATCACTTGAGGCAAATATCCCACAGCATCGCCAAAAGGATTGCAAAACTTTGAAGAATTGCAATCACTTGCATACGCTAACTCAAATGCATTGACTCGCCTCTCAAGGATTGAACAAATAGTTGAACTGACCTGTAAGCTGACTGAAAAATTCTCTGCTGGAACATTGATCTCACCAGAACACTTGTTCTCGAGTTCTTTCGAAAACATAGTGTACTGGTAATTGGTTTCAGGGAATATCAGCAAGGAAATAGGATCAAAATAGCTTGGATCGTCAGCAGAACTCAAGCTCCGCAACGTTCCAGCTACAAGACTGGTAATATTACTTGAATCTTTTACACCATTAAGCTTTAGAACAGCATGATGATGAAGCAGATTACCTTCTGGAGAGCAACTAGTACTTGAACCCACCATGCAAAGCTTCCCGGATGATTTTGACCAGAAGCCTTTCAAGCTAAAGCTCAAAGCGCTATCATCTCCAGTCCTTAGAGGCGAGAAGACTGAATGACCATAAGTCCTACTGTGTCCAAAGTAGTACAAGTTGTAAAAGTGCAAATTCCCCTCAAATTTGAAGACACCTTCAGCATTAGTTGTATGGACGTTCTGGGTGTGAAACAACAGAAGGTTGTGTTTATTTGAAGAGTATTCAGATGGGTTTGGATTGAGTATTCGATCCCCACCATCATAGTAACCATTTTGGAAGGGAAGGAATGGCAAGGAGGCAAACTCAGGGGCGGTTGCTGTTGACTCTGGGACAACTGAAGCACAGTGGTCACTGTAAGAGATTTGAGTTCCATTGCAGTGAGTTGGAAGCAGGAGAAATATGAAAGTATGAATAAGCCATGAAATCAGAAAGTAGCATCCATGCAAAGTAAGAGGACCCGTAGCCATATGCATAGATTGTAAAAGACGGGAAGAAAATTTAGTCACTACAGGAAGTTGAGTTATTCCTTTTAAGTCGTCTATTTATGCATCATTCATGTGTCTCTCCCCTTAGAAATTTCCTGCTACAAGACTTGAGACAGTAGGTAGAAGTCTTTGGATCATTTACATGGAAAGCTTACTTGGACATGAACCATTCACTTTGACACGTGCTTTCAATCTCAAGTTGAATAATATTTTTCTGTGAGATTGAAACATATTGTATGGTCTATATAAAATCAGAAATGAATGTTAATGTCAATAGCTCTAATGTCAAGTTCACATTGATTATTCGTGAAGAAAGTCATACTCCCACCTTGAAAGTTCTTCTTGAGGCATAAAATTCTATGCGTCCACATGGGGTTTGAACCAGAGAATACGTTAACAGGGATACTAATAGTCCACTGATGGTGATCGATGGAAATGTTTAATAAAAATGAAATTGCTAGGAATTTGACAAGAGGGAACGGTAGAGATGGCAAAACCCCGAGCCGGGTCCGGGTATTGCCATGACCGGACCCTGCCCGGATGCAACCGGTCCGGGTCCAGTCTTAATCAATTTTATATTTTTTAATATTTTATGTGTATATATTTTTTATTTTTTGGTAATTTTATAAGTTTTAAATTTATTTCAATAAAATTTAACATGAAAATATAAACTTTATATATGTATAATAAATGAGTCAAATAAATATAAAATATTTAAAATAATATATATTTTATAATTTTTTAAATAAAATCCGGGTTCCGGATTTATCAAGTGATGCCCAAGACCGACCCGGCTTCATACCCGGGCCGGGTATTTTCCGGCCCGCAACGCCCGGGTACGGTGGGGGTCCGGACCGGGCGGGTATTTTTGCCACCTCTAGGGAACGGTAGACTTTCAAAACAAAGTTATTTGTTTACAGAAAAAAATTTGTTGAAATTTTATAAATATGTATTCAAAGAACATTATCTCCAGACCATTTTATTTACATAATGTAAAAGTGAAGAGGAGTCACAGGTACGTAGCAGCAACATATAAATAAAGTCGATGAGATTAAGAGTGCTTTAACATATAAAAAATTAAAAAGAGTACTAATGTAACTTATTTAAGAGTGCTTTAACATATAAAAAATTAAAAAGAGTACTAATGTAACTTATTTTGCATGGTTGAAATATATAAGAAAACCAACTACAACTGGAGAATTAACAACTGTTCAAATGTAGAATGAATAGGCCAAAGAATTCTGTGACAAATTGCAATTGTTGAGTAATAAAAAGTATCAGTCAAGCATCTCCCCATTTCCCACCCAGGGGCATATCTCCTCGGCTAAATGTTATGAACAGATTCCTGGTAGTATTCCATTATGGAGCATGTACCGACAAGGAACGAATACCGACCAGAAGTTCATACCGACCAGGTTCTTGTCAATCAGAGAGAGGACACGATCTCACACCCACGCGACAGTTTCGCCGTGCCCCATACCGCTGGAGAGAACACGATTCCCCACATTTACCCACGTTCGGCGGTTGAAGGCCCCTTGAGGCCCTTGATCACCCACGTTTAACGGGCGTGGGAAGGGCCTTGAAACATGGAGCAACTATCTATAAAAGCTAAGAAAAAAGAGAGACGGATATACAAAAGTCCAGGGGGGGGAAACACTGCCGAATTGATAGCAGGCATTACTACATAAGAATCCTAAATACATTCTACTTTAAGAACATCACAGTTAGTGTGTGTAATTTAAATCATACAGTTTTCCCATAAACACCGTATACTGACTTAAGCATCGGAGGGTTTACGCCGGAAAAACCACCGGCGTCTTTGATTTGTTTCTGTAAACGCAGGATTGGAAAGAAGAAGAAGAATTATTTAAGTCCCAGGAGCTCGAGCAATCGCTAACGCTAGTGGAGTGCAACCTTTTTCATCATTGTCAACACAATCGTTGGTGATCCAATCTGGTCGGGCCAAGGGCGACCAGATTTCAACATCAACAGCAATCTTTGTGCTCTGTTCTTCCTAGGAAGCAATATTGGGCTTTGCATCCCAAAATACATATACTTGATTAAGAGAGTCTGTAACTCGCAAACTAATCCAAGAAATCACTCACTGGTGATGTGAGATACTACAATCACTCACTCTCGAAACCTTACTACTTCTAATTCCAAAAACGAACCCTCATTTCCAACATTTAAAGACCGATTCTCACTTGACAAATTTCTCAAAGACAGATGCAAATCGGGTAATTTTACTCCCACTGAAGCTCTTTGTTTCTTTGATTCCATTATCAAAATGCAGCCAGCTCCTCCTCCTGCATCTTCCTTCAACATTTTGTTTGGTGGTCTTGCTAAGGGTAAGCAATATGATACTCTTTTTTTACTATACAAGAGACTTAATTCAGTTGTTGGGTTGTTGCCAGATTGTTTATTGGTTAATTGCTTTTGGGAGAATCCTTACTGGATATATTGTAGAGGCTATTGAACTATTCCATACTTTGAGGAATCTCAAGTTTGAACTTAATGTTGAAGCCTACAACTACCTTATTGATGGATTATGTAAATCAGGCAGACTCGAAATCGCATGGAAAATTTTTGGGAAATTTACATAAATAACTATAATATTTTTACATTTTTCAAATTTAACCCCTCGAAATTTTTTATATCATAACTAGCCAAATGCTAAACTTTTGTACCAAATTGCCCCCGCCACTTTCATCAATTTTTCAAACAATGTCACTCTTACAATATTCAACACTCTTAATAAACCTTAGCACTCTCAACACCCTCAACAAACCTCAACAATCTCAACACTCTCAATAAATCTCAACATTCTCAACACTCTTAGCATAACAAAAGTGTAAAATCATCAATTCGAGAGTATTCTAAAAGTTATTCTATGTTCTTACATAAATATGAATTTTTAATGTATTAAGTCTATAGTTTAAGTTCAAAATTAATGTAGATTTTGTTGTAAATGTTGTTATTTTTCATTTATAAAGTACTGTAATTTGTTAAAGTAGTTAGATTTGAGTTGAGAAATCAAAAAAATCATTGAAAACAATAGAAATTCGAGTTAGAAACGAAACCCAGGTTTATGTGTGATAGGTTGAATTATGTGCGACAGGTACCTATTGCACATAAATACCATTGTATTTTTGTGTGACAGCCATCTGTCGCACATAATCCAGCCTGTCGCACAAAATTACAGTATGTGCGATGATACTTTTTGGAAGTCATAACTTAAGCTACATGTGTCCGTTTTTTGTGTATAATATACCGTTTCGAAGCTTATGACGAGACGAATCAAACCCATAAATTTTTTACTAGTCTTTCCATGATCCAAACAAACCTTTGCGTCAATTTGAGTGCGACGAGCACCTATTGCACATAAAGTTTCATGTCGCGCATATTCTCCGTTTGTACGACATCTATGTAAAACGTGTCGCATATTTACTTTATCGTGTTTTGTAGTATGTATATGCGACACATTTTACATGGATGTCGCACAAACGGAGAATATGCGTGACATGAAACTTTATGTGCAATAGGTGCTCGTCACACTTAAATTGACGTAAATTTTTGGTATGATCATGTGGAAGACCAGCGAAAAATTTATGGGTTTGATTCACCTCGTTGTAATCTTCGAAAAGATATATTATACGCAAAAAACGGACACATGTAACTTAAGTTATGACTTTCAAAAAGTATCATCGCACATACTGTAATTTTGTGCGACAGGCACCTATAGCCCAGACTGTCGCACATAATTCAACATGTCACACATAAACCTGGGTTTCATTTCTAACTCGAATTTCTATTGTTTACAATGATTTTTTTGATTTCTCAACTCAAATCTAACTACTTTAATAAATTACAGTACTTTATAAATGAAAAATAACAACATTTATAACAAAATCTACATCAGTTTTGAACTTAAACCATAGATTTAATACATTAAAAATTCATATTTGTGTAAGAACATAGAATAACCTTTAGAATACTCTCCAATTGATGATTTTATACTTTTATTATGCTAAGAGTGTTGAGAATATTGAGATTTATTGAGAGTGTTGAGACTGTTGAGGTTTGTTGAGGGTGTTGAGAGTGTTGAGTATTGTAAGAGTGGCATTGTTTGAAAATTTGATGAAAGTGGCGAGGGCAATTTGGTCCAAAAGTTTAGCATTTGGCTAGTTATGATAAAAAAAGTTTGAGGGGTCAAATTTAAAAAATATAAAAATATTATGGCTATTTTTATAAATTTTTTAAAACTTTTCTTAGCTTGCTTAATAAGGCCCAATTCCAAGAAAAAGTATGCAAATCCAATCCAATTCAACGAACCCGATTCAACCCAATCTAATTTTGAAGGATTGAGTGAATTATTATGGGTTAATTGAGATAATATTTTGGAATTCAATTGATAATTGGGTTGGGTAGGGTTAATTATGAACTCATCTAACCCATCCCAACTCATGTAAATAATAATAGTACTAATAATAATAATAATGATATGTTTATTCTCAATTACAAAATTCTAAAGATCTAAATGACTAACTTAATTTTTAACTCTTTTTATTTTTTCAAAAGAGATTATTTCATTCTTGTATCTGTTATTTTAGACTCTAATTTTAAAAATAAAATCACTCTCTCATATAAGTAAATTTATTATCTTATAAGTTTAAATTCGAAAGTAAATTGGTTTTAATTTCTCTTTATTTTTTAGTAAACACTAAACAATACATAATTATATATCAATTTCATGTTGATACTAGATATGAAGCTAGTTGATTATTTAAAAGTTCTGAATTTAAAATTTAAAAAAAAAAAAGAGATGTGGGAAAGCTAGGAATAAAGTCTAGAAACACATTGCCAAAATTTCCTTAATTTTAAAATAGTTGAATTTCTTTATCGAACACTAAACAGTGAATAAATTTTTTCTGCAATAAATTTATATTTAATTTTAATAAGTTTCATTTCATTTCATTTTAATAACTTTAATAAATTTATTTAATTTTAATAAATTTTTATCTTTTTCTTTATTTAAATTTAATTTTAATTTGACATTCAACTCGATCAACCCAACCTAACCCGATGATTTAAGGTTGGGTTGAATTGAGTTAAATATGTTTATTTAATTGAGTTGGATTGATTTTTTATCTCAACCCATTCAATAGTGGGCTAGGTTGAATTTTCACATACCCTATTCAACCCAACTCATGCCCACCCCATGTTGTGACGTATAGGATGCATAGGCTTGTAATAAGAGGCAAATTGGAAGGCAAATGATTTACTTCTTGATATGTAATCAAAGGGTCTGTCGCCCAATTTTATCGTACTTAATATGCTCATGCACGGTTTCATCCGAAATAACGAGACTTCAAAAGTTAATTAACTTCTTCAGAAATGCTTCCATATTTTCAATAGTTGTGGACTTATCGGTGAAGAATGAAATTAGACATGGCTGACACTTCCGAAACATTTGTTGTTTCATCAGATAACTTTCAAAGTCTAGCAACTTTTTGTTGTAAAATAGCTTCTTCTTCTTTTTTTTATTCAATTCATAATTTTCTTCTCATGATGTCTCTTTTTCATTAGCTGGAAATGCCAGTTCTTTAAGCTCTTCCAATTTAAGATCTTTTGTTCTCTGAAGTGTATGAGATGGCATTTTATTTTTCTTCTGTTAGAGGGTGCAAGATTAATGTCAAATCTTTGCTATAATTAGATTTATTGTAAAAGCCCAAAGTTCAAACCCAACGACCAAGTAGATATTGTTTGTTTTGGCACATCACCCATCACGATTTTGTTATTAGGCTTTACAATTCAAAATGCATTTATCTAATTAGAGCATCTCCAAAAGGTTCTATTAATTTTATTTTTTAAATATCTATTTGCTTACCTATGTAGTAAAAAAGAGAGTGAAAAATATGTTATTCTCCAAAAGATTCTTCAAGTAAAAATAAGTTAATATTATTTTAATCAAATAATTTTTTTTAAAGGAAAAATAAATGGTAACTAAAGCACTTCTCTCTCTCTCTCTCCAATAAAAAGTAATAAAATATAAATTGAAGAGAGTGAATCATTTTTTATTTGAAGAATCCTAATTAGAGTATTTTTTGGAGTCTTAAATTCTGATGTGGTTTTTCAAATAAGTAATAAAAAATTATTTGAAGAGCCTTTTGGAGATGCTCTTAGGAGAGCTTAAGACTTATAAACTAATATAGAAACTCTTTTGCTAGAGATGTAGGATTTTACATACTTTTCCCCTTGAAGATCTCGTATTCTTGTGAGGAACTCTCTTATTAGAAATGTGGGATATCACATACTTTTCTCCTTAAAGACCTTGTGTCTTCTTGTGGGGGGTCATTAGAAACATAACAAAACAAAATAATATCATGCAGAGTGATCATTTAATAGCTATTTTACTTTAATCTAACCTATAAAAAAGCAAAATCAAAGATTTATCTATCCGCACATAGGGTGGCGAGTCGACTTTGATTCCAATTGTAACAGCCTAAAACCTCGCTTTAGGCACAACTCATCACGGTTTTATTATTGGGTTGTGCAACCCAAAATGCATCTACCTAGTTAGGAGAGCCCATGACATATAAATTAGTGCAAGAACTCTCTCACTAGTGATGTGAGATGTTATAGTTATTGTTTTACGATTTATTGAACTTCTCTTTCAAGATTTGCTAACCTGAAGTAATATCAACGCGTGAAATGGAGCATCAGTCAATGCCTCACAGTTTATGCTTCTTTGAAATGATTCATTCTGGATGTTGCTAGGTTAATGTTTCTTCTGGAATCAACATGGTGTGAGAGTACCCAAACATATTAATTATTTAAAATAATTCGAAACAAAAATTTTAAAACTTTATTTATTTACAAAATACCATTCACTTTTATTAGATGGCTGGAGCTTTTATTTTACAACAGCCGTTAAAAACCATAGCGCCACAATATCAAACTAAAGACAGACTGCTTTTAAGGTAGAACGTTTTTTTACGTTGTTGAAACTTGAAGAAACCACAACTGGAGAGTGGAGAATAATTTCACACCATCTGCATCAGCAGCCAGTGGCTTAAAATTTCCGAATTCCATGGGCAATCAGGTTTCACTAACAAGAGAAACCTTCTCATATGCCTGGCCATCTCTAAATTTCTTGCGATCATTGCAACAACCCCCGAACAGCTGCTGCAGGAAAATGACTGCAGCAAACATCATACCTCCTATAGAAACAATGATGTTACAAGCATCAGAGAAATAATCTGCATTGGTATGGAGAGCATTGTATGCATGTGGCAGCAATCGGAGACTGGTCACTCCAATGTAGAATGAACTAGCCAAAGCATTGTCTTTGGAGTTTCGGAATATGTTGAACAGGATTTGAGGCAACAGAAATCCGTCCAAGACAAAACCTGCAAACAATTTCAGGCCCTCCCACTGCTGTGGCTGAGGATAAAATCTTTGGGAAGATGAGAGCAGCCCGAGATAATGATTGTGCTCTCTCCAGTTAAAAAGGTAAAATATGATAGCCCCTGCAGCATATAATGAGAACGACACAAATAGAGACCGCTTCTCAGCTAACCACAAGCTTGGTTGGTCTTGCCCATCAGCCAGCTTTGCTGACCATGAAAGATGCAGTAATCGGAATTCTAACAAGAAAGCTACCATTGTTATTATCCTTACAAGCACTTCATTCACTTCAAGCCATCCGCCTCTACTAAGCAAAACACATGGCCTGTCGAGATTTTTCAGGAACAGGGCTTCAAAGTTTAGCATCAGGGGAATCATGTGTCCTAAAGTAAGAAGCAAAAGCATAACAAGCGAAATGGAGGGAAGCACTTCGGGGTGCTTCTTCACATGCAAAAGCTGCAATCCCACGAAGATACATGCAAGTGTGTTGGATATAAGAGCCACGGTTATCTCCCAATCCATCTTGGAAATGGACTTTTTCACAGCAAATGCAGAATAACTAACTGAATAGACTTCCATTGGTTCAAAATAAAGAGGGTCTGATTCCGCCCGCATGCTTTTGATGCTTCCATTGATATAACCTTCATTCTCCTTTGGATTTGATGGTGGAAACTGGAAGTTTAGAAGAATTTCACAGTCCATGGAATCACTGGTTGATGATAGATTATTGGAGACAATGCTTCTACAACCAACCATACACAACTGTCCTGTTTTTGAATCATAAATTCCTTCAGCTGAAATCTCCACTCCCTCATAAGAACTCCTAGATATATCAAGAGAATAAACCCGACCACCAAAAGTTGCTCCAGGTAGTAATCTGATGCCAATTTTGTAGCTGATGTCGACCTGGCTGTTTCGATTGAAGCTTTCTTGAACTTTAGGTCTAGAAGTACTTGAACTTAAGGGCGTTTTACTATATAGGTACCGTGGATAAAATTGATCGCCAACAGAAAGAGGAGTTGCGTAACCCCGAGAACTGTTTGCATTAGGTCTGTGAACACGAATATTGAACTGCATGTCGTAAGAATGCTCACTTGGATATTTCTTCCCATTGCTCTTTTGAGGCTTCCACTTCGGCCAACATAATTCTCTTGCTCTGTTGATTTCTGAGTATTCATACTTCAAACCTGAGACTGTTCTGAAAGAATTCTCAGAATTTTGAAAATGGACCTTCTCGAAGTAACCAGAATCATTCACAGCTTTTTTGCTCCAAATTTCCCCCACAATGTTCCTGCTCTGTCTGATTGACCAGATTGAAGGGAAGCTCAAACTCAACCTTGTGGTGCAATCCCCAATATAAGCATTAGCCAAAGATTCTGCTGAGTTCAGAAATCGGCAAGCCACAATAAATAGCTTATTCATCTTGTCATCCCAATATCCTTCTGCGACCAATGTTCTGTTGGGATCAAATGGATGGTAGTATCCAACATAGCTACTGTTAGGAAATTCTACAAGAACTCGCAATCTCTTTTCCTCTTCCAGGCACTCAATTTTCTTTAAGGAAACAACACGAGGAAAATATCCATCTGTCGAGTCACTTAAAGGACTGCATATATTTGCAGAACTGCAATTACTGGAGTACTTCAAATTAAATTCATTTCCTCCTAGGACTACAGAACAGAAACTTGTTCTGGGCAGTGAACTAAGTGGTAAAAATTTCACAGTATCATTTCCACCAGAAAATTCATTACTTAAATCTTTTGAAGCCAAACTGTACTCATAACTCATTCTTGGTGGAATAAGTATAGAAATTGGCTCAAAATAGTTTAAATCATTAGCAGAACTCATGCACTCCAACCTTCCACTTACCAAAGTTGTAACATCACTTGAATTCTTGAGATTACTAAGCTTCAGGACAGCTGCAAGGTTGGGTAACTCATCTTCTGTTCCCACCATACAAAGATTACCAGAAGATTTTGACCAGAACCCGTGTAGCCTGAATCTCACTAAACTTCTTCTACGGCGAACTCCTGGCTCATGAGAAATGGCCCCTGGATCATATGATTTAGCTACTTGCACATACGTAACACCTCCCTCGTAGGAATAAGTGTTTCGGCTTCGTAACAACAATGTTCCTTCAATCCCAAACACACCATCCTTTTCAGTTCTGTACACATTCGGGGTGCGAAAGGTGAGTGAGTATGCGTTCTGAGAGAGGATCTCATCGCCTCCAGTGTAATAGCCAGTGTGGAGTCGGGGAAATGATGAGAGGGCAGGTTCAAATTTGTTCAGAGTTGATTCAGGGACGATTGAATTGCAATGATCAGAATAAGATATCTGAGTTGCAGAGGATAGGAAAGAGTTTAAACAGAAAGCTTTTAAGAAAAAGGAAATTAATAAAGTACGAAGCCACTGAAACGCAGAGGAATTCATGATCATAGTCATCGAAAAAAGATGAGTATTCAACCTTCTGTTATGCCAAGAAAACATATAGTCTTCTGGGACACTGAAATCTCCTCTTTACTTATGCACTCTCAAT
The DNA here is from genome assembly GCA_030449895.1 of Citrus mangshanensis. Taxonomy (NCBI): domain Eukaryota; kingdom Viridiplantae; phylum Streptophyta; class Magnoliopsida; order Sapindales; family Rutaceae; genus Citrus; species Citrus mangshanensis. The sequence goes on along the minus strand of JASUUJ010000299.1, from coordinate 321,834 downwards.
CAAAACTGGAGACAAATTCTATTGCGTAGATAGCAAGTCATTATTTTTATTTTATTTTTTCTTATAGAAGGAAATGAAAATGACAGCTTCAATCAAGACATGGAAATTACCGCTAGCCAAACTACACAACAAATGTATTTCCTTTTAAGTTCATTATCCAAAGACAGCTTTTTCAAAGCTAGTACATAGTTTTTGGGTTTTGAAAGTATATTTGAAAGCAATCCATAGAAAATAAACATAAAAAAATTGCCGGCTTGGTGAGGTTTATAGCGCACTACTTTCTTTTGATCGTTTCCGTTTGTTTCCTAGCTGGAATACTCACAAGAAGTACGTTAACACATGTCAAGTGCGGGTAATATTTTACAAAGATTAAAAAGAGCTAATTAACTTGAATTCTCTGTTGGCTATTTCATTAATTCCTGAAGAACCCTTCTATCATTTTAATATTTAGGAAAAATGACACCTACACTCCTAAGGTTGGAGGAAATTATCATATAAACCCTTAAATTTTTAATAAAGGACATTAAACTCCCTCTTTTGATTGTAATACTCTTTGTAAATAGTAATTAAAAAAATTGACCTTAAATTTTTTTAATAAATATAAATATAATTTAAATTGTTTAATTTGTCTAGTAGACTAATAATATTAGAATTTTTTTGATACATAAAATAATTTTTAAAATGTAATTATTAAATTTATTTTAATAATACATTTGTGTTTATTATAAAAATTTTAAATAAATCTTTGTGTTAAATAGATTTTACAATTAATAAAATATATCTCATGTGTTAATAATATTAAAATGATTTTATGTAATATGAAAAATAATTTAAATTTTTATATATTTATTTTAATATTATGTTTCTATATATTATAGGGAAAAGGATTGTTGGGTCCCCAATGTTTGGAAAAAAGAACATGAAAAGCCCTAATTTTTTTTAAAAAAATGTAAGTCCTTTTTCGGTTAATAATTCCATTTATTTTAATAAAAAATGATAATATTGTACATTTAAAATAAAAAAATACATAAAAAATAACTATTAGGACCCCAATGTTAGGGGAAAGGGACATAAAATTTCCTAATATTTTAAAAAAAAAGACATATAACCCCTTCCCATTAATAAATTTTACTTATTTTAATTAAGAAAGGGTAATATTATTATTATAATCATCATAATCATCATGATCATCGTTATTTATTAATGTCACTAATATTATATTAATAATATTATTATTAAATTTATTGATTTTAATATTTTATTATCATCATCATCATCACTATTATTATTGATATTATTATTATTGTTATGATACTATTACAAAATTTATTAATTTTATTATTTTAGTTATTTTTGTTGTTAGTTGTTGTTGTTGTTGTTGTTGCTATTATTGTTATCGTTATTGTTATTGTTATTTATTAATGTCATTAATATTATATTAATAATATTATTATTAAATTTCATTGATTTAATATTTTAATTATTATTTCATTATCATTATTATCATTGATATTATTATATTATTATTGAAATTTATTAATTTTATTATTTATTGTTTTTGTTTTTGTTTTTGTTGTTGTTGTTGTTGTTGTTATTACTACCCTTTTCTTAATTAAAATAAACAAAATTTGTTAATGGAAATGGGGTTATATGTCCTTTTTTAGAAACATTAGAGAGTTTTATATCCATTTTCCCTAAACATTAGGGGCTAACGGTCATTTTCCGAGTATTTTGTTGTAAAGATACAATATTACCCTTTTTCCTTTAAAATAAACGGAATTCTTAACATAAAAGGGACTTACATATCTTTTTTTAAACCTTAAGTGTTTTTATGTCTTTTTCCTCAAACGTTAAGGACCTAGCAGTCTTTTTTCCTTTATTATAAAGTTTAGTTTAGGATCAGTTTGATAATATTATAGCTTTTAAAATAATTTTTATTAATTATGTTGTAGAAATAATTAGTTATAAAGAGAATCAATTAAATATTTGATAAAATTTATTTTTAAAGGTGGTGTGACTTTTAAAAGCAGCCGTATGTGTATGGTAAATCTTACTGTTAAGCTACTATAGGAATAAGAATGATTGAACTAGACATCATATTTAATAAAATTTATTCATGTATCTATAAATATGTATATAAAAAAATTTATTTTATACATACAATAATTGACAACTAAAATAATTATTATGTATTATTAATTTTATTTTTATTTTTTATCTCAATGTAAATAGTAATAATTATAACCTCTTTAAAGTTAATGATTTTATTTCCTAAGTAATAATGATAATTTTTTATTTTTATATTATATATAAGGATATATATATATATGCAATTGTATTAAGTGTAAAACTAATTCTCAAAATCAAAATTTGATAAGTTATTCCTTCCCTACTTTTAAAATCTACTATAAGATAGGGTGATTTTGTTAAAAGAGATTTCTAAAAAAGTTTACCAAACACCAAAATTAGGTTTTAACTTTTCAAATACACTTTTGAACTTCCTAAAGGCAATTCCAAATAGGCCCTTAATATAATATGAGGTTGTAAAGTATTAAATTTTTTTTAAATATTGAAATTATTTAAAATGTATATATTGTTACATTTATTTTAAATTATATTTATATTTGTCGTAAAATATCAGATTCAATCTTTTTGAGTTAATAGAGCTAAAGGATTTTATAGTCAAAAGGGAGTATTAGGTCTAGTTTGGTAACGTTGAATCTTTTAAAATGATTGCTGCTAGATATACTGTAGAAATAATTAACTGTGAAGAAAATCAATTAAACATTTGGTAAAAATTATTTTTAAAAGTGTTGTAAGTTCAAAAAGCAATTAAATGTGTTTAGTAAATCTTATTGTTAAACTGCTGTAAGAATATAAATGACTGATTAAATATACTATTGAATAAAATTTATTTATATGTATTATAAACATGTATATAAAATATTTTTTATTGTGTGCATATAATAACTGATAACTAAAATTAATATTTTATATTTTTAATTTGTTATCTCAATATAATTTGTAATAATAATAATTTCTTTAAATTTAATGATTTTATTTCCTAATTAATAATGATAATTTTAGATTTTTATAATATGTATAAGGATATATATATATATATATATGAAATTGTATTAAGTATAAAATTGATTCTCAGAATCACATTTTAAAATGCTACTCCTATCTTGCTTGAAAGTAAATGAGTAACATTTCAAAATCTGATGTAAGAAGGGGTGAGTTTTAAAAAAATTACCAAACACTAAAATTAGGTTTTAGCTTTTCAAAATCTCTCACAAAAGCAACCCCAAACAGGTTCTTAGTGTTCCTTAATAAATACTTAAGGCTTACATGACTATTTTCCTTAATCTTAGGGATGTAAGTATCATTTTCCTTAGTATTTAAAAGAAAACCCACCTTAACGAAATCTTACACTTTCATGAAAAAACTGGAGGGAATGATAAAAGTGTAGACTTGATAGCTGGTTTTAGAGATGTTGTTCAAGCATGTAATCTAAGTGATATGGGGTATGAAGGGTACCCATTTACGTGGTCGAATAGAAGATACGGGACACACCACATTGAGGAAAGGCTTGATAGATTCTTGTGCAGCAAAACCTGGTGTAACCATTTTCAAGGTTCAATAGCAACAAATTTGGTAAGTTGGGTATCAGATCACTGCCCAATTGCTCTAGAAGTGAAAGAAAAAGGCAGGGGAAGAGCTCATGCAAAAAGAACTTCAGCTCAAGACCACTATAAAGACATGTGGAGCCCTTATGAAGCTTGCAGGAAAATTGTCGAAGATGAATGGGCAAATTATGGGAGCAAAACATGGGGGAATCTGGTTCAACAATTCGAGAAAGTAGCAAAAAATTCCTTAGCTCGGCTTAAGATATGGAGCAAAGTCGAGTTTGGAGGCAGGAAAAGGAAGCAAAATGAAGTAATTGCGCAACTGAAGGATGTCAAGCAGAATAAAGCCCATAATGCAGACAGGGAAGAGATCAAAAAATTGAAAAATCATATCAATAATATGCAGATAGATGAGGAGGTTTACTGGAGACAAAGATCACGAGCAGTCTGGCTAAAAGAAGGAGATAAGAATACCAGATTTTTCCACACCAAAGCTTCCACAAGAAGAAGAAAAACAGGATTTGGGGTGTCGAGAATTCCCAAGGACAATGGGTGGAAGACCAGGGGGAAGTAAGGGATTTCTGTGGTTATTTTCATAATTTATTCACAACATCCAACCCAGATTAGAACTCAATCCAAATGGTGCTGAAAGACTTGCCAACGAAACTCACCCCGAAGATGAATGCTTACTTGGACGAGCCGTTTACACCCGATGACATAGCAGAAGCTTTGAACCAAATGCACCCCACAAAGGCCCCAGGTCCAGACAGGTTACCTGCGACCTTTTATCAGAAACACTGGAAGTCTATTCAAAAAGGTATGATCAAAACTGCTCTCTACATCCTCAATGCAAAAGGTAACCCTGCATACCTAAATCATACTCACATTGCTCTTATTCCCAAAGTAGCCAAGCCTAGAAAAGTAGCTGAGTACAGACCAATCAGCTTGTGCAATGTTAGTTACATGATAATTGCAAAAGCTATAGCAAATAGATTAAAGCCAATTCTCTCCCAATTTATATCCCTAGCCCAGAGTGCATTTATACCCAATAGACTCATTACTGATAATGTGATTATTGGTTACGAATGCCTCCATAAGATTAGGCATAGTAAGGGTAAAAAAAATGGACTGGTGGCCTTAAAATTGGATGTGAGTAAGGCTTATAACAGGGTTGAATGGCAATTCTTAAAACAAACAATGGCTAAAATTGACTTCTCGGAAAAATGGGTTGAGTTGATAATGAAATGCATAACCACTACCTCTTTTTCAGTGAGCCAAAAGGTCGAATCCAACCAGAAATGGGCCTCCGACAGGGTTGCCCTCTATCTCCTTATCTTTTCATTTTGTGTGCAAAGGCCTTTTCAAGCTTATTAATGTCGGCAAAAAAAAGAAGCTAATTCGAGGACTAAGGTTCTCAAAGGAAGTCACAATCTCCCACCTACTCTTTGCGGATGACAGCCTCATCTTCACAAGAGCCTCAGTAGCGGATTGCAAACACCTGAAGGAGATCTTTGACAAATATGCTAGAGCTTCAGGGCAGATTTTCAACTTCGAGAAATCATCTATGCTTTTCAGTGGGAAGATTCCAAATGGCCAAATCTCAGCAATCAAAGACATCTTTAGGCTGAATGTGGTTTCTAAGCATGTAAAGTACCTAGGCCTCCCCTCTATGATTGGCAAAAAGAAGACAGCTTTTTTCAAGGATATCAAGTTGAAGGTTCTAAGCAAGATCTCTAGCTGGCAGAACAAGATGTTTTCCACGGGAGAAAAAGAAACACTCATCAAGGCTGTAGCCCAAGCCGTCCTAGCGTATGCTATGACTACTTTCAAGCTTCTAAAGAGCTTGTGTGATGACATCCAGAAAGCAATCGTAAAATTCTGGTGGGGGTCGAAGGAAGATAAGCACAGCATTCACTGGAAAAAATAGAGTAAGCTGAGTTGTGCCAAGAACAGAGGAGGGCTGGGATTCCGGGACTTCACTAGCTTCAATCAAGCTCTAGTGGCCAAGCAAAGATGGAGGCTGCTCCAATTTCCCAAGCAAAGATGGAGGCTGCTCCAATTTCCCAACTCTCTTGTATCCAAGGTGTTACAGGCTAGATATCACAAGAATTCCAGCTTCTTGAGTGCAAGCACATGATCCAACCATTCGTTTATATGGAGAAGTATACTATGGGGGAGGCAAGTCATCAACAAAGGAATTAGATTGAGAATAGGGACGTGTAGCAAGGTGGCCGTATACAAGGATAACTGGCTCCCAAGACCGGAAACCTTCAAACCAATCTCACCACCATCTTTTCCTAAAGATATAATGGTAGCTGAGCTGATAAAGAATGAAAACCAGTTGGATTTGGACAAGTTGCAGCAGCATTTCAGAGTGGAAGACATTGAAATAATTCAAAAGATTCCTTTGCCGTCCCAATATTCGGAAGATGAAGTAATGTGGCACTTTGATAAGAAAGGAGAATACTCAACAAAAAGTGGCTATCAATTAGCCCTTAAGATCAACTGCCCAGAAACTCCAAGCAGCTCCAATAATAGTTCCAAAAATTGGAATGCTCTATGGGCTCTCGATCTCCCTGAAAAGGTTAAGATATTCATGTGGAAAGCTACCCTCAACATCCTGCCAACTGCTGAAAATCTTTGGAAAAGAAAGATAATCAAAGAGCCAATCTGCCAAAGATGCAGGAGAGGAGTGGAAAATGTAAGCCATGCCTTGTTTGAGTGTAAAGTATCAAAGAAGATCGGGAGTCATGCCCCTATTCTAGTGATTTTTCAAGTTCAAGATGTTCTCACCTTGATCAGTCACCATAGAAAATATGATGCTGAGCTAATGGTAGCCTACTGCTGGACTGTATGGTTCGCAAGAAATAAGCTCTTGTTTGAAGGAAATGTGACAGACCCAAGAATCTCGGCTGCCAAGGCTGAATCTGTTGTAGAAGCATATCAGAGAGTAAGAAGGGCTGGAATTTTGCATCTGACCCAAGTAGAAAACCAGAAGCAACAGAAATGGATTCCCCCACCTAGAAATGTGCTTAAAGTTAATGTTGATGCAGCTGTGAGTACCAATGATGGATTGGCAGGGCTAGGAGCAGTAATGAAAGAATCCTTTGGGAAGGTGGTAGCTGCTGGAGTTAAGCAAGATCAGCTAAAGAAATATGCCAGTTTTGCAGAAGCTGAGGCGATAGAGTTGGGGCTTAAGGTGGCAAAAGATGCGGCTGCACAAAGCTTAATCATAGAGATAGACTGTTTAAATGTAGCTGAGTTGGCCAACAACACAACGGGTAGCAGGACAGAAATTTTTTGGATCATTTTAGAAATCCAAAATCTTAAAAGGGATTTTTCAAGAGCTGTAATTCAACATGTCCCTAGAAGCTACAATGCTTGTGCCCATTCCTTAGCAAAATTTACTCTCAAGGAAAATACATTTGCTATTTGGTCGGGAACAATACCAGAAGAAGTGGAAAATGTATTAAACGGTGTTGTTTGATTAATGAAAGAATTTCTTTCTATTCAAAAAAAAAAACCCACCTTCACCAATGGACATACCATTTCATGAAGTTATGTCGATCGAGTTCGAAACATTTTTAAACAAAGTCCTCTTACCATAATCAATTCAAAACTAGTCACCTCAAGTTTGTCAATTTATGCAGCTTTTAGAACAGTTGTGATTGACTCGGGGACAACTAAAGCACAGTGATCACAGTAAGAGAACTGATAGCTAGCCATATACAGAGAGATTATGAACAAAATTTAATCAAATTTAATCACAACAGGAAGTTGAGTTCTTCATTTGAAGTAATCTATTTATGCATCATTCACGTGTCTCTCCTTAGGAATTTCGATCTACAAGACTTGAGATTGAAGGTACAAGACAACAAGTTTTTGGATCACTTATATAAAAACCTTTCTTAGAGAGTTGTTCAAAGGCAGCGTTTACCTATCAAATTGATATGCTTATTTAATGACCGGAAATGAGAGTTTAATAATAATTTTATAGTCATAATTTATTTGAATATGTTTAATTCAATAATTATGAATATAGTCAATCATATTAATTATTTAACATAATTTGAAACAAAATTTTATTAAACACAAACTTTTATGAGACAGCTCGAAGTCTAGAACTTTTATTTTACAACAATTGCTTGAAAACTATAACACGACAATATGAAAAGAAACACAGAGTGTTTTCAACATAGAACTTAAATGTTGTTGAAAGTAAAAAAAGCCACAACTAGGGAATAATTTCACACCATCTGCAGCTGCTAGAGGCTAACATTTCTGGATTATAGGGAAATCAGATTTCACTGACAGAAGGAACCTTCTCATATTCCAACCCCTCTATACATTTCCTGGGATCATTGCTACAACCTCCAAACAGCTGTTGCAGAAAAATGATTGCGGCAAGCAGTAGGCACACTGAAGAAACAACGATTCACAGATGTCAGAGGCATAATCTGAATCAGTAGAGTAGAAAATTTTGCAAGCATTTGGTAGCAATTGAAGACTAGTTGTTCTAATGTAGAATGAACTGGCCAGAGCATTGTCTTTCGAGTTTCTAAATATGTTAAACAGCATTTTAGGCAACAAAGAACCGTCCAAGACAAAACCAATATATAATTTTATGCCCTCCCACTGCTGGGGCTGAGGATGAAACCTTTGAGGAGCTAAAAGCAAAGCAAGATAACAATTGCGCCGCCTCTAGTTAAACATATAAAATACAAAAAATCCTTAAGCATATAATGAGAACGACAAGAATAGAGTCCACTTCTCAGCTGACCACAAGCCTGGTTGGTCTGCCTTATCAGCTGATTTTGATGGGCACAATAGTTGCATAAGTCTGAAATCTAGCAAGAAAGCTATCGTTGTTGTTAACCTCACAAGCGCTTTATTAACTTCAAGCCATCCACTTCTATTAAGCAAAACATGTAGCCCTTCGAGATTTCTCAAGAAGGTGGCTTCAAAGTTTAGCAACAGAGGCATCATGTGGCCTAAAGTAAGAAGCTCTAGCATAACAAGTGGAAATGGAACTAAGCACTTCAGGATGCTTTTCTCACGTGGACAAGCTGCAATCCAATGAAGAGACACGCAAATGTGTTGAATATAAGAGCCATGGAAATCTCCTAATCCATCTTGGAAATGGATTCTTGCACGGCAACATTCATCGGTTCAAAATAAAGAGGGTCTGATTCCACCCGCATGCTTTTGATGCTTCCCTTGATACAGCCTTCTTTGTCCTTAGGAATTGATGGAGGAAACTGGAAACTGAGAAGAATTTCACAGTCCATAGAATCGTTGATCCATGATTGATTGCTCGAAACAATGTTTCTACAACCTATCATTCACAATTGTCCTGTTTTTTAATACATAAGGAGAATAAACCTCACGACCAAAAGTTTCACCACGTAGCAATCCGATAACAATTTTGTAGCTGATGTTTCCATGGCCATTATGTCTGAAGTTTTCTTTAACTAAAAGAGATTTTGAAGTACCTGAACTCGAGGGAGTATTTGGATTTATATACTGCTGATAAAACTAATCACCAACAAAAAGAGGAGTTGCATAGCCCGAAGAATTATTTGCGGTAGTTCTTTTAACCCACATACCAAACTGCATGTCATAAGAATTCCCATTTGGATATTTCTTCCCCTTGCTCTTTTGTAGCTTCCTCTTTGGCCAGCATAATTGCCTTGCTCGATTGATTTCTGTGTACTCATATTTCAATACTGGAACTATTCCAAAAGAATTCTCAGAATTTCGAAACAGGATCTTATCGAAGTAACCTGAATTATTCACAGCTCTTTTACTCCAAATTTTCCCCACAATGTTGCTAGTCTTTCTGATTGACTAGATTGAAAGGAAGCTTAAACTGATCCTTGTTGTACAATCCCCAACATAGCCATCAACCAAAGATTCAGCCGTGTTCAAAAATCGGAAGGCAACAACACAAAGTCGATTCATCTTATCATCCCAATAACCTTATGTGACACAACTTAAAAGTAAATTTTAACTCCCAAGTATAAGAGTGTCTTGTTGTATTATAACTCGGTGAGTCCGAGGTCGATCCATAAAGAAAAGATTTAATTAGTTTATTTTACTTTATCTAAAAATTAAAATTAAAACTTAAATATAAACAACTTAATTTAAATGAAACTATGGAATTGAACTAGTCAGGGTTATGGATCCACTCTTAGAAATAAATAAAACTTAATAAATTCTTTTTGCCAATTTTTTTTAGATTTGTTACCCAAAAGTTTAATTATACAAATTATTATTATTTTCCCTTTAATTTTATGATGGATTAAGTATTTATTGTGCCAAAATTTAATTTGTCTACAATAAGTCAAAATACCATTTCATCATGCCTTATATTAAGATCTTAAGAATTTATTGTGCCAAATTCATTTGTTTGTCTACAATAAATCAAAATTACAAAATATAAAACATGTATAAAATTAAATAGAAAATAATTTAATTTATAAAATTAAAAATAGAATTTGATTAAATCATATTTATTTCCTAAGAGTTTCACCTTCCCCTAACTAATATTATTTAGTTAAGCATAATTAAAATAAAAAGAAGTAGTAGAATTGAATTACTTATAATTAAAAGAAATAAAAACAACTAAAATTGGAAATAAAACTAATTTTATTAATGAAAATAATTATACAAAATATTAAAAACACACCTGGAAATCAAGATTACAAAGAGATGGAGAGAATTTGAGAAGAAGAGAGTTGTAGAGATATGATTAAAATATAAAAATGAGGCCCTATTTATAGAAAAATAAATTCATAATCTAGTGCTTTTTGCGGTCCATTATAGGCTTCATGCATGTGCTCCTCATAACCCTTAGATCAAGATCCAATGGCTGGTCAAACTTCAAAAGTCAACATCACACATGGCATCATTTGACTCGTCCGATTTGCCCAACGAACGGTTGAGATTTGGCGGGTTAATGGGTGGATCGGGTCGACCCGAATACAAAGATTCGGATCCTCCAACTTGCTTCACCTACCATTGCCACGTGGCACAATCATGGCCATTGAATCATGAACGGTTGAGATTTGGTCACGATTGCCAGCTATCCCATGCACTCATATCTATTGTAAGCTCATTTCATCATCCAATCAGTGCTCGGTCAACAGGAAAAGTCAACTTTTTTTACAGAAGCCCAATTTTAAGCCGATCTTGACTGATCTTAAGGTTTTCGGACCTCTGAAATCCAAATTTGACCTCCGTTTATCTGTTTGGAGCCTCGAAATACGTGAAATTAATATTTTTCCTAATAAACACATAAAAATACACAAAATTAAATATATTTAAAACATAATTAATAATTCATAATATATTACATAAACACAAATATAAATTATAACATAAGCATAAAATAACATATTATCGCTTGATAATTAAACAAATTTTAATACTAATCATTCTGCAACCAATGTTTTATTAAGATCAGCATGGCTAAAGTTAGGATATTCCATGAGAACTCGCAATCTCTTTTCCTCCTCCAAGCACTGAATTTACTTCAAGGAAAAAACACGAGGCAAATATCCAACTGCAAATGCACACATGAGGCAAATAACCAACTGCAGATGCACCAAAATGACTGCATATACTTGCCGAATTGCAGTTGTTTGTGCACTTCAAATTAAATTCATTAACTGCTCTTGAGATACAAAACAGAAACTTGATTTGGGCAGTGACGTAAGTGGTAAACTATTCACAGCATCATTTCCGCCAGAAAATAACTTAATTCTTTTGAAGCCAAAGGATACTCATAACTCATTCCCAGAAGAACAAGTAATGAAAATGGTTCAAAATAATTCAAATCATTGGCAGAACCCAAACTCTCCAAACTTCCAGTGACCAAAGTAGTAATACTACTCGAATTCTTGAGGTTACTAAGTGTAGCACCCCAAATTCACCCAAGAATCTAAAGAGAAATTTGAAACGAAACCTCATAACATCAATTTTATTGCTATTTCCAAAAAAAAATTAACACTAATTTTGGGTTCTACCTTGCATTCCATAGACTGGGCCCATCTAAGACTCTGTTGAGGTCAAACAAATAGATATGGTCAACTTTGGTAGCAATAAAACCGAGCAATGACCTTGAATTCACCAAGATTATATCATTTCGATGTCAATCTCGATAAGGAAAATGTCGATCTCATGAAAATGTCAACCTCAACAAGATAGACTGTTGACCACAACAAGGTTAAGTGTAGAGCTAAAACGCTGACCTCACGACAAAGAAAATGTTGATGTTACGAGGTTTCGTTTCAAATGTTGATGTTATGACGGATGACATTTCCAATGAGCTTTAGAATTTATTGATGAAGCTCTAGGGTCGAGCTGGGAATGACCGTACAAAGTGCTACACTCATTTGGTAATGGGGCATATAAGTTAGGTTATCTGGATGACAAGGTTGTCGACAAGGTATGGAATGCAGAGTAAATGCGGAAATACTATTAGTAGGCCAATTTTACTAATGATGTTCTTGTTTGTTTGTTTTCTTTAAATATGCTAGGAAAGTTTATTTATTTTCTATTTCAATTTGTTTGTGTTCAATTCTATAATTTCTGTTATATTAATATCAATAAGGTTATTCAGAAGTGCAACTCTATTTCTCAACTTGTTTACTTGTGACCGGTTTTACTTGAGATTGAGATCAACATTTTTGGGCCTTATTGAGGTCCAACGTGAAAAAATTTATTCAATCTTATTAGGATTGAGATCGACATTTTTGGACCTTATTGAGGTCCAGCGTGAAAAAATTTATTCAATCTTATTGAGATTGAGATTGGCATTTGGGCCTTATTGAGGTCTAACGTGAAAAACTTTATTCAATCTTATTGAGATTGAGATCAACATTTTTGGACCTTATTAAGGTCTAACGTAAAAAAAAATTATTCAATCTTATTGAGATTAAGATCGGCATTTGGGACTGATTGAGGTCTAACGTGAAAAAATTTATTCAATCTTATTGGGATTGAGATCGACATTTTTAGACCTTATTGAGGTCCAACGTAAAAAAAAAAATTTCCAATCTTATTGAAATTGAGATCGGCATTTGGGCCTTATTGAGGTTCAACGTGAAAAATTTTATTCAATCTTATTGAGATTGAGATCAATATTTTTAGACCTCATTGAGGTCCAACGTGAAAAAACTTATCCAATCTTTTTGAGATTAAGATCGGCATTTCGACCTTGTTGAGGTCGAATGGTAATGAATTGTAAACCAACCTTGTTGAGATTGGGGTTTGCCATTGCCTTCTGGTTAAACAGCCTTATCTTGTTGAGGTCGGCCATTGCCTTTTTGAGTTGGGCTATAGCTTTAACATTTAAGTTCTACAATTTTCAAAATTGTTAAGGTCGGCCATTGCCTTGTTGAGGTCGGCCATAAGCTTAACATTTAAGTTCTACAATTTTCAATTTTATTGAGGTAGGTCATTGCCTTGTTAAGGTTAGCCATAAGCTTAACATTTAAGTTTTCCAATTTTCAATTTTGTTGAGGTCGATCATTGCCTTGTTGAGGTCGACCATAAGCTTAACATTTAAGTTCTCCAATTTTTAATTTTTTTTAGGTTGGCATTTTAGCTTTACATTTTAACCTTATTGCGTTCGACACTCTATCTTGTTGAGGTTGACATTTTCGTGAGGTTGACATTTTCCTTGTCGTGAGATCGTGAGGTCGGCGTTTGAACTTTACACTTAACCTTGTTGAGGTCGACGGTCTATCTTGGTAAGGTTGACATTTACATGAGGTCAATATTTTCCTTATCGTAAGGTCGGCGTTTTAGCTTTATACTTAATCTTGTTGAGGTCAACAGTCTATCTTGTTAAAGTTAACATTTTCATGAGGTCAGCATTTTCCTTGTCGTGAGTTCGGCGTTTTAGCTCTACACTTAACCTTGTTGAGGTCAATAGTCTATATTGTTGCGGTTGACATTTTCGTGAGGTCAACATTTTCCTTATCGAGATTGACATCGAAATGATATAATCTTGGTGAATTCATGGTCATTGCTCGGTCTTATTGCTACCAAAGTTGACCATATCTATTTGTTTGACCTCAATAGAGTCTTAGATGGGCTCGGTCTACGGAATGCAAGTCATAACCAGTCCCAGTAAATAAAGAGTAAAAAAGACAAGGTCGGCATAATAATTATCCGACTACAAAAGCAAAATAAAGTTCAGTAGCATACGGTCTACACAAATGGCAAAAAGTGGCAAGCATTGTAATAATTAAATTTAGGAAGTTCTCTCTTGGTCTGCAACAACCCTACTAGTTAGGGAGACCTCACCATCAACCCCGATCTTATCACCTCGAGGCATTTGGTCATGGTTATTTTCTTGGTCCACACCTGAAGGTTTCTTCTTACCCTTCTTTTTGCTCATCGTTCCGCTCTACACTGTCTTTCTTTTGCTTGTGGCCATATTGCTCTTTCTTAATTGTTTTAGTTTCCAATACCGTTCATAGCTTCTCAATATTGAAAATTAGGGGACTGGTGTTGGGTTTTGAGAAAATTTTTTATTTTTAAATAATTAGTTTCCAACACCGGCAATGACTTTCCAGTATTGAAAACTAGGGGACTGGTGTTTGGGTTGGATTTTTCTGGTAGTGTCTCGAAATATAGTTGATTCTAATTTACTCAGAACTTATTGTTGTTGAGTTGACCTCATAAGTACAACCTAGAGACTATGTTGGCGACTTGGTTTACAAGTACAACCTGAGATCTATGTGAATGACCAGGTTTAAGAATACAACCTCAAGGCTATATCAGCGACTGAGAAATTCATCTGTCTGATCTGAAAGTGAAGTAATCTGACCTCGAAATTCTCTTGTCTGACCTGAGAATTAGCTTGACATGGAAAATTGCTAGTTAAGAGAACGTGGCCTAATTTATAGGGAAGTTGTGTGCCACGATCTATTTAAACCACCTCCAACTGACAACTACTTGCAATTGCTGAAGAAAGCGGGCTGAAGTTAAGGAGGTAACCGTCCATGACCAAGAGCCCATTTAAACTGAAGAGTGCATCAGGTGAAGGGGTTAGCAAAATCAACCAAAGCTTCTACAAGTTGAAACCTTAACATGCTTTACAAGATTTCCAGCCCCTCTACCGGAAAATTACTCGACTTTAACTCATTCAAAATCCTTCGCTCTCATTTTTCTCTCTTTATCCACAATTTCTGACTTAAGCATCGGAGGGTCTATGCCGGAACCCCACCGGCGTATCATAACCGTGTTTTCTGGTTGGCAGGTACAGAAATTTACGGTCATATTGGCATTTGAGCATGGGTTCGCACTGTAATTCGCCAAAAGAAACAAATTCAGTTGTTGAGGTCATTTTTCGGCATCAACAAAACCAAAGATTCAGCTCTAAACAATAACTAAAGTAGCAACAATTTATTTATCTAAAAAAAATGGCCAAAGTTTTTCAGCTAACAAATTCTCTCCACTAAACTTAGCATACATATCTACAATCAATCTGCAAAATGTTGGAGATGAGGGGTGAGTCGTCAACTCGGTAAGTAAACTCATGCATAAGATTACAAATAATGATAAAATATATAATAATCATTACAATCTACCATAAATTAGAAAACAATAATCGTTTCATAATCTGATACATATATGTGGTAAAACTCATAATCACATAAGTCATAACGCAATAAACACTTTCAATAAATAATCACTTTCAATAAATAATCATTTAAGAAATCATTTATCAATAAAACATTTCATTTGTTTAATTTGCTCATGTCACATAGTGTCATCTATATTCCTGGTGACCCGACCAGTAGTTCAGTATGTCACCTGTATTCCTAGTGACTTGGCCAATAGTTCAATTAGGGTACTTTACCTAGGGATGACTATGGATCGAATCTGGCTCAAGATCTACGTGATCCAAATCCAACTGGATTAGATTTGGGTAGGTTTAAAATGGATCTGGATCGGATTTGGATATTAATATGCGGATCTAAAATGGATTTAGAGCGGTTCTGGATCTATCTTAATATTTAGATCCAGATCCATATCCACATATCGTTTAATTTTATTTTATTTTAAAATTTTCTTTATAATTGTGTAATTATAAATGATAATAAGTTTCATTCATAGGATATTAGTGCTAGTTACTATGTATTAAAAAATCTTAAAACTTAAATGTTAGTTTTGTAAATTTAAATGATAATAAGACAAAAATAATATGGTCATAATAAAAATAATAAAACACTGAATATAAATCGTGTTTAACTTATATGTCATTTTCTAATGTTGTAGGAGTAATGATGGGTGTGTTGTGGATATGAGGATGATGAAGGAGATAGTAGAATATTAGACTGATCTTCCTCCTGCAATTACATTTAAAGGATATTTTATTATCTTTCTAATTTGCTTGTTTAATTTGGTGTAAAAACATAAGCTACAATATTTATTAGATTTTTGAGACAAATTATATAATTTAATTGTTATCAATACATTTTAGTCTTTAATTTTCATTCTAAAAAATTATTGCTCCTTTATTATTGAGTTTTAAAATTCATAACGGATCTAAAGTAGATTTGGATTTTAATTTTTTTTCGAATTTAGAGCAAATCTAGATATCTATTTCTTTTTTCGATCCGGATATAGAGTGAAAAATATGAATCCATGATGGATCTTGAGCATATACGAATTTCGATTTTTATTATGGATATGGATCTGGAGTAGAGTATATCTAATCTATATCTACCCCATTGTCATCCCTAACTTTAACCCTCAATAATCGTCAGTAAGTGCGCACAATACAGATAGTTGTTCGGCTATATCAGTATCGGTAACTACGGACAATGAGCCAAAACCTTAAATACAGTTTTCAGTCTTTCAAATTCAATCTTTCAATAACATTTTGATAAAACGCTCTTATAAGATATTGAATTGACAAATCTTTGCCAATATTTTTAAGGAAAACAATTTATGAAAAGACAATTATTTTAAAGTCATTTTTAAAACAAATTTAAGAAAACAATTTAAATAAGCTTTTATTCAAAGTATAACTTATTATCATAAATTATAATAGTTAAATAACTTCAAAACCATAAAATGTCAATCCATATGAACAACATTATTCTTTTCAGGAACATTTACATATATAGCTATAATAAACATTATTCATGAATTCACTTACCGCAATCCAAAACAATCAACAATAACCCCAATCACACGAGCTCACTCTTGGCCTATAATTATCAAGACAAGATTCTTATCAATATCTTATTCAATTCTAACCTTGATAGAAAAACTCAAAAATTCTTAAACCATGAACTCTTGCTTAGGGACATCAATTCACTACACTACAACCGACCATCTTATAGGAGTTGATTTTGAACAAGCTATAAATATGTCAGAAAATCATAAATATCACAAAAAGCTAATGTCAACATGTTGACATTCAACATAAAATTTAACAAGATTAATTAGAGTTCATAAACATCTCCAAAACTGATTTTCCACAAAAGTATCAAAACTGTCCCGTGACGATATAAATAGAGGACTGCTGATTCAAAAATTCATAACTTTAGTTATACATATTCAAAAATAGTAATTCCAATTTTGACTATTAGAGTAGACAATAAGGAATCAGCAGTAAAATCTATAAGGCATTTAGTAATGAAAAAGTAACCCAAACTCGCTTTAATATCAGCCATTGCAATTCTGGAAAACAGTTTCCAAGATTGTGGCAGCCCAACTCTATGATTTTTAATGATTTTTATATAAAGCCAAAAATTACAAAATTAAAAATACATAAACTAGACATATATTTGTACAGTAATAAAAATTCTCATAATTTTCAGAAGTCATTTGGATTATGAAATAAATTATAAAAGTGAGAATTACTGCTGAAAATCGGAATTTTCCAGCACCAGTGTTCCAACTTCGAAAAATCAAAACAATTAATATACAATGATTTTTTGAACAATAAACATATAGATAGAAAGATCAAGATGTCTACTTTGATAAACTATAAAGTTTCATGTATGAGGCTAATGAAAACAGCAGTCATGCAATATTCAATATACATTGTTCACAGTTTTTCAGGATAACATAATAGCACTATTTTCACTCAATAACAACATAAATCAACACATGATCATACTTTTACAATTTTATACACATAAAATCACAATTAAAACCAGAAGTTCAAAGGATAATAAATTTTTTATCTACCTTCAAAACAAAATCAAAACTCAAGAACTTCTTTAATAAAAAAACAAGAACACAATCAAAATCTTCCCCTCTTCTTATTCAAAAACATGAATTTACTCTTGTGTTTGCTGCTGTATTCTTTTCTTCATTAGCCTCTAGGATTTTTGAAAACAAAAATGACGTAAGAGGAGTTTTTATAAGTCAAGCATTTTAATATCCCTATCCATTAGGGATTTTATTTCCTTTTTAATAAGGTATTTAATAAATTGAAGAAAATAATTTAGTAATTTTAAAATTTAAAACACTCATCATTAACCTAAAATACTATGTTCTATAATAATAATACAAAATATGGGTGTTGCACCAAGCTTTAGAACAACTTCGAGGTTTAGTAACTTACCATGTTTGTTGTAAGTACAACCTCCTCCCACCATGCAAAGATTGCCAAAAGATTCTGACCAAAAGCCATGAAGCTTGAATTTTACTGAACCTTTCCCGTGACAAATTCCAGACCCATGAATGAAGTGGTGGAATCCAGCTGGGTTAGTCTTGGTTGTAGCTCGGTATAGTCTAGAAAAAATTATTCATCCCCTTTTTTTTTCATCAATTTTTGTCAAATAACAGAATTTTTATTTTCTTTACATATTTGTCGCTAACTCAATTACCCTTATATTTTCATCAATTTAATATAACAATAGAGTTTTTATTTTATATTCAAATATGTCCCTTACTCAATTATCCTTATGTCTTCATCAATTTTATATAATAATAGAGTTTTATTTTATTTTCAAGTATGTCCTTAATTAAATTATATCTTTTTTCCAATTGAAATTAGTGACTTATTTTATAAAATGATAAATTATATATTTACTGAATAGACTGAAAACATTAGGGAGCTAAAATATTATTACCACTTTAATTTATTTAAAAAATACTAATTGAAAAAAATTAAAGTATGGCAATGTAATATAACCTCGTCATTAGTATTAAAAGTATTTAAAAAAACATATAGTAACAATTATCAACATTATCATAAAATTTTTTATGTAAATTTTAAGATTTTATTTATTAATTACATTAACTAAGAGCATAAGTTAGAAAATAAAATTTGAGTATGAGGAGTTTTTGATGGAAGAATCATTAACATTTGGGTCTTTAAAGAGAGTTAGAGCACCTGCAAATAAATAACAACACTTAAATACTTTTTTGTTGAGTTAAGTTTAGTTTATTATTGAAACTTTTAACAAATAATACTATTATAATTTAAAAGGATGAATAAATTTTAATTGTTTAATTTATTTAAATCTGGTAATTAAGTGCTTGACTTCAAATATAAAGGTTTTACTTGCTATTTTTAACAGAATGTAATTACATGTATTGATTTATTTTAGTTTGAAATTCTTAACTGATTTGTTAATCCTTATATAATTATATGTTATTGTAGGTTGCAATATCAGATTCCATAGTTGAAAAATAGTGTTTTTATGAACTGTCTTTTGCTTTTTACTCTCTTTTTTTATAATTATTTTTGTTTAAAGTAAATATTTATAGGAATAAGATTCTTTATGTCCTCCCTTATTTAATGTACTTTTTTCTACTTAAAATTTTTATGTTCACTTCAAAATATAAATTTTTTAATTTAACCTAGGGTAATATTAAGTCTTAGGTCCGCCGCCGTGAATGATATGATTGAGCTACTTGCACTTATGTAACATCTCCCTCACAGTAGTAAGAGTTTCGGCTTCGTAACAACAAACTTCCTTCAATAGCAAACTCACCATTCTTGTCAGTTCTGTACACATTCAGGGTGCGAAGAGTGAGAGAGTGTGATGTCTCAGATGGGTTGTGAGACTGAATCTCATTGCCTCCAGTGTAGTGGCCAGTATGGAGTACGGCAAACGATGACATGGAAGGTTCAAATTTGTTCAGATTTGATTCATGGACGGTTGAATTGCAATGATCATCAGCATAAGATATCTGAGTTGCAGAGGACAGGAAAGATTTTAAACAGAAGGAAGTTAAGAAAAAGGAAATTACCAAAGTATGAAGCCGTTGAAATGCTGAAGAATTCATGATCAAAGTGATTGAAAGAAGATGGAAATTCAATCTTTTGTTATGCCAAGGAAATATATAAGATGACAAGTTATATCGCATAGGTAGCAAGTCGTTATTTTTTAATATATTTGGCGACGGTTTCAAGAACATGGAAATTTCCGGAAGAAACAAAACAATAGATGAATTTCCTAGAGCTCATTATCCGAAATAAGCCTCTCTTTCATAATACAAAAATCATCACTTGCTGCTTAAAAAATTCCTATATCGTGTTCTTTTTGCTTCCCCACTCCTCTGTGGCTTTGTTTTGATCGTTTCCTTTTGTTTCCTAGGATGCTTATGGGAAGTGCATCAACAAAAGTCAAAAGTGTAAGTAATTTCTTACAAGGATTACAAAAGAGCTGCTCATGAGCATTCTCAGCAGGCCCACCATTTCTTTGATTCTTAAATATCCATTCTATCATTCTAATATAGAAGGAAAACAACTCCGTCAATTGCCATTTCATTGAAGTTGTTTCTATTAGTTCGCAACAGTTTTTAATAAAGTTCTCTCACCATAATCAAACCAAATTACCACAAGAGTCACCTCAAGCAGTTATAGCTGGTGACAATTCCACAAACCATGAATATTTTATCTGTTCTCAGTCTACCAGTGAAACATCGAGATTCAAGAGGAGAGAAAAATGAGACGAAAAAGCATACACATAATGATTAGGTTGGGCCATTAAGATACTAGATTTGGTGCATATTTAGTATAACTTATTTAATGATTATTAGTATCCATTTAATCCCATAATCTCTTATTAAAATCTTCGTTATTGATTGTCCTTTTAATAAAGTTTTTAAAAATTAAATAAGTTATTTTACCTCTACTAACGAAAATTCAAACTTCAAACTTTTGAAAGTAGATGTTGGAATTTTTTTAAATATTAAAACATATAAAATATCTTCTTCTTATTTGACAATCTATATTATTTTGTTCATAACATAACTTTCAAAAAACTTAGCTACTAAAGTAATTTCATAATTTTTAATAAAAGCTCTCACAGACAACCAAACAAACCAAACAACTAAAATTTTGAGGAAAAAATTCTACTTGTAAAACGACTAACAAAAATTATAAAAATAAACTCTACTTAAAAAACTATGTACAGTATCAGAAATCATATGCAACTATGAAAAAACCACATGGATATAAAAACTTATGAATGTCTTAATTATATAACACTAAGTGTCAAATTTCTAAGTTAGAATTAAGAATGAAATCCTCTATTCCCAGACTCAGGCTCATTACCAACTTCAGGCACCTCTGCTTTTGCTTGAGTTAGGAAATTCTCGCAGTCCTTAACTCCGATATATGTAAATTCTTTTATGAGAAGATCACAATGCCCAGCTATGGAGGCCTTAAAATCCGGTGAGCAGCTCTTTTTGCCCTTGTGAATTTTCTGCACACCACCTTTGACCAGAGAACCCACTTCAGCACCATCCATGTATGCTTTACATGCAGCCAGAATATCATGTGCACGCTGGTAAAAGTGGCCACTAACAAAATCATTGAAATGCTGCACCCAAAGAAAATGAGTTTATGTTTAAATCAAGAAAGAATGCCCCACTTACATATTAGTTCATTCATAACCGATTGACCAATGGAGCAGCACGAAAAGAACTCAATTAGAAATAATGATGCAGCAATTTATACTTTGTTGAGTTCTTAGATCTGAAACAAGGAATGTAGTTTGGACCTACATATAGCTTTTAGGTCATTAATATGATGATAGTTGCCTCCTAACTGCATTATAATTTGTTCAGTCTTCAGGACAACACTTATACACAGTTTTCAATTTATGAGTCCTAGTCCTCCAATGCGTGAGTTTTCTTTCTAAGTCATGCTGAGACACTAAACGTCCTCAGAATTGCAAATTATAAATAACAATGTAAAACATAATTCACAATTGTAGGGCCATAACCAGCTCCAAATCTCCATAAAAGCAAACACCTTTAATTACTAACTACAAACTGAAGATCTTGAGGTCTTTTTGGTGTAGTAGGGTGGGGTCTTGAGGGGGAAAAAAATTCTGAAAGAGAATATCATTTTCCCGTTAGTAACACATGAAGGTTTTAAGTAAAAGATCCAATCTTCAAGTAACATAGAGCTTCAGATGCAAGGAATAGATTTAAAACACTTGAAGCAAACAAAAATACAAGAAACAATTATATCAGGTATCAATGAGAAAATGCTTTGAAATTTGGAATGTGAAACACACTAAGTCAATTCAAGAGTGATTTAAAATTCACAAGAACCACTCTACCGAACAAACGTTGTTGTACTGTCAATGTATTGAAAGTAATAGCTGGCTAGCTGCAGATAATATGGTTTCCTGGCAAGACTTGAAAGATTTCCTACCAGAACTGTTACTTATAAATTCAACAGATTATCAAGCAATTCTCAGCAATTTGCAGGAACTGATGGACAACAAGATACACCACAAAAGTGGAACAATGCCATGTTAATTAATGATTATTAAAAGTTAAAACATACCTTTGGAGGTCTCCTGACAGTGTACAGCATTGTCTTCAGTGACAAGATAAAAGCACGCTCATTGTACATATTGGACTGTCTTTCACCTTCTTCCATGCTGTCCATACTTTCCCAACCAGGTTCGTTAAAGTAAGGCCTTTCATTCAAGATCAGTGCTTGTATAGAGACCAAAACTTGTAGCATGGTTGACATAGAAGGGATCCACTTCTCATTCTTATCACCATCCCAGGTGTTAAGAAGACTAAGGCATACCTTCCCACAATTATATAAATTTGGATTGAGTCGAAGGCCACCGGAGTGGTAGTGGACATTCTAACAAAAGCAAAATACTAGTCATCAGACCAAAAATGTCCAACAGATCTAAAACAATCCCACTCACAAACAAAGCTCAGAAGCATACCGGAGGTACATTAGGATAATCACTAGGGAAGAAAACATCAAAGAAGAACAGGCCATCATGGTAGGGAGTTCCCTCTGCCCCTACAATTACGGCCCTCAAAAGATCCATCCTTGATTCATAAACCCTCACAAAAATTGTATCTATTCAAGTAAGAAATTGGACAACAAACATAAGTGATAATATGAAATTGAGCGGAGAATAGCTGAAGGTCAGTAGGAGCAGACAACTGTTCCACAGTTACTTTTTATAATGTTGTAATTAGCGGCACCAATCATGATAAAGAAACTGAGATATGTGGACATTGAAGAAGAATATAAAGCATTAAACCTTACCTGGCAAATCATTTTCCAGGATTTTCCACTCTTCCTGAATTCGCTTCACCAATTTGTTTGATGGCTATGAAAAATGAAAACATAAATCTGAAATTAATAATAAGTATCATTTCTACAACAAAGATGTGAAGTGCATCCAAAAAAAGTACTCGCCTGCTCCAATGATGAAACATTAGAAGCATAGTAATGGTCTGAATGATCTTCAACAGCATCAAACTGTTTAAAAAGTTTGAATCTCATCAGAACATCATCTCCATCTAGGCTTTCCTTATTCCTACTGCAATCTTCACCACTAGGGGTATCGATCGGTTCTTCAGGAGGCATATCCTCATTATCAAATGGATCATAAAAACTTAGATGATTAGTGTTGTTGGCAAAAGTTGGATTCAGTTCAGCTTTCAAAGACTCGTGCCACCAAGGCATCAATGGTCCGACTGCAAAGAGAATATTCAGTGAGTCCTTAAGTGCAGGCATACCAGAACAAAATAAATTTACAAAAATTAATAGCACCAACTTGATTATGTACAAGAGCAAGAGGAACATAAGACCACAATCATGGCCCAACTCCATGAGGGGTGTATCATAGGATCATAATCATTTACATATTTATAATTAGTTAAAGTCCCTGAAGTAACCAGCTTACCATTGCTCTTGCTCTTCTCCCCAACCCACTGCGGAATTGGTAATGTTCCATAAAATGGAAGAGCTGCAGTACTCCCTGCACTTTGCGAAGCTGCTGTATTCTTTTGTACCTTGTGGAAATGAGCTACATTCTTGATATGGGCAGATTGTGGATGTGCCAAGGATGAAGAGAAATCTTTTTTAGCAGAATGACCTAGAACATCCACCGTTCTTGGCGAACTAGAACTGATCTCAGAAGCAGGCTCTACATATATTGGATCACTTCCAATAACCGTCTTCTCTTTCCTTAGAGAAGGATCCGCTAACCATGGTACAGGTGCCTCCACTCCAGCAGGGATATCGACACTGTCAAAATATGCTTGCAACATTGCATGATCTTGGACACCCATGACATCATCAACAACATTATCCATGACATCATCAACAACATTAAAGTGCTGGTCATAAAAAAAAACCAAGGTTAATAATTCTACCAATCCTGAGACAGAACTCTTGGAACACTCCTGATGGAAAAATTAAGAAAAAATATGAATGATAATAAAGATAAAATGCAGAGACATTTCATCTGTGGCACATGGATATTCTTACTACACATAACATACAAGAAACAGCCATAATAATTAAAGAGAAAACCAATCAAGAACTTGTATTATATTAAGCTGTAATCACCTGTTTTGCCCTAATCAACAACTGTCAACCATACCTTATGTTGATAACTACCAGAACCATCAGAATCATTCTTTATTGCCTTCCCTTTGTTGCCTGTCTTCGCTATCTCATCAACAGCAATGACATCAGCAGAGACTTCACCTTCATCAAGATCAATGACTTCGTGAAAGACCTAAAAGAGAATAATTACTATCAAAATTTACTCTTATCATATGACAAACAAGGGAACAGAAAACAAACTGGCAGCAGCTCAACAAAATTACACAGGGTCTGATAAAGGAAGATAGAGAAGAATTCTTATTTTTTGTCCTACAAACCTTTCACCAAACGTTAAAGATCCGATTACAAGGCTTGTAAGCTATCCTTAAGCAAACCAGACAGAAGAACCACACTCATTTTCACTAGTATAATCTAATGGTCTTTGAAGGTTCACTTCAAACCACAGAAGAAATCTAGTTTTTTCCTCTCATTCAAACAAGAAAGCGTACATTTTCAAACATATCTTTTGAGATGAAGTGTCATTTCATTTTTGTTATGTTTCTTCTAACAACAAATCAAACCAACAAAGGGTATGAATGTTTTCAACTGCTGTGCTTCTCCTTAATTTTCGGAAGCAAAAAAATTTTTACTACCCACCCACCCAATTATACTTGGTAGGCAGTGATTTTCATTTCATTCTACTCAAACTGAGTTGTGAATTAACAGCACCTCATTCGCGAACATACCCAAAGAACAAATATTCATACGCTCTTCATAAATACCAAAACAATTAACACTTATTTGCTGTCATCAGCATCATCATCGCATCAAACTAAATTCAACTCTGATCGCCAACGCAAATCCTCAAGGTTAACAACAACAGTAACAGTAAAGAAGAAAACTGAGATTTCAAATACTGTAAGCAATAAATAAATAAACAAATAAAATAAATAAGTAAACCTGTTTTTGTTTATGCCGCGTCGGAGTCTGAAAAACCGGCGGCGGAATTTCGATGATATCAGGGTCCATAAGAACTTCTCGTTCGCCGTAGAGAACGCGCTTCCTGTCTGTTGTTTGTTTGGCTAACTAAGGAAGTGAGCGTAAACGTAACGTTTCACTTAAAAAAGAAAATGGAATTAAAATTAAAGAATGAAAAGACCTTTTGCCACCGGTAGTGGCTCCTTGGTTGATCGATGATCGGCTCCGACGTTTTGCTGCGGCTTGGCGGCTCGATTAAATTAAAAAAAATAAAAATGAAAACTGAATATTTTTTTTTTTTGTCTTTAAAACAAGATAATAATAATTTTGGGTTTTGATCTAAAAAGTGTTTCCAGACTTCACACGGCTTCGCGCCTAGTTCAGGAGATCAACATAGATTGCGAAGAAACCGGAGTGTGTATTTTGTATTGTACTCTTAATTACTATCCTGCCACTGAATTTAATATGCAGCAATTATTATTAGACTAGTAGTACTTCATATTAAATTCAGGTACCGGTTCTCGGCTGTGAACCAAATTATACAATTATAAATTCTAAATATTTGAGGAAAACGCCTATATTTTGAATCTCGATCAACTGAAATAATCTGAGCAAGTTGCTGCCGTCGAAACAATGTGCTTGGACAACTGATTTGAACTTTATAAATTATAACCAACCAAATACAATGCATGATTATGTACAACATCCAAAATTATATGTAAGGAATACTGATCTGGATCAGGGTCTTGGATTTTTATTGAAATTTGAGAAAATTATTAAACTATATAATATGATCATTAAATTATTTTTGACCGTATAACTTAATAGTTTTCCCAAACTTTAATAAAATCCAAGATCCTAAATTGAAATATTTCTATATACAAGAACCTGATAGGTGTAAGCATATGCTCCTTGCATTATCAATCTAAATTATCCAATCCATTATCAAGTCAAAAGCCTAATTTGAATGCCTCTATAGGTCAAGTCTTGAAGTTAGAATTATGAACGAGATCTTCTCTTCACAGTTGTAGGATTATTTTTATCACCCCCAAGCACCCCTCCTTTTGGTTGAGTAAGGAATTTCTCGCAGTCCTTTACTCCAATACGTATAAATTCTTTTACAAGAAGATCGACTTGCCCAGCTACAGAAGTCCTAAAGTGCGGTGTACAGCCATCTAAGCCTTTATGAATGTTCTGCACGCCACCTTTGACCAGACTCCCCACTTCAGCACCACTCATGTATGTTTTACATGCAGCTAGAATATCATGTGCACGCTTGTAGAAGTGGCCGATAACAAAGTCCTTTAAATGCTGCACCCAAAGGAGAACTTGATGAGTTCATCTTCAAAACAAGAAATGGAGGCCCCCTTCCCTTATAGTTCATTCATAACCGATAAAGCAACATAAAAAGAACTCAGTTAGGAGTAATGATGCAGCAATTATTTTACTCTGTTCAGTTCTTAGATCCCACAACAGGGAATGTTTTTTGGTCCTACATAAAAGTATTAGTACTAGTTGTCAAGTCATTACTATAGTGATAGATTCCACCTGTACTATAATATTTTGATCAGTCCAGAAGGAAATATTTATATACAATTTTCTATTATAGGAGTTCTAGTCCTCCAATGCATGAGTTACCTTTTTCTGACTCATTGTTGAGACACCAGATGTCCTTGTTGAGACACTGGATGCCCTTAGGATTGCAAATTACAAACAGAAATATAAAACATAATCCACAATTCCTATAATCAGATCCAGATCTCCACAAAAGCAAACACCTTTTAAGTACTTACTACAAACTGATGCTCTTAAGGATTCAGTCTAAGGATTCACTTCCCATTATTTGCACATGAAGCTTTAAGTAAAGGATCAGTTTTTTAAGGACCATAGAACTATGGGATGCAAGCACTGGGTTAAACTTCTCAAAAGCAAGCAAACATACAGACACCTTTACTTAAGATACCTTTACTTAAGATATCAATAAAATGCTATGCATTAACTTAAATATGTAGTCAGCTTACAATTAAATTAATTCAAGAGTGTTTTAAAATTTACATGTCGCACTCTACTTGACTGCACCTACACCATCGTATTGTTATTGAATGTAGCTGGCTAGAGCAGATAATACACCTTTCTAGGAAAAATGAGAGAGATTTGCTAACAGAACTACTATTGTAACTCCTCCAACAGATTATCAAACAATTCTTAGTTGCAAGAATCAATAAACAGAAAATAAGCCATAACATACCTTTGGAGGTCTCCTCAAGGTGTACAGCATCGTTTTCAGTGATAAGATAAATGTACTTTCATTATACTTATGAGACTCCACTTCACCATGTGTCGTGTTATTCCAACTTGCATAACCAGGTTCATTAAAATAAGGCTTTTGATTCAAGATCAGTGCTTGTATAGAGACCAAAACTTGTAGCATGGTTGACATATTAGGCATCCACTTCTCATTCTTATTACCGGTCCAGGTGTTAAGAAGACTGAGGCATACCTTCCCACAATTGTATAAATTTGGATTGAGTCGAAGGCCACCAGAATGGTAGTACACATTCTAACAAAACCAAATCCTAGTCATCAGACTGAAAGCATCCAACAGGTGTAAAATAATCCCACTTATTAACAAAGCACAGTAGCATACCGGAGGTACATTAGGATAGCTACTAGGGAAGAAAACATCAAAGAAAAACAGGCCATCGTGGTAGGGAGTGCCTTCTGCTCCTACAATTACAGCCCTCAAAAGATCCATCCTTGACTCGTAAACCCTCACAAAAATTGTATCTATTCAAGTAATAAATTGGACAAACAAAGCGTTGGTGATAATATTAGCATAATATTGAGCAGAGATTTGTTGAGGGTGAGTGAGGAGAAGACAACTATTCCATAGTTTTTTTTTTTTTATTATGTTGTAGTTAGTGGCAATAATCATGATAAAGAATCTGGGATATCAATTTATGAGCCGCGGCTATTAAAGAACAAGAGTATAAAGCATTAACCTTACCTGGCAAATCATTTTCCAGGATTTTCCACTCTTCCTGAATTCGCTTCGCCCATTTATTTGTAGGCTATCAGAAAAGAAAAAAAATAAAAACTAATAATAATAAAAATTAACAACAATAAATATCATCATTACCCAAAAAAAAAAAGACATGAAATGCATCCAACTGATCTACTCACCTGCTTCAAAGAAGCCTTCGAAGCATAATGATGGTCCGAATGATCTTCAACAGCATCAAACTTTTTAAAAAGATCAAACTTCCTCAAAATATCATCTTCATCTAAACTTTCCTTATTATCACTGCAATCTTGACCACTAGGGGTATCTGCTGGTTCTTCAGGAGACATGTGCACAGTATCAAATGGATCATAGAAACTTGGATGAGTAGTGTAGTTAGCAAAAGTTGAATTCAGTTCAGCTTGCAAAGACCCATGCCACGCAGGCATGAATGATCCTACAGCAGGAGGATAATTCACTGTGTCCTTAAGTGCAGGCATACCAGAATAAAATAAATTACTTGAACCAACTTGATTCTGTACAGGAGCAAGGGTACCATGGGTCCATAATGATGGCCCTACTCCAGGAGGATGTACCATAGGATCAAATTGATTTACATAATTAGTGTTAGTTGAAATCCCTGAAGCAATCAGCTTACCATTGCTCTTGCTCTTCTCATGAATCCATAGAGGATTTGATGATTTTACATGAAATGGACCATTCTGAGCACTACTGCCTACATCTTGAGACGCAGCTGTATTCTTACTATGGGCAGATTGTAGATGTAACCAGGATGAAGGTACATCCACCTTCTTCTGCAAACTTGAACTACTCTTTGAAGCAGGATTTACATGTACCAAATTAATTCCGTTAACTGTTTTCTCTTTCCTTAGAGAAGGATCTGCTAACCATGGTACAGGTGCCTCCACTCCAGCCGGGATATTCGCATTGTCCAAATATGCTTGCACAAAGGTGTAATCCTCAACATCGATGAAATCATCAATATTAACATGCTTGTCATCATAAAAATCAAGATTGATTATACTATGCGATCCTGGGACAGAACTCTTGGAATCCTCCTGGTGGAAAAGTTAAGAAAAGTATTTTAACAACAATAAAGAAAAAATATAGAGAAATTTCATCTCTAAAGCACCGACACTTTATTACGCATTAAATACAAGGAACAACAATTTTAAAGAGAAAAACAATCAATAACTAGTATTATATTAAGTGTAATAACCTTTTTTCCCTATTCAATAAATGTAGCTGATACCTTAGGTTGATAACTAACAGAACCATCAGAATCATTCTTTATTGCCTTCCCTTTCCTCCCTGCCTTCACTATCTCATCAAGCAGAATGACATCAGAAGAATCTTCATCTTTCTCAAGATCAATTACCTACAGGAGAATGGATTCTATAAAATTGACATAATCACATTACAAAACAAGGGAACAACTAACAAACTTGCAGTGCCTTAAACACATTATACAAGGTCTTGGAAAGGAAGATAGAGCAAAATCCCTCATTTCCGTCCTCCAAATTTTTCAGTAAATGTCAAAGTTGGTCAGCTATCCTTAAGCAATGTCAGCCGGAACCACACTCATTTTCAACTGTAATGAAAAGGCCTTTTGAAGGCCCAGGTTAAACCACAGAATAAATCTAGTTTTTCTCATTAAAACAAAGAAATTGTACATTCTCAGATGGACAGTGCTATGCTCAAAGAGAACAATTTCTTTTTGATTAATTTTCATTTCATTCATTTTTATGACATTTCTCCTTATATCAAGTGGAAACCGATAGCTGGTATATTTTTAATTGTTAGGCTTCTCCTTCACTAAGAAAGCAAACCACCTAAATTATTTGGTAGACCATCACTTCTACTTAACACCTACCCACCCACTTATACTTGACAGGTAATGATTCTATTCTATGCAAACTATTGGATTAACAACACCTCAATCCCAAGCAAACCCAAATAATATTTACTTTATTTGCTCTTCCTAAATCACTACCGTAAAATTTACACTTATTTGGTGTCATCAGAATGGTATCAAAACACATAGCACTGTAAACAGTAAACATAGTGCCCCTGACGATCCTCCAAGATTGGACCAAAAAAAAAAACTAACATTGTTCAACTTCAAGTGCCCAAAAAGAAACCCAACAAGCAAAAATTAAATTCAACAGGATCACCGAAGTAAATGCTTGACGTTAACAACAACATCAATAGAGAGAAAAATAGAAATTTCAAATTTTGTTAACAAAATAATAAATAAATAAAAGTAAGTAAATAAGTCACCTGTTTTCGATTGCGCCTTCTCGGAGCCTGAAAAACCGGCGGCGGAATTTCGATCACTTCAGGGTCCATAAAAGTTGCTCCCTGCTTGTTTGGCCACTAAGAAAGTGAGAGAAAACGAGAGGGGGAAAAAAAGCCAACAAAAAAAAAAAAAGCGAACACAAAGTTTTCAAAACGTTTCTTATAAAGTGAAAATAAAAATAAAATGACCTTGAGTTCTACGAAATAGAATTGCGCTTATGCCACCGGCGGCGGCTCAATGGTTGATCGATGATCGGCTCCGGTGTTTGCGGTGGCTCGGCGGCTCGTTTAAAAAAAATAAAAAATAAAAAATAAAATATGAAGAACCAAAAAAGAAAAATCGCTTGTCGTTTATTAGTTAAAAGTGTTTTCAGACTTCACGGCTTCGCGCCTTTGTTTAAGAAAGAGATCAACATAGATTGCGACGACGCCGGAGTACAATATTCTTCTGTTATTCTGCATTTATTACTGTCCTGCCACTGAATTTAATATGCAAATTTATATTTTTTTTCCAATTTTTTTGCTCGTCTTCGTTGACTATACTTTCTCGTTTCAACACAAACACCAATTAGATTCTGCCACGTCAGTACGGGGTAAATATGCTTTAATTGAAATAAATTTTTAATTTCTTTGATACCCGCGTTTTTTTATGATTAATATCATTATAAAGGGGATATTGGGGGACATTAGTTGTATCAGGTTCTCTCCTTACGAGTAAAAATGTAAAATAGTAATTTATACTTAATAAATAAATAAATAATTCTACTTATATATTATTATTTAAAATATATACATAACAAAATCAAATATCAGATCACGAGAGAGAATGTTAATCCGATTAGTTTACCATAAATTCAAAATTTCCTATTATTTATTTTTAAAAAAATTTTAAAATTAATTAATTGCACGAAAAATTTGTTTGTGGATAAGGAGTTGATTGCAGTGTCGGAATTAGGACGGCCGTAGAACATCCAGGCTTATGCTTAGTGATGAAGCCAAGCTACAGCCTACAAGCCCACAATGACTTGCAAAATAAAGTATTGTTGATCACGCCGTGGATTATTATCGTCCGTTCGTTATCCATCAACGGCTAACATCAAAAGGAGAATCTAGTAAACAAATATGTACGCTTATAGGGACCCACGTGCACTACTCTACTCCTCTCTTCGTCTACCCAAATGGAGACGAATGACGTAAAATATCAGTGGGGAGTGGGGCGTGCTTTATGACTTGGAGCTGCGTAAAAAGATTTAAAGACTGGGGTCATTATTTAAATTTTCTGTGGGAAATAAATCTTTATTATATTCTCAAGATTCTCAACCATAGTCATTGGTGACAAGGGCAACTAAATTAATATTTTACATGCATTAAGTTTAAACGAAAACAAAAAAAAAGGTATTGCATAATTCTGGACTAGGGGATGCTTCTAGACCAATTGTTTATTAACAAATTATTATCGCAATCAGAGTGTGTGATTTATTTTTTTTCTTTGTTATCATTAATTATGTGGAGTGTAAAATTAACATGAAACGTCTTACTCTTTTTTTTTTAAAGGTATAGGGGTGGGCAAGCTTAAATATAATTTTTTACCCTTTTTATCACCCCAAGAATCAAATTCGAATTTTGGTAGAGACTACAACTTTACTATAACCGGACCATATCCTTGGGGGCATGAAACATCTTACTTAGTAGCACTAGTTGTGGAAGATGAAGTGTCTTGCTTTTTGCACAAATATAAAATCATTCGGACGCCCGTATTTTTTTAATGCGGACACACTTTTACACCGTGCAGTTTAAAAGAATTAGTTATTAAATAAACTATAAAACCATGCAGTTTTAAAGAGTTAAAAACTAACTCTCTTAAACCTCGGCAGTTTTAAAGTGTGTCCGCATGAAAAATAAATAAGAGCGTCTACACTAGAGAATATATATAAATATTGGGAATTTTAAAGTATGGGAATGTCCAGAAAAATGTATAAATTGTGCGATTTAAGCGCTTTAAGTTTTAAACATTTAAAACACTGTGGTTTTAAACTTTTTTCGGACTTTTTCCACACTCTAAGATCTCAGACCATAAAATTACTCATATATATATATATATATATTCCAAATTTGATATGAAGTCAATCTAAAGTCGAGACACACTCTTTCTATATCTATGGAATCATTAGAACCACCAGGGCAACCTGACTTGGTAACCTCGAAGACATGATCTAATAATTTCAAAAGTGAGAGCATCAACTATTTGTCAAATCAAAAGCTTTGCCTACAACATGGGTAAAAAATTTGATGTCTTAAAAATCGAATCGAATAGAAGATTTAGTTAGGCTCAATTTTTATAATTAGAAAAAAAATGACATATTTTACATGAGAAAAAGCTAAAAATTAAAAAATACAAAAAATTACATTTTAAAATCCAAAAACCGAACTAAATCAATTCAATTTAATTTGTAATATTATTTTAATGAAAATAGCTAGTTTAGTATGATTGGGAATCGAACTAAGTGAACCGTTGCCCAACCCTACTTTCTTTTACATTCACATTCATATGAGATGTCGATTTGCAATTTGATAGATTATCGAATTATCTTAATGTTTATTCCCTCCAATTGTTGTTTGACAATAATGGAGGTCAATCTCAATAGCTGAGGTTTATATTTTTTTCAAATGCTTGATTCAAACTTTTATACAAGTTCATGTGTCAATAGTTGGATTACAAAAATAAAATGCAATGTAATTATAAAGTGATAACAAGCCATATAAGAGGATCCTCATGCCCAAGAGATCAAGCCCAAAAAGAGAATAGTGTTCCAAGAACCTCTTATGGTGCCTTCACTTCTTAGAAATCAAAGAATTGAAATACGTTGGAATCAGAATAAGAAATGAGAATCAAAATAAGTTGTTAACTTGAATTGTAGGAATCAAAATTAGAATAAGTTGTATTCCATTAATATATTTATTTCATCTTATAATCGGAATAAATTATTTCGAGTTACAAAAATGTCCTTAAACATAACATTGAGACGATGACTACTACTATTATTAATAGTAATTATAATAATAATAATTACTATTAATAATAGCAATTGTTGTGGCCTAATTTTGGTTCAGCTCAAAAAAATTATGAAAGCTTGATTTTGAAGGGTGATTTTTTGTGAATAATAGGTGTTGATTTACCTTAGAACAATTTTTTAGGATGAATAAAGGTGAGATGGTTCTAAAATTAACAGAAAATAGTCGTTAAAGGCGACAATAACAGTGGCCTATGATGGTTCTCCGAAAGTTAAATTGATGGTACTCCGAAAGTCAAATAAGTGTTGGAGAGGATGATGGGTTTCAAAGAAACCCTAAAACAAGTGAAAGGTTAAGAGTTGTGGTGCAAAAGCTCAACCTATTTTGCTAAAATTGCATCTTAATATCATTTTAGACATATGGTAAGCTGTAATAAGTCATTCTCCTCCTCAATTAGGGGCTTTTGGGTAACTTCACAACTCAACTTAAATATTTTAACCTTTTTAGGACCAGACATGTGTTAGCTATGATATTGTCCCCAAGGATAGAATGTCTTAATCTCTTATTAGCTTATTTCAAATAACTCAATTAGACTATTGGAGCTGCTAACTCCACTGTTAATGGCTTATACATTAGTTGAGTTGGTTTCTTTTCTTACTCTTGGTGCATGTAACTCTCAAGGAGATATTTGAGATGGGAAAATGATGTTCTTACAAAGCTCAGCAGAAAGTTTTGCACAAAACGGTTCGTTTTGTGTAAAGTATAAAAGCCATTCACACGTGCGAGCAACACCACCACACATGCACACAACAAATCCCCTAGCAATGCAGCAACGTTTCTCTCGTCTCTATCTCCCATCTCCCTCTTTTCTCCCCCACCACACAACAAGGTTTACCCCTCTCTCCTGTGTACACACAAGCTCGATCTCAGCTCCATTCTCCCTCACGACGCAGCAACAATGACAGCTCTCTCGTCCCTCACCTTAAGCATCTCGCTAACTCTATTGGCTTCGTTCTCCCTCACTCTCTCACTTTCTCGGCTCTGATCTCCCTCACTCTCGCGGCTCCGTTGTCCCTCATTCTCTCGATCTCAACTGCATCGCTCTCTCTTCCCCAACACGACTTGTTAAAGTTAGTGTTAAATTCATTGCTTTAATTTGTAATTAAAGATGCAGGCTACTTAATTGATTAAAAATTAATTAATATGTTTTTGAGACCTCATAGATTTTGAATAGTTATTATTCTTGTTAAGGATATCGTGGTCTTCAAATTATTTTATAGAGCATATATTAATTTGGTGATTAATGTTGATTTCTTTGCTTATGGTTGCCTAAATTTTGTTCTTATCATGAGGGACCACCTCAGTTTAGCTTGGTTGGGGTCTTCAAAATTGCTTATGATTGCCAAGGACTGCAACAATTGTTTCTCTGAATGGGAAGCTTTGTATCATTCATAACAACATGAGCATAAGTATGGTTGCTGCACTACTGTGTGGTGGGAGAGAAAAGAAAGAGACGGGAAAAATGTTGTTGCACTGTTGGGGGATTTGTTCCATGCTTGTGTGGTGTTGTTGCTTGCAAGTGTTAATGGCTTTTATACTTTGCACAAAATGAAAATTCATTTCGTGCAAAGCTTTGTGCTGAGCTTTGTGTGAATATCAGTGTTGTTTGAGATTATCCCTGTGGAGACCATATCATGCTGATATGTAGCAATTTTGGTGGAGGGGCTGTCATTGTTATAATGGTCTTATATTAACATGTGACAACCTTAATATATTTTGAGAGACATTTTTGGTATTTTGTAGGTTTATAGGATGGCTTATAGACCATACATTTTTCTTTTGATCTTTCCATTTCTTACCCTTTTAGTTTTCTATTCACATTTTGTAAGGGTATAATAAACATGAGGGCTATTGTACATTACTACATGTGCCAAACTCTAATAGCATCACCCGAATTTTACCACCACCACCACCAACAACAACAACAACAACAATAATAATAATAGTTATTATTATTACTATTATTATTAATATAATTAATTATAATTACAAATTATATAGTAATTATTATTATTTAATTTTGTACTAAGGACAATATTGAAATTTCATAAATTAGGAGAAGGCAAAAGAGTGAGTTCATCAAATGAAAATTCCACTCCTACCTTCCCAATGAGAATGAGATTCTCATTCCTCATCTCAAATTTGATGGGCTTCATTGATTCCATTCTCATTTCCACATGTAAAATAAGCAAGTAAGCAATGAAATTATTTCCATTCCTCCATTCCAATTCTCTAATTTGAGAAATAAACACACCCTTAATTGATAACTCACATGCAAATCACCCATTGTGGGAGTCACGTATGTGTGTATGCTTGGCCAATTCTACATTTTTTTTGGGATTATCGACTTAGTTTAAGATTTGAACTAGGATTGAAAAAAATCAAATTCTTTTGTGGTTTGATTTGCTTGGTTATAATTAGGTAGCTAATCCAAATTAAATAGGTCTCATAAACACATATAGTGCTCTCGGTTTTCCTCTTCATCATTTTTATCTTTTTCTTTTATTGTTATAGATGGTTACACTTAAGAGTCAAACCACACAAATCGCAACAAAGTTATTATATCCTAAAGGTCAATTCACATTGTTCTTTGTCTTTCTTGTATTGAAAATTGTTTCTAAAGAAGCGAAATTAGTCATTAAGATAGTGCTTCTTCATGCCTTGACATTGTTGTATTGACGGATTCACCGTTGTCACTGGTTTGCTGCTGTAGCCATGTTTTTTGCTTTGAAGTTATAGCTCTTGTTGTTATTTGGGTTTATCTTATGGTTTTGCTCAATTTTTTCAATGAAAATCATCCAACTAATGGTATATTGATACACGAATTTGTAAAAAAAAAAAAAGACACTCATGAGTTTGCATTCCTAATATTATTTCTTTTCAAATATACAATAGAGCATAAATCGTCCACATATGTCAGGAAACAAGTGTCAAGACAACTTGTGTCTTTGCTCTGTTGATTTGGGTTAAGAATGTCGCGTTTTTAATCAAATTTAATTTTAAATTAAAGGAAAATTATCACTTGTATACTTTTAATTTGTTTGGTTATCAAACATATTACAATACTTTTACGGTGTGTCAAAAGTCCGTCCTAAGTTGACAAAATATATTTGTCATCTATTAAATCGTTAGTTGTCATTTAAATGTAATGACGTTAGAGGGTAATCTGGTCTTTTCATATGAAAATAAGGGATACAATGAATAATTTAAGGGCATGCAAATGATAATATGACAAGTCAAAGGTAAACAAGTGATAATTTCTCTTTACCTTAATTTGAGTTATAAGGGCAAAATTCTCAATTTGCTACAATTCTGTTAAT
Organism: Citrus mangshanensis; assembly: GCA_030449895.1. Taxonomy (NCBI): domain Eukaryota; kingdom Viridiplantae; phylum Streptophyta; class Magnoliopsida; order Sapindales; family Rutaceae; genus Citrus; species Citrus mangshanensis. The sequence goes on along the minus strand of JASUUJ010000299.1, from coordinate 284,703 downwards.
TTTCAAACAGCAACTTACAGTTTAGTGGATGGCAAACACGTTTTGTCAACTTAGGGTGAGTAACTGATATATATTAAAAGTGTCATAGTACGCTTGATAAAAGTGTATCTTAAGAGTATACGGATGATAATTTTCCTAAATTAAACTCCAATTAAATTCGATCAATAATCAAATCTAATCCAATTATTTTATAAAACTTGCACATCACTTATTATTATTAAGTTAGGCACATTAAGATTAAATAATTTAATAAATTATTTACGATTACAAAAACTACTTAGCACCTGGCCACTCACCGATTATCAATTACAAAAACTACTTGGCACTTAGCCACTCACCGAGTATGAACACAACAAAAAATGAAAAGAAAGAAAACGGCGCGGACGACCAAAGGTGAACACAATTGTTATTTGTTAAAGTAAAAAGATTTTTTTTAATATAATATTACAGAATGCAACCGAAGCTCAACACATAATATAAATGAGTACGAACTTTGTGAATAACTTTTTTAATAGGGCTCGGTGCTTGAGTTGGTGACTTGTAGATGTTAAAATGTCAATAAAATTATAGGCTTTAATTATTTTTGAAAAGTTAAATATGATAGCGATATGTGGTATTTTTTTTCTCTTTCTTTTGTTAAATTAATGGATGGAATAAAAAGTTTATATAAATTCACCATCTAATTTATTAATTTTTAAATAAAAATCATTAAAATTGAATTGTTCTTTTGTTTGATATTGAATTTTGTCAAAGTATATTAGACAGACTTAGTTAGCATTTGTTTTCTTACCTAAAATTTCAATTAGTCTGAATTTTTTCAAAGCCTGAATGAATCTAAATACAAATCTCTAAATGATAAATTTATTTTTCTTTTTAATATCCTGATTATAAGTGGTATTTTATTTGTTTTTATAAATAAAAAATTTGTACCCTTCTAAATCCAATCAGAAAAAACGAATCAGGTTTTGTAGTTTGGCAAATAAATATTTTAAAAGAGATTTTTTTGGGATATAATATTTATTTTAGATTTAGTCATTTTCTCATTCAAATAAAAGTTACAAAAATTTACTTTTTTATTTAAATATATATGACCGAAAATCATACTTAAGTTGTAAAAAAAAAATTTTTAAAAAATTAAAAATTAATAAAATTTTAAACTTCAAACGCCTAACAAGGAAGCTCTTAGACTACCTTTTTCTTAAATTTATTTTAGTGAAAGTTTCTTATACATGCATACTTATATATGATATCGGACCCAACTACCACGGTACCCTCTATTTTGTCTTTCTTTGCTGTCACCTTATTAGGTCTAATCATGAAAGAGTAGGATATGTTGATTTCTTATTAGCACTGCAATCTTGTTGAATATTGAAATTCTAAAAAAAAAAAATTTGGCACATAAATCCAGATTGTTTCAACTAATTTATAAACACCCAACAAATCCAATTCCCAAAATCCTAAACCCTAACCTATAAGCACCCTCACTCGTGCAGCCACATTTCTTGGGCCATGTTTGGCAATGGCGACCTGGCTTCAAAGTTCACACGGCCACAATTGGCTATGGCCCGCCCTAAATGCTTCTGTTGCCTTCACACTACTTGCTTCAAACTTTTTGTATGGCCATAGTTGTAAGTTTTAGACCTGGAATTCTCTGAAATTACAACCGTAGTTGGAAGTTTTTGAAATTGATTCGATAAAAATTGAATCTTGAACATCCATGTCCGATGAAAATTGAAGCCATTTTTTTTTGGGTTATTTGCAGAGATTGGCTTTGACCATGTTTATGTGTATGTATGCTACCTCACTTTGGCGTGTGACACCTTCCAACACGCCACCACCCAAGTTATAGGTTTGATTTGTGGAAGATGAATGGGAAAATTAAATTGTAATCCATACATACACGCATACATACATACCATGTAATAATTGTACTGTAATTTTGTCTTAAATTCACAGAAAGTTGAGAATGTTAGGTTAGTTATGATGTTTCAAAATAAAATAAAAACACATAAAAAGGTGATACGGAACAACCCTCCTAAATATAAGTACTATTTCATTCCACGAGTCAATTTTTAGGATTTCAAAATTACAACAAGTCATTTAGCCGTTAGGTTGCTAAGATTATATACATTGATTATATAATTAACTAGTTAATTAGCTAGGCATTGGCTAATTTACAAACACTTTGATTTATCAATATTTTGAGGCTATTCAATAATAAATAAATTAGATACTATTCAATAATAAATAAATTAGATATTTTGAGAACTAATAAGGTTAATTTAAATTATTTATAAGCTTAATTTCTTCCAATATTTTAGCATTATATATTGATATAATTAAATAAGTTATCTCCATAACGAAAGAAATAAGCAAGTGCAAAAGTAAGATAAAACCCTAAGTGCGAAGGGAGGGCCGACAGGAAATAGAAAAAATAAAGTTTTAAAAAATAAAAATTTCGTATGTATTGATTTCATGCATGTAATGTGTGTTTCAGGGACACAAAATAGTGATGTTTTTTTTGCAAGAAGATATGGTAAGTCATAAGCCTTGTACCTTAGAAAATGATAATTCGTCGCGAATGACTCAACCAATTCTTTGGTGGCAAAATAGAGACGATTGGTTGAGTCTGAATTTGGGCCGTTTGTTCACATGGTTTCAGAATAAAATGAAGAAAAACTACATGCTTGTGGATTTCATTTTAATTAGGGAACTACATACCATTTTAGAAGAAAATCAAAATAATAAATCTTTTCCATTTAAATAAGTTTACAATTAGGGATGGCGGAGGAGGGAGGACGTCAAAATCTTCATCCCTCTCCGAATAATAACAGGATTCCCGATCCTCGAATAAATACATTTTTATTTTCGATTTTGAGTTAATCATATTAAAATAAAAAATTTAAATAAAAGTAAAGTTTGAAATATATCTTACATTAATATCCATTACAAAAGTCACATACATTAAATTAGTAAGTAACGCATCATGTAAGGGATACTAACTTCTTTTACAAACTATCGTGAATAAATTAATAGTCAAATACAAAATTGTTACAAATAAAATTGAATTTAGATTCAAAATTAAATTTTTCAATGGTGGCGTGGGCACTTTATAAATGTGGACTATTTTCTTTACAACACAATAGTTAAGTCTGAACAAATATTAGATTAGATTAGATTAGATTAAATTAAATTAGATATTAAAATTGTGATTCGCTTTGGGTAATTATAACATTTAAAAATAAATAAAAAATAAATAAAAAATAAATTTAAGTTTAAAACATTTAATGAATATCAAAATAAAAACAAATTTTTTGGGCTAATAGAATTTACCAGGTTTTTTTAATGTCCTAAATAAAAATTTAGGACTTTAATTAGTTAATTAGGCCTAAAAGTTTAATAATATAAATATTTTGATATTTTTTATTTTTACCAATATTTATAATTTTATAATTCAAATTTTATTATTTATTTACTAGTAATTTTAAAAAATTAAAATTAAAATTAAAATTAAAATGGGGAAATGGGTAGGGGATGGGGATTCCACCTCATCCTCGTCCCCTCCCCGAATAAGAAATTGGGTAAAAAATTTTATCCGTCCCTTCCCCGAATAAAAAATTGGGTATGAAATTATCTTCATACCCTCCCCGAATAGGGAAAATTCTCGAGGGTACCCGTGCCCGTGGGGATTTTTGCCATCCTATTTACAATACGGTTCATACAAAAAAATGCTAGCCATAATAGTAGTAATAATAATAATAATAATAAAAAGCTTTTGTCGATATTAATATAAAAGATGAGAGAATGGGTATATTTGAAACCACAAATAAACTACTACTCTAGACCCACTTTTTTAATTAATTTTTATATTATTAAGATACCCATAATCTAATTTAATTATGATTAAGGACGACAAAATCATATATATACGAGTGAATTGAAACTAAACTCGAGAAATGGACTAACTTTATTAACTCTGATTTTTCTAAGCAACGAAACGAAACAAAACAAAACAAAACATTGATCTGCACATGGGTGGGAAAGGAAAGGAGGAGAAATTATGATTTTCCATCTCTTCCTTTTGGATAAATAGATTGGAAACGTGCATGTAAGTAAGGCTATATTTTCTCTGACAATAATTTTGAAAGCAACCTTGGCTGCTTCGAGAAGCAATTGCGTGGAAAACCACTAAGCAATTTTTGTTTTCCATCAACGTAATTTTATTGATTTGATTTTTTTTGTCTCCTCAATAAATGAATGTTCGATAAATTAACAATCTTAATTAAATAATATAATTTTTTTGTCCTGATTAGAGTCAATATACTAAATTAATAATCAAGTTAAATGCATAAAATAATAATTTTGTTTTTCAAATTCTTTAGGGCTCAATGAAAATGTAAATTAATAAATAATCAGATAAAAAATTATTGAAAATGAATAACATATAAAATTCATAATATTAAGATTTTTTTCTTCTTAATTACAAATCGAATTTTCTCACTTCAATTCTTTTTCATTATTTGAATATAATGATTTGAAACTAAAAATAAAACTGATGATGGATGAATGTATTTATAGAATTTATGTTTTAGGTATTTTAAGAAACCGAAACACTTTAAGGTATTAAATTAAAAAAAATGAGAAATTATCATTGCACCACTTTTATTTTACCTTATGTTCATCCAACCACTACAAAATTTTAACATGTACTTTGCACCATTTTTTTTTTAACATTTGTATCAACTAGCCACTTTTGCATTAAATAATTCTAATTTTGGGATTTATTTTTTATTAAATTTAAGGATATTTTTATTATTATACTTTTTAATTTTAAAAGTTTTTATGAGATAAAATAGTATTTTAATTTATTTAGGGATAAAATTATCATTTTATTAAAATTATTTAATAGTGTTAAAAAGTGATAAATGAAAAGAAATGTGATACGTTAAAATTTTATAGTGGTTGGATGAATATAAGGCAAAATAAAGGTGGTGCAATGATAATTTCCCTTAAAAAATACATACATTAATTTTATGTTTACGTACAATATATTTACATTAACTTTGGGCTTCTACATACATGTTCATATTATATGTGTTACATACATGATGACTTTTGAGCTTCGAATTTTTTTAATTAATAAATATACATTTACCCATAAATTAAAAAAATATCGATTTATTAATTAATAAGTAATCTTATATATATATATATATATATTTATATTTATATTTATTTATTTATTTATTTTAAAAAAAATTCTTGCTAGCTATCCCATCAATACCTCAAATCATCATTCAGCCATATTCGATACCCAATATCTTAAAATTAGATGCCCAATATCTTAGTTTTATACACTTTTGATGTTGTAGTTTTACACTTACTCCCATAAAAAAATTACTACAATTTGGTGCTTAATTTTCATACTAGATGTCCATATCTGCTCGGTTGTCTACTTGTAAATACTACATGGAATGCAAAGTTTCTGCAATGGCCTTGTTCATTAATTTGTCAAAAATAATGCAGGAATGCATTAAATAGTCATTTTTAAAAAGAAAATAGAATTTGTAAAGCAAAAAAAAAAAAAAACAGATTTCTTAGGATTAATAATAGATAGAGAAATAATAAAATAGTTTATAGTAGTAAAATTATAGTGGAAAAATTGCAAATACAAAATGTGTTTCAATTTGTTGCATGTACGCAGAGCTAAGTTCAGGACCATGGTAAAAGAAAAGGAGGGGGGGGGGGGGGTGGGGAAGAACTTAAATTTGATAATCAATGAGGGAATCCATAGAAAAATTAAATCAGTTTTGTTTCCTTTTCTTTTTCTCTGTACATGAAAAGGAATGGACCAGACCTACTACACCTGTTTGATTCAATATGGCATGGAATATATATCATCTACATCTGGTTCTGACCTAATTTAAAAAGCATAAAGCAAAAATAAAATGTAAAAATTGACAACTAAATTCCTATCGTTTAAAATGGAGACCGAGAACCTGATTGTCAGTAAATTTATTTATTTGAATGAAGATATTGGTATCATAAAATATTGTATGATAATGTCTATCGAGATTAACGTATATATAATGCCCTTATCTCATTTTAAATAGAAGACTACATATTCTAATCAAAGAGGATGTGGATGATCATACATTGATGAAACAATAAGAATTTAACTCTCTACTATCTACATTTAAAAATTATTATCTCTTAATTAAACTTTTTAAAATACATCATCCTGTAAATATATTATTATCAAATAAATGAGTAAAAAAACAAAATCTTTATATATAATATAATTTAAAAATTTTTTCAATTTTTTTTAATTTTTATATTTTTAAAAAAAAATATCATTAAAAATTATTATCGTTATTTTTATTTTTTTTTTTATTATTTTATAATGATTTTTTGGACATTAATAAAAAGAAAATAATTAAATTACCAATTTAACCCTAGAAAATTAAAAAAATTATATTAATTTTTTTGCAAGCACCATTTGCACACTTGGTAGTTTGTATTTTTACAATTAAAAATTAATCTATTTTTAGGGTTAAATTGGTAATTTAATTATTTTCTTTTTATTAATATCTAAACAAAAAAATTATTATAAAAGAGTAATATTGTAAAAGTAAGATCAAATAAATAAAAAGTAACGGTAGGGGTATCAATATTTTAACACAAGAATGTTTCGAGGTATTTTAAAAAATATAATGACTAAGTGGATATTAATTTTAAAATATAGAGAGTAAAAAAACTTTTACCCTATATAATTATTATCAAGAGTGGATGTTAAGTTACGAATTTGATCTATACACAATTATATACCATGTTTACATAACGTTAGCATCATGCTTACAAATCTAAACTATTTTGCACTTTTACTTAGCCGGATTTAAAATGATGCTAAACGAAAATAGATAGATATAGATAGATATCATATCAAGGCATCGAGTCTCTGTCGAAGAGAAAGTAGAGAAGGGGGAAGTTGACATGAGAGGAGGATAGCAAGCCAAACCAAAGAAAGCCTCCACCGCACCAATCCCCTCCATTATCAAAATTAAAGATTCCCTCGAGAGGCGTGTGCTCCTCTCATGCCTAGGTGGGCCCCGGAACCCCCACATGCTGGTTGGTCCCACATTCATTTTGATGAAATGACCCAATCACCACCGCACTGGCATTGCCTCTCCATCCCCCTTTAAATAGCAGCTCGCTGCAGGTCTTGAACATATCATCACAGCAAAGCAAAGCAAGTTTCGTACAATAAAGAGCCCTCTATTTCCAGTTTTAAGTTCCAAGTTCTAAACTCAATCAACATGTCGGACACCTGCGGCAACTGCGACTGCGCTGACAGGAGCCAGTGTGTGTAAGTATAACGGAATTCATTCATCAATCAAGTGATACTGTGGTTGTGTTCATATCCTTGCATGGTTGTGGAGCTCATATTTTTCGGAGCCTGGGGCAACCTTTTACTGCTAAGCTCATGAACTATATATTTTATGCACTTGCAGGAAGAAGGGAAGCAGCTATGCTGCTGACTTCGTCGAGACTGACTTGAGGTACTTACTTTAAGAACTCTCAAAGGCACAACAAGAAACTAAACAAATCAAACTCGACATAACTTGAGGGCTAAGCTATATAACTTAAGATTGAAGTCAATAGATATACCCTGTGATTTCTTTGGGGGTTCTATTTTTGGCCTTGGTTGATGGTAATTTTTTTTTTCCCTCTCTGTTGGTATGCAGCTTTGTCAGCACCGTTGTTGTCATGGACGTTCAGGCTGCTGAGACTGAAGGTAACTGCAAGTGCGGCCCCACCTGCGCTTGTGTGAACTGCACTTGTGGTAGTCACTAATAAGCAAACACATGCAGCAACAAATAAGAAGCTACAAGTGTGCCTAAATATTGTGGGGGTTAAGAATAATGTAAGGTGATTAAAAAAAAAAGAAAAATTCTCTACTTCGTTTTTATGATGGTCTACTACTAGTGTGTGGAGTGATGTGCGTGTTGTGTCACCCATCACTCGTAATGTTTTGTGTTTCCTTCTTCATAATCATGTAATATATGGCCATGGCCATGACCGTGGCCTTGTGTGGTTTAATTTTAATGTATTATTGTTAGTCTACAGCCAACTCTCCCTATCTTTCTCATCCCCTATTTTTCTTCCAGTCTCGAAGGTGGGAGGAGAAATTTATTAACATGCTGTAGTATGCACATAAGGATTCATACCCTTAAACATCAACATATATAGTACCAAATTTGTAGCTCACCGATGCAATTCACAAGAATACTATAAGGAGTTGTTTCGACATGAGCAGCAAGAGCAAAATTCAGTAATAAGAAAAGGGGAAAGATATGTATAAACCAGTTTTTTTTTTTTTTTTTCCTTTTTCCCTCTTCTACTAATTATTCGAGATTATGCAGTTACACAAATCAAGACCGTAACCCAGCAAAAATAAAACTTTGATTATCCATGAGAAGGAGAAGTTTCAATATACTACTATATTTCATTTTTCTGGAAAGGGATCGTAGCTGATTATATCTTCTGGACAAGGGCACCCTAGCTCAACTTGGCTGTAACTATCTGTTTGATCAATTTGATTTAACAAATTCTTTCTTGGGTTGCTTCAAGAAAAACATGCAGTGCATTATCTCTTGATAAGCTTGTCTTACTTTACCAATAAAATAGATTAATTTTTCACAACTAGATTTAAAAAATAATAATTAAAAAAAAATCAGTAATGCTTTGACCTTTATATCCAACCTCAACTTAACTTGATAAACACGTCTAATGTTTACGGTGATCATCTCATTTCTCATCAATTTGGATGAAACATAAAGAACAAGGAATATGTAAACCAATTTTAGCCATTATCACTTTAAAAAATTCTGATAACAAAATCACATAAAAAAGTACAAGTATAGCAATCAAAAGCCAAGGAAATATGTTCTTCCTTGCTTTATTCCTCTTTAAGTTTAAAATCACCTGTGGTATGCTAATTTGAAATTTAATGTCAGTATGCCCAAGTGGGTTGCAATCATGAACTCAACTATCTCCAACAATCTCAAACATTAAAGCCCTCGGCACGGAGGCACTTACGATGAGCCTCAATCCATTTTGCACATGCCTCTTCACCGTGTTCCACTATACATTCATCTCTCAGCTTCTTAGTCTCGGGGCAAGCACAGCAGATCTTCTTCTTTGGTTTTGACTCCGTACCAGATTTTGTGACTTCCAAGCCTTGGTTCGGCTGTGATCCCGGCAAAGCCAAGGTAGAGGAAGCATCTTGCAGAGGCAGTCCACCCATCATCACAAATCTTTCAAGAATTCAAGATGCCGAAATGAATGGTGCTAAAGGGCAAAAAGGAAAAAAAGGACATCAAATTCAAAGCAGAAATAAACTTGAGATGCTGATGGATGACATAAGTCTAGTATTCAACCAAATGAATTTCAAAATGAATGCAAAACCAAAATTCAGAGAAATAACTACAGGGTTGCAATGTAAGGCATCGATGTTTAGCATCTAGTACATTGTAGTTTTAGTTTGTATTCATTTTTCGGCTAGGAAGCACATAATTATAAAGGACCAAAACAACATTAAATGTTCAAAAGACTGAAAATGAACTTGTGAAACGTAATGACATATGCTGCATCACTGCCACATATATCAATCCTTTCATCATTATTTTTCTGTCCTTCTTTTCTAAGTCGTATACAGACCTAATTCTTCTGCTATTGATATCTCAAAATCTTTTATTTGCCAATATTATAATCCATAAAAGAACGGGAACAAATAACCAATGCTGAGAACGCAAACTTCATCAAGTAAAATGATCTAATAAATCAACTTCGATAAGGAAAAATAAAAAATATCTAGCAAACTAAAGAATCAGTAATCTATTCAATAGTCAAAATCACAACAAAATGTGCTCCTATTCCAATGGTTCAATGTTGCAATGCTTAAGAATTCAAAGCAACATCTTAAACAAATGTATTTGCAGCTGAACAAACAAAACTGAAGACTCATAAGAGGCTCAAATTTTTCCTGGATACCATTTGCTCATAACTCATCGACGCAAGAAAAAAAATTAATAATGCAAAGCTATATATTAAGAAAAGACTCCAACAAGGGCTTGAATCTTTTCCAGACACCATTTGCTCTTATAATTCAATTAATTTGTTAGCGAAGCAGCCAGCCTGAGCAGCCTGACAGCACCAACTTAACCTTAATCAAACTACTCACGCATCAAAAAAACATCATGCCTAAACCAACTAATAATAAATTTAAAAACCAACATACACAGAAGAAACAGTTAAAATTTTACTTTAAAAAATAATTTTTTTGGGCAGTGACTCTTTTAAGATTTTAATCAAACAGTTGGTGAGCCATAGTTAATTTTCCAAATAATCAATACCAAATCGAAAATAAACAAATACTCGCACACAAACCCAAAAATACAAAAAATAATCAAACACAAAACCACATACCAATAAGCCTTAACACGGGTATAGAATATAAAGTAACCATATTTAAACATGGGCAGCGTTTACTTCACATTATCAGAAACAAATTTACAATCTTTTTAGAGAAAATTTAACTGAAAAAAATCGAAATATGTAAAAACAAGGCAATTGAAAGAGTCTCACAGTTCAATTTCTCCAGAAGCAGCTGTGGCTGAAGAAAGGCTTACGTTTGAGACTGGAAAACCAAAGGAAGAGAAGAAAAAATAGCAAAGTTAGTAGCGCGCCGGGTCGGGTATTTAAAGTTTTATTTCGGCCTTCTCGGCCTGGCCCATGTAGACCAATTGAACAACAATGCCTTTTTAATATTTTAATTAAAGATGACAAAGTTAAGTTCAAAGTAAAACAATAGGCACCTCTTAAAATATTTGAAAATTAACATTTGCATCACCTTTTTTTTTAATTTTTATAATCTATATTGGATAATCCAACTTGGATTTACTTCTATCTTTGTCCAAATTCCAATTTTAATTATTAAAAAAAAAGAATAATAAGAAAATTGAAACTTTACGTGAGATTAATAGTGTTATTTGGATATTTGAGCATTTTCCAATAAGCTTTCTGGGTAAAAAAAAAAAAAAAACTGTGAATAAAATAGGAGATTTTTAATGGGGTAATGCTCCTCAAGTATTATCCTCATGGCACTATGGCGGTTGCTAAGTTATATATATTAATATATTATATGTAATTTACAACAACCGAAAAGAATGGTAACATGTGAAAAGTTATGAATTTTAAATTTGTTGTGAGTTACATCATATGTCACTTACCAAGATCCCTTCCCTGCTCATAGATCATAACGTTTTTGGCAAACCACAACACTAGAAGCTCAAATCAAATGTTCAAAGGTACAAATGCTGCTGGGGACCTTTTTGGAAAGCTGAGACGTCATGGGGGTAAAAAGAGCGAGCCAACACCCTTTGGGTTAAATGCCAGTTGGCACAATAATGTCCATGAATGATAAAAACTGAACAACGAATCCCTCCCTCTGCTTTGGAGAAAAAGAGTGCAATTACATACATATTCATCCGTGCAATGTGAAACTGCTAAGAGTAGAGACATGACTAACACAAAAGCAAGCAAATTTATAAAAGATAGTCAGCACAAAAAAAAAAAAAGCAGCAGCAGCAGCATGTAAATTTACAGGAAGTTTCATGAAATCAAAAAGGCCTAAAGCAGCACCTTTACATCATGTGCAGAACAACAACATAAAACACATATGCCCGAATCCAGATCCACTTTTTCTTACACTTCAAGCACGTTCTAGATGCAGAACACCCGGATTCCAGCCTGCAAATTGCCTCGAATAAAACACAAAATTTACTTCTAATCTAAGACTGTTTCCACAATCTACAACAGAAACCCAGAGTTAAAAGACCAATTTCAATCAATCCTCAACCGGCAAAGTTTGCAATTCACTTCAACTAATCGTACTTCTCCCTCCATGAATACACAAGCAAGAACACCCAAGAAAGAGCCAGTACAATATCTCCAACAACCTGCCTGAGACAATCATGGGCAAGATCATCAAGATTTATCTCAATGTAGACCCTCCAAACGGCTACTGAAATGTGAAGCAGGACGCACCCCTTGGCGAAGAAGCTTTGAAACTTTTGATCCTTAACAAATGCAACCATAAACAAAAGGCACCCAATGGCAAACAACAGCAGCCCCGAAAACGACTCGGAGATTTGGATCAAGAGCTGATCGTGAGGTGTCGAACCTTGAAGCTTGGTTGCAACCTCAATGCCATGGCCAAAGACATAAATCTCCTTGGTGTAAAACATCATCAAAGCTCCACACGTTAGAGCTATAATTGAGTGTAGAATGCATATCAAAAAGAACCCAGCTGAGCCCATCGAACAAATCAAAATTTGAGAGCTTTTAAACTCAAATCACCAACATGACTTCACAGGAGTCTTCAAAACCATAACTTTTTCAAGGCCAGATGATACCCAGAACCCAGATGGAACAAAGCAAGAAAAATCCCCAAATTGAAACCCTAAGTCAAATGAACCCACCAGATGAACCAAATCGACCAATCAGATGCCGCCGACAACTCACAGAACCCAGACAACAGTTTTAACCCTCTAACAGAGAAAGAGATCCAAGAAAGTACTAAAGCTGAGACATTGAAAGGAGATGAAACTGAAATGGGTATTTAAGCACAAAGGTTTTGCAACTTGCATTAATAATAAGGGTTATGATACAACCAAATTAATGCCAAAAAAATAATTCTTGATGGAGATTTGAATTTGGGCTTTTTGGGGTGACATATTTATTTGCTTCAATTGGAATAAAAATTATATTACTCACATCCATACCTCTCCCATGCACAAAATGCCATCGCTTTTCTGGTTGCTTGCTTGTTCGTTCTGCAAAGCAATTCGGCATTTGTGGGGTCTTGAGGGGCCTACGTTAATATTCTTTAAACAAGTTTTAATGATGATAATCTTCCGGGATAATTTTGTTTTTCCCGATTTGGAATCTTGTATGGAAATTTTTAATTAATATAGAGAATTTTTTGTGATTTACTTAATCAAATTCTAAACCCATTTTTGTCATGTCATTTATTCATTTTGATCTTATGTTTATGAGATAGTATAGTATTAATAACACTATTGTGAGTGGTAAATTTGATAGTAGTAATAACGGATTTGGAATAATTGCTTAGCTGAACTTTTTTTAACCTTTTAAAAGGATATAATTAATAATTTTTAGATAAAAATATAAATTTAATTAAATCTTAACAGTATCTTTGTATATGCATTCATGTATGGTTATGAAAAAATTAAACACAAATTAGCTTAGCACTATATTTTAAATAAAATACTTATAACAATATATCCAAAAAGCAAATCAACAAAGATCTCTTGTGTCTTTAGTCTTCATAATTACAAAAATTTTCACAATGCTTTTGACTTTCGGAATGCTCTAATTGGAATCTTATTATGATATCCTACTAAATTTTTTAAAAAAAAATTACAAAAAAAAAGTATCAAATTTCAAATGATTTCCAAAGTTATCCCCGACAATGTAAATGACCAAGTGATAACCAAATAAGCAATGATCTATTAATAAAATCAACTGGTATGTATTGCCTTTTGAGAAAATTGAACTCTGGGCCTCAGACCCAAATCAAGCTCAACGGTATATTCGCCCATTAGATATATACGAATAATGGGCTGTGGTGTTGACATTTGATCGAGTCTAATAGTCTAGAGTGAAACTTTTAACCCCCTCTAGTGTGCTTGTAACACCACTTTTAAATTCCATTTCTTAAAATACCCACGGGAAATAATATAAATTAATATATCAAAATTAACCATCTTCTTATAAAATTTTACTAAAAAATATGTTTCTTTTTAAATTGCATACAAATCCTAAAATATTAAATTTGTATTAATTTTTTTTTATAATTTCTATCGTCATAACTTTAAAACTCTTAAAATTTTCAGAAAAAAATATATTCTTCAATTAAAATAGATTATAAATATAAATTATGAAAATAAAGTGTGTAAGAAGTTTATGAAAAACTAATTTATCTAAATTTTTTAATTAAATTTACATTTAAAATAAGAAGTAAATTAATTATGTTAGCTTATTTAAGTCATTTTAGTTAATTAGAGGAATTTTGAAAGGTGTCAAAAAGCTTACTCATAGTCTTATTTGATAGTGTGTTCTACCACGGTTTTTAAGCTATAACTACAGTAGGATAAAAACTAGGATGGGCCTATTTAAACTCATCAATTTCTTCTCTACACTTTTTTTTTAATTAAGAATTTGATTATCTAAATAATTTTTGAAAAAAATTGCTTATTAACTATTTCTTCTCTTTCTCTTTTTAATTTCACAAAATCTTATTAATTCATTTGAATATATTCTTTTACTTGCAAATGATTAGTATTACTAACTCAGAGAAGCAAAACCTATCATTTAAAAATGACCATCAACATATTTTTATCTGCCATGAAAGTTAACGAATATGAAGAAATCAATTTTTACCAAACAAAAAAACTAAAGAATATTAAGGAAAAAAATCTTATTTATAGAAAACATGAAATAGAGATCATGATATACTAAGAAAGATAAAAAAAAAATAGAATGAATTGATGTAGCGTTTACTTTTCAAATTGGAATGAGAATTCTGAGGAGTGTGAATCCTGGAATTAGAAGTGAGGAGTGTGAGTGTGAGTGGGAGTAGAGTGTTTACTTAGATTAAATGAAAGTGTGGATTGTCAATCAGAATGCCAATTATTTGTTTACTTTATCTTGGATTTGGAGTAAATTATTTCAAATTACAGTTTTATCCTTATGTAAACAATTTGTAGTTTTTTATTAAAAAATGAATAAAAAATATATTTGTACAATAACTTATTTATTTTATTATTAATTTTAATTATATAAAATAATTATTATTATTGATATTTTTAATGATGTAAAATAAAAAATTTTATGAATTTTATTTTAATTTTTTAAAACTACTAATTATTGGTAATATTTATCTGTATAAACAAAAGACAATTTAAAATGTTGGATTATATTATTACATTATGCCATCGTCAAGAAAATTATATTATTACAACTTTGATTTCTCCATCCTGTTGATTTTTTATTTTTTATTTTTTCAAATTTTATGTGCATACACAACTTGCTCTAAATAGGCCATTTAGAACTCGGTGGAATCAAGTCCCCACCACTATGGTCAAAAAATATCATTAGACTGCAGCGTAAAGTAAATCAATATAGGCATCAAAACAAAATTAAATATAGTTCATTAGTTCGATACAATTTCTAAGGCCAAAATATATTACATAGCACCTCAAGTCCAAGGTTCCAAAATAATATTATATAAGAACACATCTCTAAAGTTCCAAAATGGTGTGTTCATTTGACAAAACACAATCCAAATTTCCAAAGTAATAGAAGGACTGCATCTCACAAACCACGACCAATCTTTCGAAGGATATACTCCTTTTTCAGCTCATTGGGCAAGTTGAAGAACACACGTAGCATATCATGTTTGGTTGCCAAAATATCAATCGCATCTAATATTTCTTGCTCGCCTAAGCCTTCAATCTTACATATTTCATTATACAACTTAGCTTGTAAATCAGATAATTCTTTGTCAGCAGTAGAAAGTACGCTAATCAAAAGAATAAGATATTGTTGTATAAAAAAAATCATTCGCCTAGTAATATACTCTTACAAGCTAAAAAAAAAATTGGTTAAATTTATTACCATGAGGGACTTTTATCCCATTTCTTCTAGTTAAGGCATCTTTTAGCACGCGCATATCATGAGTTGAACCTTCCAATCCCGGTAAGATATATATAAATTGCATATCTTGTGAACACACTCCCAAAACATTTGTTGCAATCTCATTTTTCCTAGTTCTATATCTTGGTTTATCGGCCTCCGAAACATGAACTTTTATATAAGTGTCATCTAAAGCTCCTAAGCAATTCTACAATAAACCATTAAAAAAATTAAAGAGTCAATGTACAAAGTGTATTAGAGAAGACACATATTAAACAAAATATTATACTTACCATAAAGGGAAATTTACGAAAATAACCATAAAACTTTTGCTATTTTCACAATTAACCCTCTCAATTTTTTTCTATCAACATTAGCCGAACACACGCTTTTCTCCCCAAATTACCCTTCTTAACAAACCAAAACCAACTTTCTTTCTCCCCTTTCGTCAAACCAAAAGCAGCTTTCCACTCTTGAATCATCAACCAACGACGACGGCAAAAGGCAACGATAAAGTGAAATCCGATCATAATCTATCCGGATCCAACACTAATCGGCATCACATAGTGGTATGAGTTATTTTCTGAACTTGCTCGAGAGTCGTATGGTGCATGCACGAAGAGGCAGATTCATTGCAACTGTATTAATTTGATAAGGCTCAAATAATTTATTTATTTTTATAATTTCAGGCTTAATGGATTCAGTTGTACTTGAATTGTGTTACGATGGTTGGTGGGAGACATTAGAGGATGGTCGTATGGAGTATGTGAATGGTAAAAATAGAGCTTTTTTGGTTGGGAAAAATTGTCTGTTTGATTAGTTATTGGCAAGAGTATACAAGGTGTTACAAATAAACCCTAATGAATATAGTATCACAATGAAGACAACTTTGAAGTCTAGTAACACATTATATCGTATATGTGCACTACCCATGAATATATTTGATGATGAAATAATGAGAGTTTTGTTGCATATGACATCCAATGTAGCCAATTTTGGATGCATTTCTATATTCGTGACCACATCACCTCGAGTTCCGAGCGAAGGTATTGAGCCATATGTCGATACAGAAACTTCGTTTAGAGCAAATATGTCTGGCCTCGATAATGAAGAAGAGGTGTTGCCAAGGACAATATTTCTGCAGCAATATTACTCTCTAACATTAATGATAACGGCATTACGTTATAAGATGTTGGAGCAACGGTATTTCCAATAACGACGTCGTTGGACCAACGGTATTCTCCGTATCACAACAATGATTTCCGGGACAATGATAATCTTCATGATGAGACATAGGGGGATAATGTTCGTGCAGAACCTTCTAATAGTATGAGGGGCACTCATTTCAATAATGATGGTGATGATGGAGGAACCGGTCCTTCGAATATTTCGTCGTTTCAGCATGAGGATGAGTATAAAGACAATACTCCTGTGAATAACAGAGGCAATAGACTTATTCCTCATATGGTTTGATCGAGAAGGAGAATTGACCCCCTCACAAGTCTTACTCCAACTTTGCCTTCAAACATGGTTGCGCCAAGCTTTGTTAGTAGTTGTGACTCAGATGATATCAGTGTGGGTAAGCTATTTGCTAAGAAGAATGAGTTTATATTACAACTACGCAAGGTTGCCTTTAGGGATAAGTTAGATTTCAAGATTGCACGGTCTACAACGACACGTTTCGAGGCTCATTGTTGTTCAGAATCATGTAAATAGTGTATTCGAGCAATTAGAAGTTCGAATGAGCAAAATGTTCCTTGGGTGGTGCGGAGAATTGATAATGTACACACTTGTCATAATGAGGTATTGGTTGATGGACGTCATCAAGTAAGGAGCCAGGTTGTCGGTCATATTATCGCAAAAAAATATATTCAAGACAAGAGAATTTATACTCCAAATGACATAAGAGCAGATATGCAACAGGAATACGGTGTTTAGTTAACATACCAGCAGGAATATCGGGCGAGAGAAGTTGATCTTGAAATAGTTCGAGGCAATCCTGTAGAGTCATACAACTTGCTCCCTAAATACTCTCCCGTACTAACTACAGCGAATGAGGGTACAATCACTCACCTCGAGCAGGATGGAGATGGTAATTTCTTGTACTATTTTGTAGCACTCGGATCTTCCATCAAGGGTTTTATGCAGTACATTCGGCATGTCATTGCTGTAGATGGTACTCATCTCAATGAGCTATATCATGGAAGCATGTTTGTGGCAACATGTCTTGTTGATAACGATAAATTGTATCCGTTAGTCATTGGAATCATGGATTCAGAAAACAATGATGCTTGGCAATGGTTTATGATGAATTTACATGGAGTGATTGGCGATAGACCTGAGTTGGCAATTATCTCTGATCGATGCACTGCTATAAGGAGAGCCGTTCTTAAAGTATTTCACAATGCAACTCATGGCGTTTGTTTTTACCACGTGAAAGGTAACATTAAGTCACAATTTCGAATGTCCAAAACTCTTTGGGATGAATTTGAGCCTGCCTTTATTAATACAGCAAAAACATATGGCCACGAGAAATTTAAGAGACAACTTGAAGGGTTGTGGATGATCCACTCGGGTGCGGCTGATTACCTAGAAAATAATGTCGGTACGTGTAATTAGGCAAGGTCTCAGTTTGAAGGTAGGAGGTACAACATACTTACCACTAACATCGCGGAGAGTGTTAATTCTTTCATGAGGGAACCGCAAAAATTTCATGTTACTCATCTTGTTGATCACTTTAAGAAAACATTGCAGCAATGGTTTTATGATAGAAAAATTGTGGCTGAATCAATTAGTACTCAGCTAACAACATGGGTGGATGAAATAGTCATTGAGAGGAGAACTATAGCTGAAAGAATGATAGTTCAGCCGGTGTCTCTGCATCGATTTCAAGTTATAGGTGGTGGGCTTATAGAAGGTTTGGTTGACTTGCAAAAGAAAACTTGCTCATGCAGAGTGTTTCAGCTTGATCAGCTTGTATGTGCTCATGCAATTGCGGCGTGTCTAACACACCGGGTGGATTTTATTAACCTTTGCTTGGACTTTTACACTACAGAATGGTTGGCGATGGCTTATGCACAACCAGTGGAGCCAGTTGGCGATGTGGCTGATTGGGAAGTTCCAGATGAAATTCAGGAAATGCAAGTATACCCACTAGTTGAGGCACCACCACCTGGCCGTCGTAAAGAGCTCAGAATACCCTCGGCTGGCGAGGACGTGTCATGAACTGAGCCATAATCGTAAGCGATGTAAGAATCCCATTGCGTCGACTCGAAGTTAGTTGTATTGTTTCAATGATTCGTTGGTTAAAACTGTTATTATTTTTTGTGTATTGTACACTTATATGTCGTGAAATTTTATTTTATTTTAAATATTAAAATGTGAGCATTAAAATTATATAAACTTAAGTGCGCAAATTAGAATAAAAATTCAAGTTTCAACATTTCAATTACTATAACGGTTTACAATATAATATCATCATTAAATATGTCAACCGCAATTTTCTTTCAAAAGTACTCTGACATGACTAGCGTTAAACTCTAATCTAAGCCCGAACATTAAATACATCGTAACCATCAATACAAAAACACCGCAATCGCCAGTTCTGGGCTCTTGTTGTGGCGCACTCTTAACTGCGATAATTTTCCAAGGGTCATCACTCCACAACTCAGGTCGGATGTTGTAGAACCCAACATATTCCAACCATCAAGGGAGGATAACTTCAAGTGGCTTGAATTTCAACTTGTATCTTTTGTCGTCGCGAAATGTGAGTAATGAGTCATAAATCCAGACTTTATTTTTACGAAAGTCAACTCGTGCTAGTATCCAATGCTCGCTGTGCAAGTTAACATGGATGAGTAACTGTATATAAAAATTGAAAAACATGTTCGTTATATATGAAATTGAAAAACAACTAAGAAAAAATGAAAACTTGTATATGAAATGCAATAAAATACATACCATATCGACATCCGTCATTGATTTGGACATTGTGTGATGTCGCCCATAAAGATGACAATTCAAGCGGTCGCCGAATACTAATAAATTGACTGCACAATCCCCATTGTTCCATAACTGATTCAAGAATACCTAATACATAGATAACCAAGAAATGCATAAATTAACAAAACTTAAAGGCGATAATTAAAAAAAACAGAAATGGTATTTATAAGTTTTGTAGGCACGTTACCCAAAAAAATGTGTCAGTATGTGTGACACGTTGAACTAAGGCATTCGGATACTGCCGTTGTTTCTCGCTAATCAAGCAAAAATACTCGTGAATATGCTGTAGAGGAATAGAAACATTACGATTTAAAAGAAAAAATTTATACACAAATCCACAACACTCAAAGAACTTCGAAAATATAATTACCTCATCGTCTAGCCATCCCATCGAAGCTAAACCCAAAAGTATTTGAAAGAATGACCACCGGTGCTGGACTCTCCGATCCACTGTCATATCAGCAATGAACCATCGATCAAACTCAGCAAACAGACTAGAATCCTTCAATCCTCTCAGTGGATTTATATCTACACTCGTATTCATGTCAATCGCATGGTCTATGATTTGGGGTCGAGGTATAAGCCGGGCGTTCTTTCCTCGCTTGAGTGGAGGAATCATGTAAGGACTGTTATAAACATACGTGCGCCGGAGGCACCTCAATGAACACCAGCACGCTCTCCCCACTAACATCCCCGTAGAAACTATACAATGATGTGGGCGTAGAAAGATTTTGATTGCCCACGTCAGTATACACTCCATAGTCATCAGGGGCCTGTCCATTCGCCAAGATGAACATATTAAACAACTATTAAATTAAAAGTTAAACGAACATAATTATTAAATTTAATTTTGCTCACCGCATACGAGCGTCCAGTGGGAGAATCCTTATTTTGACGTTTAGAAAATGTGTCGATAAAGCCAACCACAATTTTTTTTAAATCTTTTAATTCCGACTTCAATTCATACACGTTACGATCAATCTTATCCAGCCGTCGTCGCATCTAATCATTAAAGTGCTTTGTCCTTGACTAGTACAAAAGAAAATAAGCAAAACTTTATAATAACAGTAAAACAATAATGATTAATAAAAGAAGAATATCGTATATCATTTATAACCTCAGAATCATGTGCGTCATCAGAGTTGTATGTCTGCTCCTGGTGGTCATCAACAGCCACCTCATCCTCAGAAGTGTCATGACGCTGCTCTGGTGTTGGGTTTGGTATGTCATCATGCTCGTTATGCTCGTCTGATTGCTTTGAAACCGACGGCATCGCGTTGATTGAGGGTTGGTGCTGTATAAAGTATCATTTAAAATTAGTAAATGAAAAGTCAAAAATTTTGATTAAAACATTTATAATACTTAGAGGATACCGACCTTATGAACCTAGTCTGAAATGCTTGGCATGTAATCCTTCACGGTGAGCTAATATTTTCTGCTACTCTCCTTTGAATTTGGCTCAAGGGTGTGTAAAACCTCCCACTGCCATAAATTCAATTGAAAATTTTAAGTAAGTATACATAACTTAAATTTAGTAAAGTTAAAAAAATAACTAATACATATTACTTACAAGACGAGATTTATCGTTGAAGAACGAATAAACCTCAGCAAAGTTGATTCTCGAAAACGCCATGGGCTTCCATTGCACGATGTGGGGAATATTCTTCTTCGTTTTCACGACCCATGTTGACGGCAAACCTCCGATCGCTTCGTAAATCCAAGCATGCAACAACCAAAGTGAAAAACCTATTAAAACATCTATCAAATATTTAATACTATAAAACTTATTAATAAACAAAAAAACAACACACCTGAACCCCGGACGTAAAGCCGTAAAGATTGTACTTTTCAATGTTATGATCAGGGTTTTTCAACCGAGTCGTCTTAAATTTCTCGTCTTTCTTGAACAATACATTGTCAAGAATCTCGTATACCATTTCCCACGACACAAGACCCCATGGACGGTTTCGGAAGTACTCTATATCATCAACTTCGTTAAGCCAATCGAAATTGATTTAACAGTGATTTTTTCTTACATTTAGTACTTTGTCCGCAAAATAAAAGAGCGCAATCTTTAATGAGTCCATATCGTCCATTTCCTCGAATTTCAACTTCTTAAATAATGCATCGAATTCCTTAACATTGATCTTGCGATGCACACCACCAAAATACGTATTCCGTAGCCTATGCATTGTTTTGTTATTTCTTAGTTCGGTATCAATACCATATGAAAGTCCAGTAGCCAGGCACCATTCTACAATTGACAAGCGAATCAAATGCTCACCAATTTGAAACCATAACTGATCTTCACGGCTATCTTCGTCATAGGCCACTTTCCTCAGTAAAATATTGTGCAAAATTACCCCACTAAATGAAAAACTTCGACACTCCAAGAAATGCCCAAATATATCCTTCTTGAACAGATTCAGCTGCCGCTTTGTTAATTTTTCCTCGATGGCTTTTACGACTGAAGATAAATTACACATGCTCGAAATTCGACCCGAAAAGTGATCGGCATAATGAAAATACATCATGCCCACTTCGATATCCGAAGATTCTGATTTCGCCATGTATCTGTAATATTTATAACATTATTACATTGCATTGCCCAACGAGCGCCGCTTTGCCAGCGCCGTCGCGGGCGGTTCCCTCATGAATGCCAATGAAAATTGAGAAAGAAACACTCCCAAAACAACAACCACCACAAACATCACCACCATTATTCTCAAACTACAACCACTATTATTCTAAAATTTCATTTTAAATTAATGAAAATAAATAAAATGGCTAACCTAGGTTTTGTTGAAGGCTGTAGATGGTAGATCGGACGCCGATGAGGGATGAAGCCGCCGCCGACGAGTGCTGAAGTTGCCGCCGACGCCGCAGACGATGGGAGGTTCTTCGGTTTGGGAGATGGGAGAAAGATAGATTGTTGGGGGAGAGATGAGAGAGAGGGGTATTTTGGTCTCAAATGATTTTTTATGGCTAATGTTGATAGAAGTTTGTTTGGGGGGTTAAGATGGAAAAAGTCAAAATTTTTATGGTTATTGGTGTAAATTTCCCTACCATAAACCACTCCCATTTTGGGTCTGTTGAGTTGTTTGTAATTGGCTTAGGTTTCTTCCAAAATTCCTTTTGATATCTAATCATTGCCCTTAAACACTCATGAAAACATTTAATAACTATTCTTTTGAATCTCTTAAAATTAAAACCGACAACCCAATTTTTGACGTGATGTGCTAAGATTGACAAAAACATTGCAACAATCTCCTCTGGAAACACCCTTTTACTTCTAACCAAACTCCCTTTCTCACAAAAAAGCTTACATAATTTAAAAAATGTTTGTCTATCAATTCTTAATTGTGACAAACATTTTATATCACTTTCAAACATCAAGCCATGCAAATGGGACAGTTGTTGGTAAACTCTATATGCTGAATTTGGACTTTCCAACCTTTATTCACAAGATAAGTAAACATAGGAATACATAGCAACACACACAGTCATAATCATTTGCAACATGACAACTAGTTCTTGTATACTTATAAAGATTTTCTACTTTCTTGCTAACAACTGAGTCATCCTATAGCTTAACAAAAAAGAAAACTAGATAAATAAAATTATAGCAAAGGAAAATATATTTTTATTTCTTTATGATGGAACCTCAACTAAATGGGCTGGAAAATATATTAACTAATCCATCAGTTATATAAAATAAGCCAAAACCAGCAAAAGGAAATGATTATGCTAAGTTTTATTGATCAAATCAAACAGCAGCAAAAACAATCTCTTTCATTCTCTTTCAATTAGTTTTCTGTTAAAGCACAGAAAAAAGTAGCTAATGCTTGGATGCCGGAGACGTAAAAACGGTCAAATTTTTGTTGTTATACATTAAACCGAGAATGTATTTGTATTCCATCTGCTTTAAACCTACCACCCTAATACTTTGACCTACAACATACAACCGCCCCCCTTAAGCTTAGCTTCTTGTCATAAAAGTTTCTCTTTTCAATTAATTTTCTTGGTCCAATTTCATATGCATTAGCATCTTTAGCTGTGGTTATAACAGCTGCATGCTAATTACGGGTGGGTAAAATCGGGTTCGGATCAACCCGATCGGGTTTCGAGTTGGTCGGGTTGGATAAAAATCGATCCGAACTCCACCTGAACTTATAACCCGATCCGATCTGAATTAAATTCGGATCGGGTTAAAAAGTCGGGTGGAGTTCAGATCGGATCCGATTCAGGTTAATTCGGGTTATTCGGGTCAATTCGGGTTTAAGCAATTTGGAGCTAATTTTCTTTGCCTTTGCTCTTTAATATGAATCCCACCTAAAAATTCATCATAAACATTTAATAAATACCAATTTGTTGTAGAGATTAGAGAATTTTTAATTTATCCAAGGGCTAAAACATTAAGACAAACCCACCCCAATCCATTAATCCACATGAAAAATAATAAAAATAGTAATGATAATAGTAACAGTATTTCAAATAAAATGCTTGATGAGGTACGCAGCTAATTTTTTGCATCTTTAAGAATGAAAAAAGCCGAATTATCATGTGCATCCTATAACCAAAACTTTACACATTCAAATCAAAAAAAATAATAAATGCATGGTATCCAAAATTCCAAATAGTCTAAGCTGGATTCTAGTCTTCCTTTTTTCTCATAATTCTTCAATTGGTTTCTTTTCCACTCTTGTCACCTTGCTAACTAAGACATTTCTCTCCCACCTTCCTTGTCCTCCCTCATTCATCCATCAATCCATTCATTTCAACCAACAAAAAAAGAAAACTACTATAGAATTAAATTCAAATGATTAAAAATTAAAAATTAACACAAAGCATAAAATTAAAATTAACACAAAGTTTAAATTGAATAGTCTCCATCCAAAGCGCAATGTCCAATTCTAAAATCTAAACATTAATCTTTAGAACACAAAATTAAACATAATTAAATAGTTTCCATTTTACAAAACACAAATGACAAAGTTCCAAAATCCAAAACACAACAAAGTTTAAATGTAAATCTCGATCAACTTCCTCCATGGCTCCATCGTTCCTCGCAAGCACTTTGACAACTTTTAACTTCAATTTCTCCTACTTCAAGTTGAAGAATTGAAGCATATATCCCCTAGAGAAAAATTGAAAAAATAATATATGATAACCGTTTAACGACTTTCTTTAAGCCGCATTACAAATAAAGGGACATTAAACACAAACACATATGCACAATTCATGTGTGTACTTGATTAAATATAAGAAAAAAAAATTTAGTCAATTGTGGCTTATTTCATGGCATTCATTACCAAGTAAATTTAATAATAATCCTAATTCCTAAGTAATACCATTCCGCCAATTTCAATGTGTCTAAAATAAATAAAACAATTATAATATTACAATTTGACTTAAAACTTAAAAGTTATAACTATAACAACTATTGTCTATTATTATAGTGTATCTATTATTATAGTGTAAATTACAACCTAAACATAATATGAAATTATAAATAATAATATCTATTAAGAATTACCTTTCAAATATCCATAACACCCATATCAGCGCTCACTGTTTCCACCGTTGAAGCTTGTGATCTTACAAACTCTTTAAAATGTCAAAAAAAATGAAATTAGTAACTTAAGTACATGTAGATGCTATTTATAAAGTTATAATACATCTTAACTTTATAAAGTATAAGAAAAATATTGTCTTCTTGTAGCTCCATATGGAATATCTGCTCTTTAATATCTTCCTGAAGGTTGTAGACATGATTAGCAAAAAGTTTAGCTTGTAACCAATTTTCGGTACATATCAATGCTTCAATCATACAAGGGGTCAAAGAACTCTGATATTCGTCAATGACGCAACGCCCAGTGCTAAAGGCAAATTCAGATGCCACTGTGGAAATAGGAACAGCGAGGACATCCCTTGCAATTTTCTCTAATATCAGATACTTCGATCCATTAACCTTCCACCAAAGCAAAACATTGAGCTTAAGATTGCTCGGATCTTCAACTGGGTCACTCAAATATCGTTCCACCTCAGATACTACTCTCTTGCCCTCATTCTGAACAAACACTTTCTGAGCATACCCAAGGAAAGGGCGAGAAACTCGGAAAATGTCATCACCATCACCACTAGGAACCTCCGGCAAACTAACCTCAGTTGTAAAATAAGGAGAATAACTTGTACCACCATAGCTGCTGCTAGGAACACTCTCACTACACATCGATGGTATGGAACTAGAGCACATTGCACTATATGCATCATAAAGCTCATTCAACAAATCTTTCACTGTCGTGGTCATTTCTTCAACTTTCCAACCATCATTGGCAAAAATGATCTCAAAAATATGTTTGGCAAAGTCCATTTTAGCTCATGGATTAAGAATAGAGGCAACAATCAACATTTTATTTATCTTCCCTAATGACTCTCAATATTTATCAAATTTTTTCCTCATATTATAAGCCATAGCCACCACCCAAAGATCTTTACTTGCCTCTAATGCAGTCAATGAGCTCTCAATTAAGCAAATGGTATCATAACAAATATTAGAAGTCACACTTAAAGAGGTAGAAAATAATAATGTGGCATCATAAAATACCTTCAAAAACTTCACAATTCGTTCTGCACTCTCCCAATCCTCAAGTCTAGGAGGGCCCACCCTCTTAGTGTTATTTTCTTTCTCAAGAAAGTATACCTCATACGGTTTATCCACCTCTGCCATTCTATCAAATGTTGCTTGAAACTTCAATGCAGTCATCAACATTAAATAGGTGGAATTCTACCTAGTAGGACAATCCAAAACAACCGTTTCATTTGGATATTTCACCAATTGAGCACACTGTTTAAATGCATGTAGCCTCGTAGTGGAGGATCTCACATAGTTCATAGCATTCTGGATGGCGGCAACACTAGCATGCAATTCATTCAACCCCGAAACAACAATCAAGTTCAAAATATGTGCACAACAACGCACATGCATATACTGACCCGCCAATACAATTGCATCATCATTCCTCCAAGCAAGCAATTGCATAGTCACATAATTAACAGCAACATCATTTGTACTGGCATTATCAACAGTTATTGCAAACAACCTTTCTATCCCCCAATCTTGTAAACAAGCTACAATATTTTAACGATTGTTTTTCCTCTATGATCTTCAATCACACTGAAACTAATAATCCTTCTGTTCAAACACCAGTCACTATCAATAAAATGAGTTGTGATCACCATGTAACTCATGTTTTGAACAAAAGTCCATAAATCAGTGGTAAGAGACACTCGTTGTTTGTTGTTGCAAACCAAACTCTTCAATATTGTCTTTTCTTCCAAAAATAAATCCATAACATCCCTACCAATAGTTCTCCGAGATGACATAACAAACTGCGGATTGGCTACACTACAGAAATGCATGAACCCTTTGTTATCCACAAAACTAAGTGGCAACTCACCCATAATGATCATTTTGGTGACTGCCCTTCTACAAGCGCCTTGACTTCACCCTTTAGCCAAAACCATATTACTTGCATTTCCTTCCCCACCCTCACTTGTCAAGTTTTGTTGACTTCCCTCTTGTTGTTTTCGGAATGTCTTGTATGCAGAGCAAATCAGTATATGATTTCTCATATTTGTAATCTCATCACGCCTTGAATGACATTGATATTGTCTACCACAATAGTTGCACTTGCATTTGTTTGGTTTGTCCTCAAGTAAAGTAAAATGATTCCACGTTGCAGATCTTTTCTTCATCGCTGGTCTTTTCCGCTTTGCCTTTTGAGTTCCTTCCATTTGAACACTTTGATTGTCATCATCACTTATCGAATTCGATCTTGAGTGTCCAGACATCTAAACATACAAATAAATAATTATTAATCATTAATTCATAAATTAAAACACAAAAAGACTATTAAAAAATCTACTTAATAGTTAGTATTACAAATTGATTCAAATAATTATTAATTTAATTTTATGAAACTTTTTTAAATCGATATTTCCAATTTTCCACCATAATGTTTCTATATGATCAAGTATTCAAGATGCATATTCCATAAAAGAAAACCAAGAAATTAATTTAATTATTTAATTTACAATATCTAATTATCCATTGGCCAAAATAATATACTATTAATTACATATCTGTATCTTAAATTTTTAATTCTTATTATGCCCACATTATATGTACTTAACCACTTAATATTTACTTATTGGTTATCATGCAATTAATTAAATTGATTAATTATTTGTTGAAGTTGAAACTTGAAACTACTGCAATTAAATTGGTTAATTTTTTGTTGAAGTTGAAACTATTGTACAAGTACACATATCATATGACATATATAATTATAATTTATATTGTAACATAATATTTAAATTTAATTTTTAATATAACATTACTATTCATACAAAAAAATCAATTATTAATAAGTAACAGAAAATTAATGCCTGATTATTTTCATTTTATTGGTAAAATTTAACAATATATAATTATATATAATTAACATACAAAATTGCAATTAACATTTCTCATATAACATATAACATATAACAAATAACAATTATAATTAATGCATATATAATTATATATTATATACCATCTCTTAAATAAGTATAAAGGTCGGATTCGCTGATTCGGGCTTCCAATTTCCAAAACACAAGAGAGTGAAGAGACTTTTCAACACCCAACAGCCGTGACCCGTGAATGCCAATGGTGGAGACTGGAGTGGATCGGGGGCAGCTTGTTGGGTGGATCTTCAATTGGACTGAGTGATGGTGGAGTGGAGGATTCAAGGCGTGGATCCGGTGCTTGGTTGCAGCAAATCTGTAGATCGAGTCACGATCTTCGCGAATCAGCTTCGGCTTTGGTTGGCGTCGTTCTCAGCAGCGGTTGCTGCATGTGGTGGCCGGATGAAGCTAGCTCCGTGAACTGTGCGTGTGTGTTTGCTGCGTGTGGTGAGCGACGGAGGCCGTGAGGCGTGAATGGGTGTGGGCTGGCTGCTTGTGCTTGACAGCTTGAGTGCTGGTTTGTGTGTGACAGTGAGAGTTTGTGAGACCATGGGGCCGTGAGTGTCTGAGTGACAGTGAGGGTTTGTGAGTTGTTACTTTGCTTGTGTTTTTTTCTTTGTGAATTACTGAATTGTTGTGATGAATAGTTTGGACTAAATACTGACTTTGTGAATTACTGAATTGTGTGGTGAATACTGTGAGTGTGTGATACTGTGACTCTGTGAGTGTGTGACACTGTGAGTCTGTGATTGTGTGAGTGTGTCATGTGTGTGATACTGTAATTTTTGCCAAAAAATTTTTTTGTCTCAACCCGATTGGGTTTTCGAATCGGATCGGGTGATCCGAACCCGAAATTTTTCGGGTCGGATCGGATCGGGTCGGATATTTTGCCCACCCCTAATGCTAACAACCTCTGCCAGTCACATTTTATTGAAAATTTTAGAGCTCTCAATTATACCCTTTTTGGTTTTCGTTCTGTAGAGTACATAGATATTTGAATATTTAAGCAAAAAAAAAATTAGAATAGAGTTTTATCATGTCAATTGAATCAAAATTGATGAGCACGTAAGTGAAGCACAACTTTTCTTTTTCATTCTGTCAACATTAACCTATATGCTAAAAGTTTGTAGTATTTCATGTTACAAATTATAATCTTGCATTAACAAAAACTAGAGAAACAAAAAAAAAAGAAAAAAATTCCTTATACGTACCAAAATAATGTTGAAAGGCATAAATTCATCCCAATGCCAAAATAATAATAAGTCTAACTATTTTTCAACTTGTCATTGATCAAGTGTTTTCTCAATAGTCACAACAAGAGGAAATGATAACTTAAATAAGAAAATAAGGATAAAGTAGACTGTGATTATCATGACTTATCTTTCTTAATATCATAAGTCAAACATGTGCATTAAAGAGTCAATATCTAATCATTATCTCCAAATAAAAATTGCAAAAAGTTTACATTCCAATATAAATATAAACTAATTATATTGCAAAAAGTTTACACTTGTTGAGTTTCCTGTGTTGGTAACTATTGCAAAAAGTTTAAGGCATAATAAAAACTTCAACTACTAGAAAAGAAAACTTTCTCTCTTATTTTCACTTATTGACAAAGAAAATAAGCAAATCGGTTCGATCAAATAATTTAATAAGCAATACAGGTAACACAAAGATAAATTATTTTGATTATAATCCCACCTCATTAAACTCAATTTGTCAAGCAAAACCGATTCGATCAAACAATTTAGTAAGCAAATCTAAGCCAACCAATGGAAATCATCAAACCTACTTCACCGTATGAGCATTTTTAATACATAGTTTATGCTATGTTCTATATGAAATCTAAAATTCTATTACCCAAACAAATAACACCACTAAAAGTTAATCAATGTTATTGATTAATGACATATCGTTGCATGTATGACTTAACAAAAATTAGATCAGCGACATGAATGTTATTAGTGTTTAATTTTTAAAAAAAATTAGAATAGAAAACATTACCTTGGATGATTCGAAATCAACCAAAGAGAATTTAGCAGCATGGGTAGTGATTCCGAAGAGTTGTGATTCAAGCTAGTTCATGTATTCTCTTTTCTCTGGCACCGGTGACCTCTTCCATATGAAGAAATCGAGCAATGATTTTGGGATTTCACGAGTTAGATTTTGGGATTTCACTGGTTGGGGTTGATGAACTTAGAATTCAATACCATTAGGTCCCTTTTATATATGGTACAATTGTAATATTTTATATTGGTTAAGGGCATTTTTGGTATTTAAAGGAGTGGGAGTGGGACTCCCACCTCTCCCCATGGGAGTGGGATTCCCACTCCCCCTTCAAAACTTGCAAGTAAATAATGGAGTGGGAGGAATTCACACTCCTCACTCCCACTCCAGAAAGTAAACCCAGCTTGAGGGTTTAGTTTGTAAAATGTGAAAATAGAGAGAGCAAGAAATTAGTGAAAGGCAATTTTGATTTTTAAATTTTTAATTGTTATTAGTGAAATTATTTTTTAAAATAGGTGTAAAGAAAAATTTAGTGGATTCAAATATTCTTATTCTAAAAACTATACTTGCGAAGGAAAAACTCGTGAATATACAGTAAATAATAATATTTTTGCTAATTTACAATAAGGAAGATGGAAGTATTAATGAGCCACATTTTAAAGGGATGTTGCTTCACCGTCTTAATCCACCAATGTGGATTGAATAAAGTTTTTAACATTTTCAATCTTGGCTTTCTGATGTACTGGAAACAACGGTTATGGGTTCAATGGTTAATAGAGGGTGATTCGAATATGCGTTTCTTTCATGCTTGAGCCTATGCAAGGAAAAGAAAAAATGCTATTAGGGGTTTGAAAGATAATGAGGGGAACTAGGTTACTAATTTAAGGGGGATGGAAGATATTATTTGTACCTATTACTCTGACTTGTTTTCTTCCTTATGTCCTAGTCACACTTAAATGGCAGCGGCTGTTTAGCATCTTAACATGCTCATGTATGATGCTATGAATGATTAATTAAATAAGCTTTTCGGTTTGGTTTGATTCGGGTTCGTAATTCGAATTGGATTGAGTTGGTAATTCGGGTTAAAATTTTGATTCAGGTTAATTTGGGTTAGTTTGGGTTAGAATAATTCAATCTAAAAATTCGGGTTAATTCGAGTTAGAACAGGTTGGAACAATTTAAACCAAAAATTCTACCAAAAACCACTTAAAATTCAAAAATCTTAAATCCAAACATCCTTAACAACAAAAATCATCCTCAACAATATTTCAACAAGTCTTTTTAAATTTAATGAAACATGAAACATGTAGTCAAATACAATGAAACTACAAAAATTACAAATCTAAAAATTAAAATGGCAAATGGCAATCATGATTAAACATCTCCACATGACAAATAAGGCTAATAATCCATCTCCAACACCATCAATACTCATCACAACGCCTCCAAATTAGCAATAATTAACCAACACTGTAGCAAAATATCGAGCAACAACGGATAAAAAATAAGGCAAATCAGTCCATTCTACAGAAAAATTTAAAAAATTAATCAACATTTAGTGGAATCACTCAATATGCCTTAACAGTTCTTAATATTATTAGTAGCATGTTTATATTATACTACGCCCTAATTGTGTAATTGATTATTATGCAATTCTCAATATTACTAGTATCATGTTTGTATTATGACTACGCCGTAATTTTATAATTGATTATTATGCTTGATCCAAATCAATATACATAGCTACATATATACTGTTGCAACAAAAAATCTTCATATTAGAAAACTTGGATGATCTGCTTGTGTCGATTTACGAAGTTCTGCATGAAATAAAAAGACTTGAAGTAAATAACTCTTAAAGTAAACAAATCTCAAAAATAAATAAGTAAATAAGTAACCATTAATATTTATACCTTCTATAAGAGCATCCATAAACTCGTTTTCCTCAACCAATGCTTGGAGGTTTGTTGTTGAATCAACAAAAAGTGAAGATAGCAACCAATTTTGCATCAGTATCAATGCTTCCACCATATTAGGAGTCATAAAACTCATATATTCATCTAAAATATGACCTCCCGTGCTAAAAGTGGACTCATATGCAACTGTAGATAATGGAATGTCAAACACATCTCTTGTTATATGCTACAAAATTGGGTATTTCAAACTATTAGCTTTCCACCATAGCAAAATATCAAATGGAGCACCCAATGCATTAGGCGCTTGATATTCAACCGACTCCATCAAGTAAAGATCTAGCTCATTTGACAATTCTATATGATCCCTAGTGACAGCAACCATCTCGGTGTATTTGGAGAAATGGTCCTCAAATACCTCATCGTCTTCATCCATAAAAGTTAGCCTACTATTAGCACTAACACCAGCACTTGCACTTGGAAACGCACTTGCACTTGCACTTGGAAATGCACTTGCACTTACATTAGCACATGGTTTTAAGTGTTGAGCACTGTATGCTTTAAAAAGCTTGTTTAGCACATCTTTCCCCACGTTTTTCATCTCAACACATTTTGCATTATCCTTACCATATAAAGTCTCAAAACAAAGTGTTGCAAAATTCATTTTCTCCCGTGGATCTAATACAGAAGCAACGATCAACAACTTGTTTATCTTTGAAGGCCCCTCCCAATACTCCTCAAATTTCTCCTTTATGCTACTTGTTATCATACTAATGTACGGGTCAAGGTTGTCCGCCATTGTATTCAGAGCTTTTTCAACTTTGCATATCTCGTTGTAGCACGTATTAGATGTCACTCTCATAGAAGAAGAAAATGCCAGTGTGGCATCATAAAAAATCCACAAAAACCTGATCATTCGACGAGCATTATCCCAATCTTAACTTCCTAGTGGTCCCACCATTTTCTTCCCACATTCTTCTTCACGAAAATAAGCATCATAAAGCTTATCCTCATTTGCCATTCGATCAAATGTCAATCTAAACTTCAATGTTGTCGTCAACATGGTATATGTGAAATTCCATCTAGTTGGACAATCTAAAACCACACTTCCTCTAAAAGGCTAACAATTCTTCCCCAAAATATTTTCTTGCTCTACACGAATTTCAAATGCTTTCAATCTTACAGTAGATGATCTCACATACTTCACAGTATTGCGGATACTAATAATATTTTCATCTAGTTTTTTCAACCCCTCATTAACAGTAAGATTCATAATATGTGTGCAACAACACACATGCATAAAGTCATCATTCAACACCAATGCATCATCTCTCCAAGTCTTCAATTTATTCGTCAAATAGCTAATGGCAACCTTATTTGCACTTGCATTGTCCTCGACGACTGTGAAGACCCTCTCTATACCCCAGTCAAGCAAACATTTCTCGACCTGCTTACCAATCATCTCCCTTTTATGTTAAAAAATTGTGTTAAAACTGATGATATTCTTGCGTAACTGCCAATCTTGGTCAATAAAGTGAGTTGTTATTACCATATAACTAGTTGTCGTGATGGAAGTCCAAATATCCGTAGTGAGCAAGACTATTTGCTTCTTATCACATAATAAACTCTTCAACAAAGCTTTTTTAGCTAGAAATAAGTCAAGGATATCTTTGGTAATGGTTCTACGAGATGGGTCACAAATCTATGACATATAACACTAGAAAAATGTTTGAATCTAGAATTCTCCACATGCGAAAATAGCAACTCATCAAGAATAATCATTTTAGATGTTGCCCTTCTAATAGCCTCCTGATTAAATCCCCTAACCACAACTTGGCCAATCTTTTCATTACCGGCACCAGTAGGTTCTTGAGTTAAAACTGCTTGATTTTATAGATAACTTTCATATTCAAAACACATTTTCAAGTGGTTCAACAAACTGCTAGTCCCATCAGTAGATTTACATGAAAATTCTTGGCTGCAATAATTGCACTTACACCGATTATAATATTTTGGCAATTTAGTGAAATCCTTCCACACCTTTGATCTTAGAGCCTTTACTTTTCTTGAATGAGGTGGTTTTGATGATGTCCTTGATGACCTATTTCTCTTCGATCCGGATTGGGCTTCCATAATCATTGGTGACATATCACTAACTTCATTAGATTCAGTGGATTGGATGTTGTCACGAACTCTTGATTCATCTGTCTTAGACATTTGAATCATAAATCCATAGCATGATCGCATCAGTTATCAAAGGCAATCTATAGCATAAACATAACAAAACAAAGAAATCTAGAACAAAACATCACAATTTAATAAAATAATAAGAATTTATTGCGTATTTGGACGCTCTAGCCAATGCAAATCCTATTTCGACACCCACTTATGATTTTGCAGTAAAAAATGAATTCTCATTACAAAAACTCATAATTTCATAATGTTATATATCCTAAACTAAACAAATATCACAATTTAATTAATAACAACAGCAACAACAACATTTGGGAATTAATATAACTTTGCCGAACAATAATTAAGTTAAACAAACAATAATAATAATAGTAATAATAACTACGAATTAGCATTCAGTATATTGCCATATTCTAAATATTAAAAACAACAAATTAATTAATTAACAATCTCCAATTTAATTAATAATAACAGCAACAAACCCACTCCAATTTAATTAATAACAATCTCCAATTGTTCAATTATCAGTCAACAACAACAAATCCACTCCAATTTAATTAATAACAGTCTCCAATTGTTCAATTATCAGTTAACAGCAACAAACGTTACAAACCCACTCCAATTTAATTAAAAATAGTCTCCAATTGTTCAATTATCAATCAACAGCAACAAACCCTCACCAAATAATTGAACAATTGTTAATTAATTAATTAACAATGTCCAATTTAATTTATAACAACAGTCATCAGCAAGTCAGCAACAAACCCACTCCAAAATCCAAATATTAGTACCTAGTATGGACTAAACTACAAATCTTGATTGATGGGAAGCTACAGCATCGGCAAAGCATGACTGTGTGGGGCTGAGTGAGACGCGAGGTAAACGGCACAGTGCGGCTGCGGGCGACTTGATTATTGAAGGCGTGATGGTGGGTGGGCTGTAATAGGGCGTCTCGAGCTGAGTGGGCTTGCCGTCTTCGTGGCCTCGTCTTTACTATTTAGGGATTTGCTTTCGAGGCTTGCTGCTAGGTAACGAGACCGAGAGTGTGAGAAGTGAGAATAGGGAGGTAATGAGAGTGTGAAACAGTGAGAGATAAGAGATTTTTTTTTGTTTAATACATATGTATTTTTTAATTTTTAAAAGCCAAAACTTAAAAAAAAAAAATTCAACCCGTTCGGATTAAAATTCGATTCGGGTTCCGAACGAATTGATAGTTTGAATCTGTTCAGGTTACAAAAGTTAACTCGATCCGAACGCCCGTCCCTACTTACATGAGCCCATGCAGGGGTTGCAAGTCCTAGCTTGGCTCATGTGCACCCACGTCTACGCACATGAAACTATGCCATACATGACAATATGTAGTGAATCTGTTGTAATGACTATTTAGTGCAGGCCTCCTGCTCAATTGTTTACAATTATTATTTTACTTACAAATTTGTATATTTCTAATACTAAAAGTGAGTAGAAATACAATAAGATAAGGGTGGTGTTAATTATTTGAATCGAAAGCTTTCAAGACAAACCTTCAATCGAAGCACAATCAATCTAAACGTAAAACTTAACTTTCAGTTTGCAATCAATATGTAACTTTTAAGTATGCCATAAGCCCAAAATAATTTTCTTTTTAAGTATACTTTAATTGAGCTTTTTCTGACAGAGACAAATAAAAAAATTGGGCCACAATTTAAATAAACGAAGGTAATTTAGTTATAAGAATTACACTCTGCTGCCATGGCCAATGGGGTATAATTATATTCCTAATAATATAACTTTTTTAGATATTTGTGCATGTTATCTTATATTACTCGCTGAAATAACGGAATAAGCTATGAAATTGCAACGTATAGTACTGCTTGGATTCTATCATTCTAGTATTTGTTGTGAACAAGAAAACTAAATTAATTGGTTATCTAGGGAACTAATATGACAGATCATCCTAAACTAGATTAAAGGAAGTATTTTGGAAGAAAACAAAAGATTGAATACCAAATTAAAGAGAGGCAAACTACATTCACTAGTGTAGCAAACAGCCGGGACACAATGAGCCCACCATTTAAAAAAAATAATTATGGTTATTATTATTAATTTTATATCTTTAAAAGAAAAGAATAAAATTTGACTTTTTAAGACTTCAAATGTAGTCAGAGTGAACAAATAGAAAAAGCAAGCCCTCCCAAATTGAATTTAGTATCTGAATAACCAACCCTGCTAATCTAAGTTCCTGGGTTCGCCACCGCACAGAATCAAAACAATCGAAAATAAGAAGCTTCGTTGGCATGATTCCCGTAGAAATAATTTCATTGCGACAACATGAGTAGTAAGGAATAAGACTGGATACAAAATGGCTGTAACAAATAGTAAACCCATCAGTTGAATTGCTAACTAATACTCCATGATAACATACATAATAACATAATAAGTCTTTGCCTTATAACTGTGCAATTTGCCATTAATTTAAGAATAAGAAAATCGGACCTTAAGCTGCTGAGTCTTGTCTTTGCCTTCTATTTGGTTAATTGAAATAATTAGAAATGTTTCTATGTATTTTCAAATAATGGTAATAATAATGTGCTAACAGCTAATTGTTCCATAGGGCATATTCCACATCCCTGGATACTCAGTTACATGGTGTTAAAAAGGTTGAGGAAGTCACAAAAGAAATGGCTTCAGCCTCGGCTTTGTATATGAAAGCTATGTGACGAGTATTTACAACATTAAAATAATGGACATTGACAATCTGTAAACAAATAAATTTTGATTTTTAATCATCCTAAACCTGTCTATTATATTCTCCTACTCTTTGATGTATAATTAGAAATTAGAAATGTTTAAGATATATAAGTTACACCGAACTCTTTTTTTTTTTCATTTCTTTTCTGGGTCAAAAAAAAAAAGAAAGAATACATTTAAAATGAGCTGCTGTCCTTAGTACCAGCAGCAACCTTCCGGTGCCGCTTAGAACCGGATCGCTTTTCTCCTTTGCCACGCTTAGAAGATCTTTTCCCTGGATTTTTTCCGGCTAAACTTGTACCCGGTAGAACCAGTTGATGATGAGTTGTCGCAGCACCTAGAGAAGCCTTATGCACCAAAAGGTCTCTGTGGTATGCCTGTACATAAAAGATCACACAATAAGCAAAGACTATAGCAAGAAACTAACCATTTAAGAGAAGCAATATTGTTGACATTTGAGACATTAAATTATAAACAATGAAGTGATTGGGTTAATGTTTAGAACTTGTCTTCCCATGAACATAATATGGCAATACACAATATATACCTGTATCACAAAATTTCGCCTTTCACAATCCAAAAACATATTGACAGTCCAATTAACTTTTGCCATTATCTTGTCTCTAACAGTGGAAAAGCTTAACTGATCCCTAGCAGTAAAACGATCCACTTCGTTGAACCATAGGCAGGAGAATAAGTTTGTGATGGGAATGTGTTCCCTTATGATGACACAACCTTCCGGGACATCTGCAAAAGTTCAATCACAAATCATCAATCCCAGTTTCATAACAAAACAATCCATGAGATAAAATATAATTAACTTACCACTAGTTATAGGGAGCTTGGCCTCAGAATATGGCGTTAGACCTTCATTCTTATAGAATTCAACCTGGTAATCAATAGAGGAATTATCATACTTTCCTGCAGCTTTATTTGCTTCAGCCTCCACAAATACGTCAAAGCGTCTATAGTGTCTCGAGATAGCAAAAGTAGCATTTTCACGCCACAAAAATCTGAAAGGGGGATAGTTTGAAATAATGAGTGGAAAAGAGCTAGGATGGTCAAAATAATCTCCAATCAGAAACCCATTTTCTGAGGCTGGCAAATTTCCAGATTTAGATATGGTAATGGATATCCATTACCCATAACTCTTCCCATAACCCATCTCTATTCCCATGTTTCATCAAAACTTTGAGAGTAGTAAGGGATTTGGATGACAATTTTCCAGATTAGGGTATGAAATGGATATCCATACTCAGAATATTGCCATCCCTAAATTTTAGTCCCTAGCACTAATGCCTAGACAATTGATCCATGAATGAACATCAATGTGACCCAGCTTTATAGCATAAGAACGAATACAGCCACTGACATTTCCACAAGTCAAGTATAACCGAAACGCGCATTGAAGTAAAATAGGGAAATGGTGACCAATTTCTGATATATAGAAGCTCAAATTTCTTGTCTTTCTCCAGCAATTGAAGCAGATAATCCTATTTTGTTAAATACACAATTCAGACTATGACAATACCTAAAAAAGATAACATAAGAAAATGCTTGTACCTCTCAAGAATTTTATATGGATCCACCACAAGCTGGAGCTTTCCATCAATCCATATAGAATATCGAACATTGGGGAAGATCCTATGCAAAAGAAGCTTTGGCACCTGTCGCATGTACATAAAATGTAAAAAATCCAAAACACCTAAGATTTAGAAACAACACTAAACACAATCAAAATCCACATTGTCTAACAACGGCTATGAGTTTTGTATCTAAGTTCATTTTCAAAATCACAGGCATCGACCTGTAGTGTAAATTTAATAATTATGAAGCTCAAATTTGCTCTGGATACAGCATAACTTTAATTGTTCAAATTGTGGTTTTAACGAACCATTTGTTCTTCTATTGCAGCCAAGACCCCAGCCACATGTTTGACTAGGCAACAGTAGAAGGTTACTCCACCTACTCACTTTATAAATAAAAGTTTCAGGAGGTCTAGGTTACCGAAAAGATACATTGAACTGCTGTTCAATAATTTACATCGAATCTTCCATGTGCTACTGTGTTAAAGATCTTTTTCACATCAAAGAAAGTAAAAACTATATAAATGGTGATGATCAAATGACTCATTAATATTAATAAAGAAATTAAAATAAAAAAAATTAAAGTAATTTGGACGAAATCCTGGTTTAGAGCTAATAAAGATAGAAGCAAAGCAAACTGACCTTTCCATTACGTCTAGAATCATTGTAAGGGATGTTGCGAACAACAATAATTCTCCACAACCCAACCCTTTTATTGCTGTCCAAGATGCTAGAGTTCTTCATATATGCTTCTGTCTCTTCATCTACAAACATATAGAAAGGAACATTTTGTCTTGCTGCTTGACTGATTTTTTTGGGCTGTTGTATTAGGTCATAGTTCCCTGCCAAATTACCAGATTAGATAGAAACCAGCATAAAAGCAAAATATTCTCCAGATAGAAGTTGATCTACACAGCATTACCAAATATTGCTGATGCAACAATGACATCGTGGAATTGCTCCAACTCTGTGACATCAAATTCATCCAAATCAAACCCACTTTGACGACCAGGTCTACTTCCTTTGACAAATCTAATAAAGAACAAAGGAGCCATGAAAACAGCACAAGAAGCTTTAGATTCAGTTTACATGAAGAAAGAAATCAGTTTATTTCTCTAAGATATAATTTTAAAAAAAATTTCATTCAGAACAACAATCTTCCTTAAGAGTTACAAGAGTGTCATGTCAAACATCTAACAAAATGAACCTACCCACAGTGCACTGTCATGGACTCTTTTATCTCATAAGAACCATTTCTCTGTTTTAGGGAAGGATATCCTCCAAAATCAGAACCTCCATGTGTTTCAGTTTTAACTGGATTTTCATCATGAATATATGTCAAGTTTTGAAGCACTGGGGATTCTGATGGGGAACTTGGCATACTAGCTATTGCCTGCTCTACAGGAACGTAACAGACTGGACATGCTGCATACATAGATGAACAAGAACACAATCAAAATCAAGAAAACAAGATACATATCAGAGGATCATATTCTGTACATCAATAAAAATTAGAATTCTTGCTATGCACAGTTTCGAAGAGTTACGTATTATCACAATTATATGTTAGTTTAAATCAGTATGGTATAAAAGACAATGGAATCAAAATAATATATATAGCTAACTTCTAACACAGCATTTTATAAGTGCATGCTAAGAAATTGCAGAGTTATCTTTTGTTTTGATTACATTATGAGGCACATTCCAATCCTTAATCAACACTGACGATGGTAATAAAAACAGGGATAGGATAGCAAATTAAACTTACGCCGTGGTCCAGGACGCCGTAAACCAGGAGGAGGGGGAGGAGGAAATGCAAAATTCTCGCATGGATGGTGCAGAGGAACAACTCTTTTGATCAGGGAAGCAGCAGCAGGAGGAGAAGGATGCTCGGTTTTATTTCCATCTTTCTCAGTAGAAGAATCTCTATCCTTCTGGGTATCTTTTACTCTAGAAATCATTAAAGCTGCAGGATCATCTGCAGCTCGGCTGACATATGGAACCAGGCTTCCTATATGTTCATCAATATTCGAACTAGTATTTTCTGGAGCACCAATCATAAAAGAGCCAATACCAGAATACAAATTATTAGCTCAAAAATAAAAATAAACAAAAAAGCAGTAAACAGTAACAAATATTACATTTTTTTTAATGCTCGAGATCCAAATAACGCTTAAATATATATTTCGACAAACAATCATTGCATTCATAAGACATTGAGATTTTATGATAATATTGACAGTCTTAACACTTTGAATTTAAATAAAACCAACATCAAATTAGGCCAGAACCCAGTAAAAAGAAACCTCGAGTAAAATTTATCATAGTTCTTAATGCTTGCTATCCATACCTAATGTCATCATCCAATCAAGACAATATGACTGCTTAAACAATAATCCAGAGCAAGAACTGCTCAAATTCATAGTAAATGAAAATACAAAAAAAAATAAACAAGAATTACAAACCTTTATTAAGAACATAGGAACCTAATGTAAAGATCAAGAGAGGAAGGCCAACAAGGAGCAGCATTGCTACCCTTCTACGGCCTAAAAATTTGCAAAACACTAGTAGAAGGAATTGCTTCTCTCTATCTCTGGAACCTGCAAGCAGCATCTTTGGAGAAGGCTTCCTGGCGAAGATAGATGATGTTGGTTTTCCAACAATACCATTGTTGTTGAGTAGCTGCAATGACCCATAACTGGCTGTGCGTTGACCCAATGACCCTCCAGTCATTGTCTCTGAATGCCCCTTATCAATTCTAGTCTCATCGCCTTCTTTTTAAACTCCCTCTAGCTCACAATTGCCCTGCCAAACCTTACTCCCAAAAACAGAAACAGATATATATTCTCAAATCAAAACCAAAAAGCCAACAAAAGAAAAAACTCGATCCTCAAACTTTGCCAAACTCCCCAAACTGATCAAAACCTCAGCAAAGATCAATAACTCAATTCTCAAAACTTCACTACCGATCAAATTCTTCAAACTTTAGTAGATTGCTCAGATAGATATCAACTGATCAAAAAACCCAACTAAATCCAATGACCCAATCCTTGAAACTTTACTAGGACAGTGAAATGGATCTAACTGATCAATAATCAAACTAGAATTCAACAACACAATTGACGAAATGTCACTGAAATCCTAAAAAACCCGACCAAATTTGAATCATGGGAGTCGCCACTAAATCAAACCATTGAACAGTCTCACTAAACTTGACGCAAAAAGACAATGCACTACTACATTATAATATATACACGCACAAAGAACCGCCTGCAAAACAACAATCACATCACAATTACGATTCAATTTCCTTAAAAGTTAAAACGCACATTTTTCCTCTGAGACACAAGAACAAACTGATTTCACAATTCAGTGAAAAAAAAAAAACCCAGAAGCCTAGGGAGAAAAAAAAAAAAAGGCAACAGAGTGCGTACCTTTGAATGGATTTAATGAAGATTTTAATGTGGGTTTTGTTAAAAACCTCGCCCCATGAATGGGTCTTTATAGAAACTTCAGATTTTGATTGAGAGAGTTGGTTGTCAACAAAAGCGTGACATCTGTTTTTTTGTTTTTTCTCTTTTATTGTTTTATTGTTTTCACAAATCTCACAAAAATAGAAACCATGATCGAGTAGGCGTCGATGGCCCTATCCATTAATCATGTCACATACCGTATTATTTATAATTTATAATCATTTAACATTTAAATAATTCTAACAGTTCAGTCCCAATTCATATAATATTTATATATTGAATTGAATCCTAAAACATTTATCTCAAGAAAAGGGGGTGAGTGTTTGAGTTTCCTTTTTCCTTCTTTTTTACAATTTATAAAATAATTTATGGTATAATTTTATAATTCACGTTGTGAGATCACCTTATTTAAAAAATCTTTTAGAACAGATTTTGGAATATGTCAAATTATTCATAACATGAGTAATGATACATGTACAAACTTATTTTGTACAAACTGACGTGACATTAATTTATTGATTGAATAAAAATATAAAATAATAAAAACAAATCATGTGGGTCAAGTGATATTCAATTCAATTAATCTTATCATGTCACATTAGTTTATATAAA
This sequence comes from Citrus mangshanensis, assembly GCA_030449895.1. NCBI lineage: Eukaryota > Viridiplantae > Streptophyta > Magnoliopsida > Sapindales > Rutaceae > Citrus > Citrus mangshanensis. Next base: position 241,896 of record JASUUJ010000299.1, on the reverse strand, counting down.
ATAAGTTTGTACAAGAATTTGTGGCTATATCATTACTCTTCATAATAATATTTTTATTATTGTATTTATTTTTTTCGGTACATTAAATTTATCTTACATGAAAAATAAGTAAGAAAGATCAAAGAGGAATGGATGATGCACTTGATATGTTTCCAATTTCCTTCCAATTGATAATAATTTTTCTTTTAAAGAATATAATCTTCAAGTTATCCTGTCTTAAGGTAAGTTTGTGTAATGACCTTATCTTTGGCACTATTTTTTGGTTGTTTATGGATTTTGCAACGAATTACTTCCATAAAATATATTTATGTCCAAATATTTTTGGTCCTCATTCAAATAGAATTTGACTCATCAATATTTTTCTTCTATAGAAATGCTTTGAGATGTTGAATTGGAAAAAGAATGGAGTAAATTTGAAATTTTTATGAATAAGCCAAGATTTTGTGGACTAGAATGGGAATTTGTGTTAATGTTGGTGGTTTGGTTGTCACCATAAGCTATCATGATAGTGATAATTGATTAAAACAAGAACAGTGGTACATAAAATTACGCTGATTAAATATTTGTTTTCTTTGGCAAGGATTTAAAAATAAATAAACTTGTACAACCTCAAGCAATCAATTTCTCAATTTATTTTTAGTAGTTTCATCATTAGAAGTCTATGGTCTGTAAGCTGTGGTGCATTCACGTTCTCATCAATTTTGCTAGCATTTGGTGTATTTAGATCAGTTGAGTGTATTTTTATGAGATGACACGTAATGATATTGGAGCAAAACGGAAAAGGATACCTACATCATAAAGTTTGAAAAAATAATCATAAGAACCCCTAAGTTTTAAAAAATAGACACCAAGAGTCCAAGACCTTTTTTTACCCATAATACCCTTTGACTATAATAATTAGAAAATTAACTTTAAAGACTTTTAGTTAACACAAATTTAATATAATAATATAATTTATCTAGTAGATTAATAATATTAAATTATTTTTGACGTTTAAAATAATATTAAAATTTAAATTGTTATATCTATTTTAATAATATATTTGTAATATTATAAAAAAATTAAATAAATCTTTGGGTTAAATAGATTTTACAATTAAAAAAACTCCATATTAATAATATTAAAATCAACCTTTACATAATATTCAAAGTAATTTTAATTTTAATTTATTTATTTATTTTAATATTATGTTTCTATCTATTATTAAAAATTACTTTAACATAATAAAATAGGTCTAATAGATTGAAAAATATTAAAATATTTTTAAATATTAAAATTATTTTGAAATGTATATATTATTACATTTATTTTAATGCCATATTTCCATTTATTATAAATTTTTGGGATTTTTTTTTGGGGATCAAAGGGCATTATAGTAAAAAATGAGTCTTGGTGTCCCTTATTGAAAATTTGGGGGTCTTTGTGACCATTTCCTTAAACTTTGAGAATGTCGGTGTCCTTTCTCCGAGGAAAAATGAGAATTCAAGAACTATCATTTTGTGATTGCTTGATGGTGAAGAGAATGCATGCTATAATATTGATGATTTTGAAATGTATCAACTACAGGATGAAGCACGACGTTGCCATCCGGCATAAAATTAGATGGTATCACACATCACCTATTTATTGTATCTTCACGCTCGAGTATGAGAGCATAAATTTTTGCTCTTTGCTGAAGGGATTGATGATTTTGAAACAAATTTTTTAAACCCTCTGACTATACAATGAGGTTATCCACTTATCATTAGCTGCATTGATTTTACGCTTACCAAATAACACGTATTCTGATGTTCATTATTGCTCTTCTGCTAAGCCTCGAAGCCTAATTCTTCAAAATCCGCGATCATCACAGTCTTGTTTGGTCGTGGAAGATGGTTAATTAAAAGCAAATAGAGTGATTACACAAACAATTAACAAGAATGATAGATTTTCTCTTGCTAGCTGCTTGCTTGGTTTGCAAGAAAGGGAGATGTAAAACAGAAAGCACTTCATGTCACTATTCTAGGGGGGGGCTTAATTGCTTTAGTTTGTGAACTAGAAGAAGGAAGTGCCTGCTATCTTGTTGATCCTTGATGGTTTTTTTTTTATCCCCTCGCATGCATTTGATCTCTACAGGCCTTATGATTTTGTGAAACACTTTGATATATGGGTCATTGACAAATATCCTGATACATATTTTTATAGACAAGAGTGGGGTTTACTCGGAGTTTGATGGGGCCTATTCAGAGCTTAATGGGACTAGGGATAGGAAAGGAATTCAAATTCGTTTTAATGTGGAATCCAGTGAATATCACAAATTCAAAATTACTTAAAGATGTTTAGGGAATGACAGCTATCATTATTATAATTTCTAATAGTGAAGTTGAAGAAATTCTTTCAAAATTGATCAATGATTACTTTTTCTTTCCTAATTTAGATATTCCCATAATGGATAGGGGATATAGACTATGTATTGGTTCCAAACTTCCAATTACGATTTGATTAATTCATAGCCGTAAAAACCAAATACCAGAAAAAGCAAACACGAACCTGAACCCCAAAGAAATCTCAAAAAATCAAAAATTACAAAATTCTGAATTCTAAAATTAATTGACATTAGATCTTAAAAAAAAAAAAACTTAATCCAATTATTTCTAAAAGAATCTAAAAGTTTAAAAAGAAAACCCAGACCTTGAATAAAAAAGAAAAGATGTGTGAAAAAATGTTAGCAATCTATTCAGTTACAAAAAGGAAAAAAGGAGTCATCTTTTTTTTTTTGTGTGTGTCTGTGATTATGAGCAAGTCAAAAGATGAAGAAAAGATGCTATGATTTAACAATGAGCAATTTTGTTGACAAATATGGTAATGGAAATTATGGAGCGTTTAATTTTGGGACACAACGGTATGGTGGTCCATTGTGTTTATGTTAGGTCAGCTGCCACATATTTATTAATACATGCTTGAAAAAGTATTGTAATAAAAACTATGGGGGTCCATGATTTGATTAAATAATTTACTCAGATTGCAAAATATGCATAAATGTACTACTACTACTACTTTTGTCACTCTTTTTTTCCCCCCAATCTTTTACACTATTTTTTATTACCCATAAGATCAAAATAGAGGGGTCATGACTCAAGTGTCATGCCCATTAATTTTGTTTAATCACATGGTTAATAATAAATAAATTTAATTTCAAATCATAATATTAGTAGAATTCAACTAAGTATGACTTAAATTTTATAAATAATATTAAGTTAATTATGTAAGTAATGATATAAGTTGCGATACCATGCCCATGTGCTGATCTGAAAGGGGGGAGACAGAGAGGCACGCAGTGGAGTGAGCCAAAACGTGGACCACAAACAAAAATGAGGCCCCATTATTGAGTTGTTAATAAATTGTCTGAAAGAGTGAAGACAGACACCTTACCATAAATTTCATGTATAAAAATCGCATGCATTGTCATGTGGATGGAGTTTAATGGAAAACGGACAGCCATTATTGTTGCCGGATGGTGGTGGTTTTGTGAAGACGACAATGACTCGTTTATTTTTATTTTTATTTTGTCTTAACCATGAGGAATACTTCAAAGTTTAAGCTCCTAAAATGACTTCAAGTTGAAAGAAAACCACTTTGAGCCAACACTTTCTTAGTCTAAGTTGCTATTTTTTCTTATTCATTCTTCGCCCCACGCCTCTCCTTTCCATCCCATTTGCTTTTTCTTAGTTCATGCAAAAGTTTGGTTTTGTCCGGACAAATCTTTAAAAAAAAATAAATAAAAGAACATATGATTGTTTTTAATTACAATTCTATAGATCGATGATGAGTAGAATGACAGAATTATGGAGGGGGGCATTTTAGATTAAATCTATGATATCACGTCCAAATATTTTTTATTATGGCAGATCTATTTACCTCTCAAATAATTACAAAAAAGATATATTTACCTCCATGATTTGTATTATTGGACTCCCCCACTCCCCTCAGGTGGTTTGAAAAGATTATGTACATTTTTAATAGTAGTTATTTATGAACTCACATGGATTGAACCAATTTCTTTTATGTGTTATTAGGAGATACACTAATAGAAAAATAAAAGATACTAATACAATAAAAAAAATTTTAATAGTGATGTTATTTATAGGAATAACTTTCTTATAGTTATAAATAAGAATAAATTTTATATTTTAATCAATTATATTATTTTTAGATTTCGTCTCAAGGAACTCGTCTCCATATAATAATATTTATCTATATATTATAAAATGATAATTTTGATAATTATACCTCTATTAAATTATAATCTTTTCGTAATAATAAAACTAATTTCATCCCAACGATATAAACTGTAGGGATATAGTTATTGTATTGCCATTTGTTAGATGTTGAAACATGTGAATGAATAACGATTAAGAGCAAGTGAGACTAAAACAGCATCATCAACTAATGGCATGGTAATGATTAATTATATAGAATATTAGGCCATGGCATTATCGAAAACTTTATGATAATCATGGCAAAAAAAAATTCAGATTTAATTAGCGTGGGGCCGGCTAAAAGGCACAGTGTGTTGCGTACTGTGTGAGTGAGGTGGAGGGTAATTTCTCTCCCACCTACCTAACACTATAACTATTAAATTAAAAAAAAAACACTGAAAATAGCAAAAGAAAATCCAACGACCTTCGTTCAACTTTTAGAAAGGCACTTGACTCCTTTCGAGTGAAATTTCTTGAGGCTAGGTAATCGCACTTTTCTCAGAAGGCACGTGGACCACACGCGCCCAAGAGGTTGTGAGATGGGCCAATTTAATTATTTTTTGCTTTTTGTATTATGGACTTCACTTGTGACATTGGTTAAGGTTAGAATATGGACGACGAGAGAAGGTGGGAAAATATGAAATTATCATAATGCAATGAAATTGTTAACAAGAATAAAAGTGACGGGTCTAATCATAAAAGATAAAAGAAAGGTATGATACAATAGTTGTAATATAATTTTATTCTTGTTAAAGATATTAAGAATAAAAATAATAAAAAATTTTAATATGTATGGGGCAAAGTAATAATAAATTTTATATAAAAAAATCATAATTTTTGGATCATCTTAACTAAGTTTGAGGAGTCACGACTTAACTTATGAATGTAATTTAAATAGACTTTTAAATCACGCGTCTCCGCTTATCCAATACTACCTTCGTTCTTATTTGTTACTTGAAAAATTCTTGTGTTTTCAAAAGAGATTTGTGTTTTATTTTTTTTTGGCTTATCACATGATTTAACAAAATTATCAATTTTTTTTTGAAATGAATTTTATTAATCTTAAGAGACATTCAACATCGGACATAACCATGGAAATGCTCTCCACCCCCCACCCTGCCACGTTATGGCAGATCTACGCACTAAAGAGAATCTCACTTCTCCAATAAGTTGAGCTACAGTTTGACAATCCGCAATAATTAATCCATAACCATTAGGACTAGTAGTTGGATTAGTTAAAGCAGAATAGACATTCAGGCAATCTATTTCAACAATAATCTTGCAAGTTTCGATCACTTCAAAGCTTCACCTCACGAAACAAGCTAGGAAATCTTTGACACTTAGCTGCAATGAACGCACCACCAGAATCTCTAATCACTCCTCCAAAGCTATAACGACTTTGAGAGCTAAAAACCCCTGCATCCACATTACATTTTAACCAACATTTTAACCAGCCCTGAGGGGGCTTACCCCAACACACTGAGCCATGGCCCAGCTGCTCTTGCTCTTCCTCAACAGTGATAAAAGTCTATTAACAAAATTATCAATTAAATCTATTCATTTACTAAAATCGTTTTATTAATATCATTATAAATGACTCTTAAAATATATGACAAAAATATTGTAAAATATGTTAGTCTCATTTTTGTGCACTAATGAATTTTCAACTAAATTTACAAAGCCCAATCTAATTAATTCTCCTCCAAATATGTAAGAGTACAAAAGATTTTTTTAATTAAGAAATATATTTTCAAAATAAATATTCAAAAAAAAAAAGAAGAAGAAGTAGAACTGCCGTGCGTCAACATAGAGCGCGTGGCTACATAATCACATAAAATAAGAATGTCTTTTTTACTGAAAGCTGCGCCTCTGCGCATTATATATACATATTTTATTTATTTATTATTATTGTTATTATTTTTAATTATTATTATCATAAACAGCAAACAATAATTCCACTTCCACACACGCAAACAATAAAAAAAAATAACAATTTTTTTTTTCAGCTTCTGTGAAATAACTACTACACTCTTTACAATACGTTTGTTAAAGGCTTCTCACCAAAATCCAAAGTCTCTCTCTATGAGTGCCCTAGATCTGTAAACCCAGGATCATTCATTTTTTGTTTTTCGAGTTTCAAAGTTTTGATCTTTCTGCAATTCTTTGCTTGAATCAGGGGCAAGAAGATTAAGCATGCTCAAAAGGTACACACTTTGCGTTCAAAGATGAACATTTTCGTGTTTTCAGAATTGGGCTTGTGAGTTTTTAGGGTTTTTTTTAAAATTTTTGGGTTGTGCTGAAGCAGTGATTTTGAGTTTCTTGAGCTGTGAATTTATTGGATTTTGGTAGTGAAGATGTCTGTTGATGCTCTGGAACTGTCGTTTTCAAGCTATTATGCATATTTTGGAATTTAGGGGTTATACTGAATATGGTTGCAAGTATTTTTGTTTATTAGTGGAAAGAGTTTACTTGATGGTGTGAGAGTTGGGCAGCATTCAGTGAATCTTGAATTTGAGTTGGATTTGCTCCTTTATTTAGTTGAAAAAGTTGTTATTGATATAGAGTTTACTAAATATGGGTATAGAAGAAGAGGATGGTAGTATAGTGAAAATGCGATATTTGAAGGGTAACTATTGATTTTGAAGGAAGGTTGTGTTGGGGGTGGTGTTGGTCAATAATGGGTTGCATTTGTTTTAAACCCTCTGCTATTGAAGATAGTAAAGAGAGCCCAAGAGAGCGTCTCTCAAGCAAGGCCTCGTCAGACTTAAGAGGATCGAGGGCAACCTCTTCAAGGAGAGAGGAAGTGTATCGAGTGAAAGATCGATTTGATAGTAATGATGGAAGAGCAATGTTAATTGATAAGCAGGTTAATGGTTCTGTTCGGTTGCATGGCGAGAATTTTGATCGGAAGAGGGAGAAGATGGAATATGTTGTTGCCCAACATCATCCAGGGATGGGTAGTATTCCAAAAGCTTCGGAAGGGGAGCAGGTTGCTGCTGGGTGGCCAGCCTGGTTAGCTGCAGTGGCTGGAGAAGCTATCCGGGGATGGGTGCCACGGCGTGCGGATTCCTTTGAGAAGCTGGATAAAGTATGTTCCTTCACTGATTATTGTGGTGCATAAATATTGTCATATAGTGTTTATTTGCACATCGATATTGTCCTTTTTGAATTTTCTGTTGTGATGAATTAGTAATTGCTTGATAGTTTTATTATCAGTTTTGTATCTGGATAAAGAATGATAATAAGTTATCTAGAGAGGGAACATTTACCAAACAGCTCTAACTTTGTGTCATAAGCTCTCAAGGTTTCCTTAAAAAAAAATTATTTCTGGTCATATATCTATGGAGTTATTTATGGTATATGTGTATAATACAAATCTATCCTTAGATAAAATTATGATTTTAACTTTTGGATTTTGTTCAAGAATGTGAAGTATAGCCTGGGAAACATCCAAGAAGCATCACCATGAATTCAGATTCTTATAGAACTATCCATTCTACTTCTGCAGAGTTCAAATAATGTTCAGAGTAATAGTTAGTTCTTATAGAAAACCAGTTAATGTTAGGGAGATGGTGGGTAATTTGAGTGTAACTCACTAGGTATGAAGAAACTTGAAGATATTGCACACTAATGCGCATAATTTTAGATGATTGAAATTTGTGGATTATGATGCGTATCAACAGTTTTAAGCATACATGCATGTTTGCTTGTGTAATATTTGACTGCTTGCTAGGTCTTGGATTATGCATGCTACTTCTCTTTAAAATTAAGCTGATACTGCGCTTTTGGAATTTTAGCTAATTTTGTGCCCATCACTATTTTTCTCCTTCCCCTTTTTTGACTACTATTTTGCTAATATTTACATTTTTTGTTTTTGTTTTTGGGGAGTCCCTTTCTATTTTTTCCAGATCATTCTATTTAGTGAGTAGTTACCATGATTTATCTTCAATTTTTTGTCCTTCTCCAATGCCCACTTTGGTTGACTTCACTTGGAGGCTGGTTTTGATTTATAGTTTGATGACAACATATTGCAATGCAGATTGGCCAGGGAACTTACAGTAATGTTTATAGGGCTCGTGATCTTGATCAAAAGAAAATTGTTGCTCTGAAAAAAGTAAGGTTTGATAACCTGGAGCCCGAGAGTGTTCGCTTTATGGCAAGGGAAATCCATATTCTCCGCAGACTTGATCACATAAATGTAATAAAGCTGGAAGGCCTCGTTACATCAAGGATGTCTTGCAGCTTGTATCTTGTTTTTGAGTACATGGAACATGATCTGGCTGGGCTTGCCTCACATCCGGGACTGAAATTTTCAGAAGCACAGGTGTTTTTGATTAATTTTCCCCAATTTTTTATTTTCCATAGCTAGAACTGTGTATTTAAATTTCATTTCTGAAAAGCAGTTAATTGTGTACCTAAGCTTGATATATCAATTACATGGAAGCTAGATTATTAAATGCAGATACATTTAGGTATTAAGTGTTTATTTTTTTGGGCAGGTTAAATGTTACATGCAACAACTTTTGTGCGGGCTTGATCATTGTCATAGCCGTGGAGTCCTTCATCGTGATATAAAGGGATCCAACCTTTTAATTGACAACAATGGCATCCTGAAAATCGCAGACTTTGGCCTGGCTAGTTTTTATGATCCCGATCAAAATCAGCCTTTGACAAGCCGTGTTGTAACTCTTTGGTACCGGCCACCAGAGCTTTTATTGGGAGCAACTTACTATGGCACTGCTGTGGATTTATGGAGTACAGGTTGCATACTTGCAGAATTGTATGCTGGCAAGCCTATAATGCCTGGAAGAACTGAGGTATTTTAAATAGAATGGGAAAATTATGGGATTTTCTGCCTACATTTAGAAATCTACTTTCTTTAACTTCTTATGGTCCTAACAGGATATTTCTGCTGCAAGGTTTTCCTGTTAGGAATAATGCCCATGGTTAAAGTTCCTAATAATAGTTAGACCCAAAATTTTGTGAGATAACAGTCCTGATTTGATTTAGATAGTGATTAGATTTTTCTGTTGTATCTGCGTGATTCATACATAAGTTCATGACTTTTATAAGAGAATAATTCTATTCAGAAATGCATGTAACTATGTGGCTTATATTTTGTTGACTTTAGTTTACTGCTTTATTTCATGCTTGGCTGTTACGGATGGATGTGGTTTGATCTGGTTTCAGGCTAGTCGGACTTAAAATTATTGCAGTTGACCTAAATACGGTGGAGTTGACAGTAAAATGTAGCTTCGAGTAATTCTAGTAGCCAACTAAGTTGTACCTGTTTTTCAGAAATTATTGATATCGTATATATCTTCAGTTTTATTTCTCTAGATTGTTTTAGTAGAAATTATCTGTTGAAGATGAGTCCTGGGGCCTCTTTTACAATTAGTGACAACCACTTGAAGAATGTCATGAATCAATGAAGCTAATTTTTCTCCTGTATGATTCCTTTAAGCTGGGAGAAGTTCCATACTTAGTTGGTTCCTTGCTCGAGCTTGAAAAAAAAAAAAAAAATCAGTCAGTTGTATATCAGTTTATATGTGTTTGTTTATACTTCTTCTGAGTAGCAATCTCGCACCTAGGATATTATTTCGTATTTATCCCCTACCAAATAAATGATTGGAACTTTGGGATTTTCTGATACAAGTTGTCCTAGCATAGTCTCTCTTCTGTTTTGTTTTGTCTTATTTTGCTCTTTCTAAGTAGCACCATTATTTAGTTCAATTACTCAAAAGTTTGCATCTTTTTGTCTTGTAGGTGGAGCAGTTACATAAAATTTTTAAGCTTTGTGGCTCACCTTCTGAGGATTATTGGAGAAAGTCTAAGCTGCCTCATGCAACCATCTTTAAGCCCCAACAGCCTTATAAACGCTGTGTTGCTGAAACATTTAAGGATTTTCCAGCACCAGCTTTAGCGCTCATGGAGACCCTTCTTTCTATTGATCCAGCTGATCGTGGATCTGCAGCATCTGCTCTTAGGAGTGAGGTGTGAATTTTTTGATAAATCAACACATATATTATGTTTTAGATGATTCCTAGACCCTTTTTGCATTGTGTTTTTTCATAAAGGGGTGTTAATCCATTAATCTTGATTGGTGATCAGCTGGACATTCTCTTGTTTGCAAATCAAAGTACTAATTTTTCAAAAGCTCTAGATTTTTAGTCTGGCAGGGGTTTATTTTGTCTTCATATGTGCTCAGATATTTTACTTTCTTTATATATATATAAGATTTCCAATGATAACTTCAGCTTGTGCCTTATATACTGTACATCTCAGTGACTCATTATGCTTCAAGTAGAATTTTAAATAATCAGTACACTGTTGACTAGAGTGTTTGCTATCCAATTTTTATTGGTCATCAAAATTTCCCATATGAAGCCAGTTCCTTAACCTGTAAATTTTATGTCAAGTTTAAATAATGCACATTTTCTTGAATGCTGTTAATGATGCAATTATCGTCACACATATATTCTTGTGTGGCAATTTATCATAAGGAAAGAATTTTGCTGGGAGTTGGTGGTTTGGATGGCAGGTGCAATTAAGCTTCAAGGAACTATTGTAGGATTTCTTGATAACTAAAGTTGGAGTACTAAATTGAAGCTTACATGTCAAGAATTGTTTAACCTTAGAGGCACTATTCTTATTTGTGGCTATGGAGGTCAGTGGTTGTAGTTTGTGATAGGGTTTGATATTTAACACAGGCTTGCATATTTTAACTCCTTTATGTTATGAAAGAGGACATCAGGTGTAGATCACTACAGGTTAAAAGGCATCATGAGTTGGTAAAACTTTTGTACAATAACAGATTTTATACAATATAGGGTTGGAAACTGCAGCTCATATGGGGACTTAATCTACCATCAAGTATTTTAGATTAAACTGCTGTCATGTGTTTCTAAGATTGAGGAATTTCATCTGATGGGATCATTGGTAAGTAAATCTCCTAACTTTTAGGAAATCTTTTGATGGATGTGAAGATTAGTCAGGTATAGAAAAGTTTTTTGTCTTTTATTCCCATACAGTTTTTAAAATAGTCTGTGTAGTACTTTGGGCTTGTACATTTTGTTGCTTTTTAAATCATGATATTGAATTATTCATCACTTTCTTCCTTATTTCTTATTAAAAAAATATATAGATATTATTCTCTTGGTAATTAGTGAATAACTTGCTCCCTACTCATTGCAACATTCTGAGTTTCTTTTGCTTTATCTTATCCAGTTTTTTACCATGAAGCCTCTGCCTTGTGATCCATCCAGCTTGCCAAAGTATCCTCCCAGCAAAGAATTTGATGCAAAAATACGGGATGAAGAAGCGAGAAGGTGCATATTGTCATAATTAGATCATGTTTTTTCATGTCAAAATTGATTGCTTGCTGGATTTGATTATTGGGTTAAGATTACATTTTTGTTGGGTAATCTTATAATGAGCCCACTATTGGAATTTTTTTCATCCGTTTTATTTTTTATTTTAGGGGCTTTCATTTGTTGGACAGCCCAATGTGATATTTTTCTGTTCTTCTCAATTCATAAGACCACTGAAGTGCTGTAGGTATGGTAGGTGCTAAAGAATGTATACTTTTTTTAATCCTGTAGGCAAGGAGGAAGCAAGGGCCAGAGAATGGACCTTGAAAGGAGAGGAACAAGAGAGTCCCGAGCCATCCCTGCACCTGATGCTAATGCTGAATTGGTGTTGTCTATGCAGGTAGTTATTTTCTTTTGTTAATGTCCTCTCGTACTGTCATTCTTTCTCTTATTGTCAATGCATGCCCTAATCATTATGGTGTAGTTTTATGTAATCTGATCTTTATGCGTTTGCTTATTCATGTTAAATTTTCATTTATGCGCTGTAATATAAAGAAAGTACTGCAATTTGTTTCTTAATTACAGTTTGGCATGAATTTTCTTAATTATGTACTTGCACAATCTTCCTGCAAAGGAGGTATTAGGTATGAAGAGCAACGGCTAAACTGAAGGAAAAGGAATGCAAGTATATGAAAAGCAGAGCTATTTCCTGAAATATAAAGCTTAAAGCTAATTTAAAGAAGCTATATAACTTTCAAATGTGACCGACATAGCAGATGATATGATTGGAAAGTTCTTTAGTCAGCAATTTTCCAATACCTTTTAAGGCCTACCTTTAGAGCTAAGCTGCAGTTACAGCCCATTTTGGCCTAACCACCTTTTCTCCATTCGATTTGACCAAAAGACTACCTCATTATCTCCCAGTGCATTGCATGCAAAACTTTTCTGCTACAACCAAGGGTTATTACTCCATTTGTCTTCATTTAACAGGCCTCCAAATACCATCCTTGTCAGTTAACATATCTATAACCACCTTTGCTTCAATTTTCAACAGAGTTTTGTGTTAATAACATGTAAGATGTATGATCTTTTTACCCAATGTAACGTTGCATTTTAAGGGCTAATTATAGATCTTCATTTGGATGATGTCACTATGCCGCGTATTATACAAAAGCTGACAATTTGGTACTGCATCTGAAGTTTTGGCTGAAAGCAATTTTGATATTTGTTAATGGAACTAATTGGATTAGTTATCGATCACAATCATTGGTGAACAATATATTTTGTTAGTGTGCATCTGTTTGCAAGTTTTTTCTGTTCAATAGGAATAGCTTGTACAGTTTTAATAGCTTTGCAAATATCAAGTGCTTTTATTTATTTAATTTTTTATATACCTTTACTTTAATTTTACGAATACACTAATATGACTTATTTATTATTTCAGAAAAGACAAAGCCAGTACAACTCTAAGAGCCGGAGTGAGAAGTTTAATCCTCATCCAGAAGAAGTTGCATCTGGCTTCCCTATTGATCCACCTAGACAATCACAAGTGACAGAATCAAGTGCAGGTCCCCAGGGGCATAATCATAAAAGGGCCTCCCACTCAGGGCCACTGGCTCAGCGTGCTGCGTGGGCAAAGGCAGGAAAAAACACAGATGATGCCCCTAAGATTTCAACCGGTGCTGACTTGTCAACGGGACTAGTGGCTGCAAGGAGGAGTTTATTATCTGAAGATCATAGAGAAAGGTCTGGTTCAGCTCAACCAGAAGTTCCGAAACTAATTGCAAGGTTTCCAGGATCCTTTAAAGAGGCATCAGAATCTTTTATCCAACATGATCAGAAGCATCATGCTCAAGGTGTTGCAGGTTCTCATCAAAAGGAAGATGGAAGAATTGGCAACAAAGATCCAATTCTTGTTAGTATTTGCTGTGCCTTATTTTTCTTCCTATGTATAGGTTTACAAGTTTTCTGAATATTGTTTTCTTGACCAAACTCTTAACCAATAGGATGAATCCTATTTCTTAGGGATTTGACTGCCTGCTTATTATTCATGCTATCTTGATTGTCTGATGCCCTGACTCTTATGTTTTGCATTTTGGTCCAGCTTGGCTACGGGTCGAAGGGTCACAAAATTCATTACTCTGGCCCATTGATTGTGCCTTCAGGCAATGTGGACCAGATGCTCAAGGACCATGATCGCCAGATTCAAGAAGCTGTTAGACGGGCACGTGTTGACAAGGCAAAGGTCAGAAAAGTTCAGATGGAAGGGAACCAATTATCAACAAATTCATTATTTGTTTCTGGCCGTTAAGCTGGCCCAAGTAATCCTCCAATGAAGACGAACCTTGTCAGGAAGATCACTGCAGAATAACTTGGCCGGTGAAAATCACTTGTGAAATATAATTTTAGTCATTAGTCAGGTTTTTGTATAGGTGGTGTTTTAGAAAGTTGCACAGTGCTCGCAATTAGCTATGTTCATAGCTTACCGAAATATCTCTTTGCAATTCATCACTTGTATTTTTCTTTCCACTCGGCAACTGTAATTTCTAAGTTATGGGCCATTCTTATAGAGCTTATTTAGCCATAAATTATTTTGGAAAAACGACCATGTCTTATTATGTGATTAATAGGAGGAATGTGTCGAATGTCCCTTGCTGAAGTTGCCAAGAATTTAGTTGATCCCACTGTATCTTTAAGCTTGATGCTTAAAATGTTACATTGACAATTCTAGTTCTAGTACTAGTCAACTTTGATTTCTTCCCACGCAGCAGCCAAGTTAGAAACTGGGGCAAATGGGGCCTTGACTATCTAGTCTGGGATTTAATGTTTGAAGAAAATTCTGATTTATTGCCGCAGCAGCAGCACATATTGCTAGGCTGCTAGCCAACTTAGAATTGCTGAGCTGTTTAGCTGAAAATGAACTTCGTCAAACTGCTACTGTTGTTTCTGACCATCGGCTTGGTTGAGCCAACCAGTGCTGTGAAGTTCGCCTTCGATGGCTTCAACACTTCAAAACTGTTGCTTTACGGCAGCGCAAAACTGGATTCCGGTGCCATTTCACTCACCCAAGGTACTACTTTCTCCATTGGAAGAGCCCTCTATCATGCTAAGATCCCCCTAAGACATACAAACTCATTTGAAACCTCTTTCACCTTCTCCATCACCCCATACAAGGGCCAGCTTCCCGGCCATGGGCTGGTCTTCATCCTCGTGCCTTCCGCTGGCATCCAAGGAGCTGCTGCATCTCAATATCTGGGCTTCCTGAATAGAACAAATGATGGTAATCCGAACAACACTGTTTTTGGTATTGAATTCGACGTATTTCAAAATCAAGAATTCAATGATATCAACACTAACCATGTTGGTCTGAACGTGAATTCCATCATATCTTTGGCTGCTTATGAGGCTGGATATTGGTTTCAGGACAATCAGAATAAGACTAACTGGCATTTCCATAAGTTGAAGCTGAACAATGGCAAGATTTATCGGGCATGGATTGATTACAAAGATTCCATACTTACAGCAAGTATGGCTCCTGCAAAAATGAAGAAGCCTTTGTGGCCATTGTTGAGAGTTTTTATTGATCTCTCAGACTTTTTTCTTGATGAAATGTATGCCGGTTTCAGCGCCGCCACCGGACGCCTTGTTGAAAATCATGAAATCCTGAGTTGGAGCTTCTCCAATTAATTTTTCCTTTGATCATTTTCTTAAAAATATGTGCGAATAAGAATCCTTTTTGTTGGATCATGATGAATATTAGAATAAGAAGTATTCTTTCCATATATATAATCTTCTTCTCATATGGTTTACTAACTGCACTTGTTTTTTTTTTTAAAAAAAATAACATCTATTATTAGGGTCAAGAAAGACCAACAATACACCATCATATAGGTACAAATATAAGGTTAGTCTTAAGTATAATATATAGGACAATGCTCAAGGGTCACGCTTAAGTTAAAGAACACCCAACCACAAAGTAACTAAGAATTATAATTTTAAAATTGAAAAGAAGTATATTTATTTTAGCAGTATATACAAAGTAAACATGTCAAAATGCTTTCTGAAATGAAAACTAATTAGCACATACTTATTCTTCGTAGACTAATCTAAAAGGGTAGTTTTTAGGGATCTCTTCTAAGATTAGGCGTATTAACTCTTAGATAAAAAGTATGGCCGTGGTTACGTATACCTCCTGTATCGTCTGTACTTAATATAGGAGGGTAAATTAGTCAAAGCTCATTTAAAATTGAAATGAACAAAAAGCCGCTTTAAAGATGATAAACCCACTGAAACACTAAAAAAATCCAGATGAAAATCAGTAAGCCATTAGCCAACGGATGGGAGAATGCTTGTTGTTCTCTTTCATTAAGCTAACTCATCTCAATACCATTTTCTCTTTCAATCAACCGAAGCATACGCACATTCCTCATCTCTAAATGCTTTGAAGATGGAAAAAAAAAATCAAATTTTAATTGCCAAGTCCCGCAAATTTAGCTTCTTAGATTTATTAACAACAAAAGCATCGGTGGTGGCTTAATTGTGGTGTCAGGTGAAAATCACTGGCGTTCGGCGTCATACGTGACTGTCATTAACTTGAATTGAAAGGAGGTTAGTCTTTGAAAAAAATTTAGATTTAATTTTTTTGTTTTAATATGTATTATATTTTTAAATTAATTAGAATTTTATTTTGTTCAATCACAGATCGGGCTTTTTTTATTGGTTGAAAATGAAAATGGACTTGTTGAAGTGTTAGAGAAATTTTTGGCATTGTGTTGTGTTGGGGAAAAATCAAGTTTTTAAAATTTTATAAAACTTTTTAAGGACCGCTCTCATATAATATATACGAATACGTAATCCAGAAATCGAAAAAAGTTGGCTTTTTTTGAAGTGATTTAGGCTCCTAGATCACGATCCGCCACCACCAGATCACGATCCGTCACCACCACGCTTGTTAGATCACGAACCTCCAATGATCTTCCGTTGACTCTTCGCAGCGTGTGGACGCCTTTATCACTAACTAAGAGAAAATTTTTCTCTCAACAATGGAGAGAAAAATCTTTTCTCGATCTCGTATAAAGCTTCTACCTCTCTCTGCAGAAAAATAAGCTTTTATATCACCCATTAATAAAAAGCCCAAATAATTAAAAACAAAACCCACGTTATTTGTTTTTTAATAGGGGACCCACCTTGTAAAATAACATAAGGCCCTTATACTAATTAAAAGCCTCCCACTAAATGATATATATGCCAAATAAGTTATCTTACTTATTAGTGCAATCAATTAAATGAGCTAAGGATCATTTACAATACTACAATAGTAATTAAACTAGCCCAATTATTTAATTCCAAATCTATTCCACTAAAAGATTGGAAGACTTCCACAATTGTATGATCGAATAATAATTCCTGCCACATTGATTTCTTTATCGCACAATCCTTTGTACCACATCGTTAATTAAATTGATATCTCAATCCAATCAATTTAATAACATCTTATTCCTTGATCCTTCGATTTTTCTAATGATCATTTTCAACATACTAAATATGTTGACACACTGCAGAATTTTATGATCAAATCGAAAACCTATCAAGAGATGTGTTGACAAATTCTATTTTGTTAATCAATAACTCCAATACTAATAATTACTCCCACCAAGATACAGGGTAATCTTAACCACCAGGATGTGTCGTGCCCATTGGTAAATCAAATGAAATAACAATTACAATCATGAAATCATAATTAACTCAAGATTAAGATTACAGAAAATCAACGCCTATGAGATTTAATAATTATTACAAAGTTAATTAAATCTCATATGTGATCCTGTTCAAGTGTACATCAATAAATTCATACATGATTAAGACAAATCATTCAATGAATTTATTATCTATACCTAAATAAAGTCAACTTTATTTATCAATAACTAAATTTATTTAATCATAAGATAACTTGTATTTATGAATGCCGATCACATAAATACATATAATATGATTAAATGGACTTTAATACAAATATTAATGCAATTAAGATATTTGAATAAAATATCTCATTAATTTTATTAATCAGAAAAATATTTATTACAATTAAATAAACACATATGCTTTTAAAGAGCATATTTTCCCAACATGTTGTTCATTAAAAAATGATACTAGTTTGTGGATGTATTGAAGAAGATGCGTGTTGTTTGTTCCTTTCAGACTTTAGCTATCTGATTTGTCAAGTTATGAGCTAATCAAAACATATGATGTTAGAAATTAGTGATTTTTAGGTGAGTTCTTTGTCAAATAAAAATGGATTAGCACTGTTATGAAGGATATGGATGCTATTTGGGAGAATTGACTTCTTAATATGTGCTTGAACTAAATATACCAATGCACATTAGAAATTAGTGAAGTTGTTGTTTGTGATGCTTTGAAGAAGTTGAAAAGGATATTGCTTGTGCTCCTTAATATGAAGAATTTTTTGTTGCTTGATAAGAAAAGCATTAGTGACAAATAAAATGAAGAAATTTTGGATGATGTTTGTGTAAAAGATTTAAATTATTTGTCTTATTGAAGCTGTCCTGTGTTTTTATTTGCGACTTCACCATTAAAATGACTATGTAACATTGATTAGAGGCTGCATGTGCTCTTTTTATGAAGGAAGCAGTAGTGGCATTCCTGATGGGGTAATGAGATGCTAAGATGGGAATGTATGACTTTTTAATCATGTTTCGCTTTAAATTGAAGTGACTACAATCCCTAAGTCTTCTAAAAAGAAACTTAATTTTTCTTTAAAAATGTAAAAAGACATCATTTCCATTTTTAAGCGACTATGATAATGCTTCAAATGAAAGTTGGTGTTGGTTTTTGTCAAAATCTTTTGTTAAGCACGGTGAAATGATTCAATTTGCATCGAATATGCGAAAGTTCCTAAGTGAATAACTTGTGGTCTCATGTTATTTTTTTAGATGATGCTCTTGTGGAGGTCAAAAAGGAAAAGAGAGTCTTTGTGAAAAAACAAAATCAGAGAACAATTATGCCTTTCTCTAATTGTCTTTCTTTTGACATGTATATCAGGACTGGTGTGCACAACTCACCTTTATTGACTAAATAATTTAACCATGAACGAGTAAAAATTTAATACTTTTCCTACTGATCGTATGTGAATTGAAACAACTGTATTGAAAATTTTGATCAAAAAAAAAAAAAAAAAGGCTTTCAGCCTTCATTACATTCAAAAATAGCAAGTAGGAATTTTGTAAGCCCAACTGAAAAAGATTAAGGTAACCTGACTCTTCTTGTTCTAGATTCTTTTTTCTTTCTTTGTTCTACTTCCCATTTCATCTTCAGCTCATTCAGTAATTGGCAAGAATAACTGGAAAGGAAGAAGGTAGAATATGCTGAAAATATGAAAAATAAGGTAGCTACATATCACAAAGAAGTAGAAGAGGAAAGGCAATGGTCGAAGTTAGTGGTGAAGAATAAATTCTGAAGCTAAAGAAGATGGTTGAAAAATATCATGCAACTAAGATCACTTTAAAGATCAACGGAACTGAACAAATGTTAACAATGGGATGTTGTGCATTAAAAATACCAAATTTGCTTTTGAACTGTTGTATTATGTTAAATTTTTAAAATTTATTTCACTGTATAGTATCACTAGCCCTAGTTTTCCAGCAATAAATTTTTTTTCTTTTTACACTTGATGAATATTTGATGTCAAATTTTTATTTCCCAAGGGTGTTAAGTGTAATGATTAATTTAATATTTAGCACCAAGGGTGTTTAATTCTTTTTCTAGAACCAAGGGTATTTTTGACATATCACTGATCAACTAACGGTCAAGGAAACTGAGCACAGACGGCAAGGGAGGTCTCTGTGATTATGATGATACTTTCTATCTAAATGTCAATACGCCAAATCTCGGGGGAGGTACCTAAATCTAAAAGGGGAGTCTTTTGCTTCATTTTTTTTGGCCATTTTCTCGGTTTTATAACTATTCTTATCCCAAACTGAAAATCCAGATAGATACGAATGGTACCTAGCTCTCTATCGCTTCGTCATATGTCACAATGAAAAAGCAGTTATGCAACTTCATTTTTCTTGTTCATTCATTGCCCATTCACCGATCTCAAATGTTTGCTGATAAATTCACTGTCCATGATCTAACAAGTCAACTTTTATGTTTTTGCTTAGGATACAGAATCCTTCAACCATAGTGCTTTGAGGTGATTGTTTACATATGCACTTTGAGAGCTTATATTTTCGCAATACGCAAGAATTTTTCTATCATCGTGAAGCTTTAATTTAACCTGTTTCAATGGTAATTTCATTCACGGGTCATATAGGAATATGTTTTCCTCTTTAACCATACTAGCAAACTTATTTGGTCAGTTTTGTTAATGATTATAAGGGTTGCAGTTATTGCATTTGGATTACATTCAGTACACTAAAACATACATAGTACGTGAAAATGGAGTTAGAATTTCTGTAAAATCAGACTAGCCTTTGCGTTCTTATTTCATTTTCCTAGATATCGTCTCTAGTACAAATTCAACCATGCTCTTAGCAATTAGGAAAATAGTTCAGGTCCTGCTAATGTAGGCAATAAATTAATTTGTTTTGTCTAAATTATTATTAAAAAAATTTTAATGATACATCAAGAACAATACAATTTATATTCAGTACATCAAAACAATATGATAAAATTTGAAAATTTTTGGCTAGATTGATTTATGTACAAATTTTATCTACATTTAGTCTAACAGCAGCTCAATCTCCTCCCACCTCAAGTGGGCAGAGTTGAAATGTCAAATCTCTTTTTTTCAACTCAAGAGATTTTACCATCTCAACTAGATGGCACCTACCTCTACAAATCTTATTTGAAAGGTATTATGTATTTATAAATTGGTAATGAGTACTTTGTCATTGCTCATTTGGAGCAAAGTTGAATTAATGAGAATCCATGAATACTGCTCAAAGATATCTGATGTGCCCTAGCAGTTTGGTCTACTCTTCAAACCACCCCTCCCCTTTTGCATTATTTTCCTTATTTCTCAAAAAAAAAAAAATTCTCTCTTGGTAATTAGTGAATAACTTTCTCCCTACTGTTTGTGACATCTTTTGCTTTATCTTATCCAGCTCTTTACCATGATAACTTTCTCCCCTGCCTTGTGATCCTTCCAGTTTGCCAAAAGTATCCTCCCACCAAAGAATTTGACGCAAAAATAAAGGATGAAGAAGCCAGAAAGTGCATATTGTCACAATTAAAGCATGTTTTTCAGTATCAGTAAAGAAATTTTATAGTTTCAGTTTGACTTTGTTGGAAATAGTGCTTCATATCAAAATTGATTGCTTGCTGGATTTGATTATTGGGTTATGATTACATTTTAGTTGGGTAATCGCATAATGAGATCATTGTTGGAAATTTTTATTTGTTTTATTTTTTATTTTCGGGGCTTTCATTTGGTGGACAGCTCAATGTGATATTTTTCTGTTCTTCCCAATTCATATGACTACAGATCATGCTAGGTGATAAAGAATGTATATATAAATTTTTTAAATCTTGTAGGCAAGGAGGAAGCAAGAGCCAGAGAGTGAACCTTGAAAGGAGAGGAACAAGAGAGTCCCAAGCCATCCCAGCCCCTGATGCTAATGCTGAATTGGTGTTGTCTATGCCGGTAATTATTTTCTATTGTTAATGTCCTTTTGTACCGTCATTCTTTCTCTTATAACTTATTGTCAATGCATGCCTTAATTACCATGGTGTAGTTCTATGTCATCTGATCTTTAGGCTTTTGCTCACTCATGTCAAATTTACATTTATGAGGTGTATGTAAAGAAAGTAACAAGAAAGTACTGCAATTTATTTCTTAATTACAGTTTGGCATGAATTTTCTTTATTACGTAATTGCAGTCTTCCTGCAATGGAGGTATTAAGTATGAAGAGCAACCACTAAACTGAAGAAAAATGAATGCAAGTATACGAAAAGCAGAAGCTCATTCCTGAAATATAAAACTTAAAGCTACTTTAAGGAAGCTATATTATTTTCAAATGCGACTGACTTAGCAAATAACATGATCGGAGAGTTCTTTAATCTGCACTTTTCCAGTACCTTTTAAGCCTTACTTTGCAGCTAGCCAGCAGTTACTGCCCGTTTTGGCCTAACCACCTTTTCTCCATTTGGTTTCATGCAAGACTATCTCATTATCTCCCAATACATCCCATGCAAAACCTTCCTGCTGCGACCAAGGCTCATTACTCCATTTGTCTTCATTTGACAAGCCTCCAAATGTCATTCTTGTCAGTTAACATATCTATAACCACCTTTGCTTCAATTTTCAACGGAGTTTTGAGTTAATAACATGAAAGATGTATGATCTTTTTCCCCAATCCAACATTGCATTTTAAGGGTTGATTATGGATCTTTATTTGGATGATGTCACTATGCTGCAGTATTATACAAAAGCTGACAATTTGGTACTGCATCTGAAGTTTCGGTTGACAGCAATTTTGATATTTGTTAATGGAACTAATTGGATTAGTTATCTATGACAATAATTGGCGAACAATATATTTTTTGAGTGTGCGTCTGTTTGTCAAGCTTTTGCTGTTCAATAGGAATAGCCTGCTGTCCCAAGTTTATACAGTTTTAATAACTTTTCAAATATTAAGTGCTATTTTTTTTTATATGCCTTTACTTTAATTTGATGAACACACTAATATGACTCCTTTATTATTTCAGAAAAGAAAAAGTCAGTACAGCTCTAAGAGCCGGAGTGAGAAGTTTAATCCTCATCCAGAAGAAGTTGCATCTGGCTTCCCTATTGATCCACCTAGAGAATCACAAGTGTCGGAATCAAGCTCAGGTCTCCAGGGGCGTAACAATAAAAGAGCCTCCCATTCAGGGCCACTGGCTTAGCGTGCTGCATGGGCAAAGGCAGGAAAAAACACAGATGATGCCCCAAAGATTTCAACTGGTGCTGACTTTTCATCAGTTCTAGTGGCTGCAAGGAGGAGTTTACTATCTGAAGATCATAGAGAAAGGTCTGGTTCATCTCAACCAGAAGTTCTGAAACTAATTGCAAGGTTTCCAGGATCCTTTAAAGAGGCCTCCGAATCTTTTATCAAGCGTGGTCAGAAGCATCACTCTCAAGGTGTTGCAGGTTCTCATCATAAGGAAGATGGAAGAATTGGCAACAAAGATCGAAATCTTGTTAGTATTTGCTGTGCCTTATTTTCCATCCTATGTATAGGTTTAGAGGTTTTCTGAATATTGTTTTCTTGACCAATCTCTTGACTAATAGGATGGATCCTATTTCTTAGGGGTTTGACTGCCTGCTTATTATCCACACTATCTTGATTGCCTGATGCCCTGACTCTATTATTGTTTGCATTTTGGTCCACCTTGGCTATGGGTCAAGTCACAAAATTCATTACTTTGGCCCATTGATTGTCCTTTCAGGCAATGCGTACCAGATGCTTAAGGATCACGATCTCCAGGTTCAAGAAGCTGTTAGACGAGGACATGTTGACAAGGCAAAGGTCAGAAAAGTTGACATGGAAGGAAACCAATTAACGACAAATTTATTATTTGTTTCTAGCTGTTACGCTGGCTCAAGTAACCCAACGAGGCCCAGCCTTGTCAGGAAGATCACTGCCGAATAATTTGGCTGGTGATTTTCTTTTGAAATATAGTTTTAGTCATTAGTCAGGGTTTTTGTAGAGGTGGTGTTTTTGAAAGATGGCCAGTGCTCACAATTAGCTATGTTTATGGCTTACTGAAAAATCTCTTTGCAATTCATCACTTGTATTTTTCTTTCCACTCGGCAACTGTAATTTCTAAGTTATGGGCCATTCTTGTGGAGCTCACTATTAGCCATAAATTATTTTGGAGAAACAACAGTATCTTATTATGTGATTAATAGGAGGAATGTGTTGGATATCCCTTGCTGAAGTTGCCAAGTATCGTGTTGATCCCTACAAGCCTTTTAAGCTTGATGCATACTTTATCATGCTGACAATTTTAGTTCTGGTATTCTCTTGCCATTCAAAACGTATTTAATTGTCTACTAGTCAACTTTCGTTTCTTCCCATGCAGCAGCCAAGTTTGAAACTGGGGCAAATTGGGCCTTAACTCTCTAGTTTGGGATTTAATGTTTGAAGAAAATTTCGATTTATTGCTGCAGCAGCAGCTATATATTGCCCGGCTGCTAGCCAACTTAGAATTGCAGAGCTGTTTGGCTGAAAATGAACTTCGGCAAACTGCTACTCTTGTTTCTGACCATAGGCTTGGTTGAGTCAACCGGTGCTTTGAAGTTTGCCTTCGATGGCTTCAACACTTCAAAACTGTTGCTTTATGGCAACGCAAAACTGGATTCCGGTGCCATTTCACTCACCCAAGATACCACCTTCTCCATCGGAAGAGCTCTCTATCATGCTAAGATCCCCTTAAAACATACAAACTCATCAACCGTTAGATCATTTGAAACCTCTTTCACCTTCTCCATCACCCCATACAAGGGCCAGCGTCCAGGCCATGGTCTGGTCTTCATCTTCGTGCCTTCCGCAGGCATCCAAGGCGCTGCTGCATCTCAATATCTCGGCTTCCTGAATAGAACAAATGATGGTAATAGAAACAACAATGTTTTTGGCATCGAATTCGACATAGTTCAAAATCAAGAATTCTATGATATCAACAACAACCATGTTGGTCTGAACGTGAATTCTATCATTTCTGTGACTGCTGAGAAGGCTGGGTATTGGTTTCAGGACAATCAGAATAAAACTAACTGGCATTTCCATGAGTTGAAGCTGAACAATGGCAAGATTTATCGGGTATGGATTGATTACAAAGATTCTTTTCTTAGTGTAAGTATAGCTCCTGCAAAAATGAAGAAGCCTTTGTGGCCATTGTTGAACGTTTTTATTGATCTCTCAGACTTTTTTCTTGATGAAATGTATGCCGGTTTCAGCGCCGCCACTGGGCAACTCATTGGAAACCATCAAATCCTGAGTTGGAGCTTCTCTAACTAATTTTCCTTTGATCATTTTCTTGAAAATGTATGTGAGAATAAGAATCCTTTTTGTTGGATTAAAGCGAATATTAGAATAAGCATAAATGGTTTACCAAGTGCACTTGTTCGTGTAGTATTTACTTATTCTTCACAAACTAATCTATAAGTGAGGGTCCTTTGTTTCATTTTTTTTTTTTAGCCCTATTTTTTGCTTTTACAACTATTCTTATCCCAATCTAAAAATCAGAGAGATAAGGCAGATTCAAAAAAATGTGGACACGATTGTATGTTGATTATCTAAGCAACTTATCAATTAAACCATTATTGCCTCTAGTAAAGTCATAAGAATGGTCCCTAGTTGTCTATCGCTTAGTCATATATCACAATGAAAAGCAGTTATGCAACTTCATGTGCCCATTCACTGACCTCGAATGTTTGCTGATAAATTCACCGTCCACGATCTAACAAGACTCACATATTTTACCCGACACACTGGATTGCTAATCCATTTTCACCAAACTATCAACATTATGGCTTTATTTTGTTTGACTTTCTACTTATTTTAGGACTCTCACAATTTACTTTCACACCCACACATGTTAGAAATGAGATGAAATCTACAGCTAAGAGTTGATAAAGATTTATAGAATAAGACATGACATAATTAAGAGCTAAAGAGACAAGCATAATACTTTGTCCCGGGTATGTTGATTTAGGGTTTAGCTAGATTATATTGTTAACATTATATATTAAACGTTTTCTTACACTCAATCTAGATCTACAAGGCTGTATATTTGTTTTAATTATCCTGGGGGACTTTTGCTTTTTAATTAGAAAGCTTTTTAAAAGTCTATTTGTGTAGACCGCTTGTTACTGTTTCAATTAGGAGAACTGACAATGATCGTGGGGGCAATCAAAATGAGCATAAAAAAATATCTCTTGTGATTCCATCCAATCTAATGATGGCTTATTATCCGGCACTAATTTGAGATCCATGTGGGTTATTTATGTTGCCGCAAAAGTACGAAATAGTAGTTAATTATTTAATAATCTCCTTAATATTAGTGCGAATAAATTTTCTTAACTTATATTTTGATAAATTTTATATTGTAATGTATAAGTAGATTTTGATATGATTAAAATCTACTATCAACACCAACACTAATCAATGGGTCTTTGGTCTAATGGAAAAAATTTTATATTTATAATGTTGAGTGTAAGAGTTTGAACCTCCATAAGAACATTATGAAAGTTAGTTTCAGTTCTCCTTCAATTATCAACTAATTGAGTTAAGACAATTTCTCCCTTACAAAATGTGAGTGGAGTAGACACCTCTCGAATATTAGAGAGAGTTTAAAATATTTGAGTAAGTGTTTTAGTGGGTTAATGTATGGCGATGGTCCTGGTTGTTTAGTACGATTGTAAATATTGTAATTGTAATGTCTGATATAATATCAATAATAATCGGTGTATAATATAATTCAAAAAAAAAACACCAACACCATGAATGGAGTTATATTACCCAAAAAAAAAATCAAAATCAAAATTAATAGGTGGGAAGGGAAACAAATGGTGCAGTTGCTCATATGTGTGGCCCTAAGTTGTTTGAATCATGTGACTAGAAATTGAGACAAATCGTGGAATCCTTTTGAACGTTCCATCTTTGCTCCAAATGTTAGATTTCTTTCATAAATGCTTGGGGGCCTATTTTACACATTGCTTGCTTCAATTATTTTGAAAAATTTAATTGCATGCCCAAAAGTTTTTATGTATTTGTTCTTTCTTTGTTTACTTCTAGATTCCTCACAACTGCCCATATACAAATATTAATAAATTAATAATCATTGCAATGGAAATTTTGAGTAATTTAGCTGACTCACAGCTTCTGTTCAATCAATTGACAATTAAACACTATTCACTTTTGAATTTACATGGTGAAAGTTCACTTTTTTCAAATAAAAAATATCGCTTTCTTTCCCTAATGAATTGACGAGCCAGGTTTGAGAAGATATCCTCCAAACCCAAAAAAGGCTGAACTGGGTACTCTTGATTGTTAATACCTGTTCATGATTCATCACAAAGATCAAATCTTGAAGATGATTCCAAGGTGGGTTCCCATCATCTGTGCGTCTTGAAATCAATCTTTGTAAGAAAAAAATTAAGTTCTTGTTGGCTTTATATTCTCTTCTTTGTTTCCTTTTCAGTTGTTTATATTCCTTTTCAAAAAAAAAAAAAGTTGTTCATATTCAGTTCATCATCATAAATTTAATTTAATAATATTCTTTCACTGAATCTTTTGTCATTAGCTAACTTAATCATTTTCTTAAAAACACGTTAATTATTTTAATAATCACCCCAAGATTCTTTTTTCTTTTTTTTTTTTAATTCGTAGTGGTAGCTATTTTAATATTTTTATTAGTCCAACTGATATCAGATTTTTTACATTTTGCATTTCGTGGCCCACAGCTTTTCTTAATTTGGGATTTAATGCTGACAATTTTAGTTCTGGTATTCTCTTGCCATTCAAAACGTATTTAATTGTCTACTAGTCAACTTTCATTTCTTCCCATGCAGCAGCCAAGTTAGAAACTGGGGCAAATGGGGCCTTAACTCTCTAGTTTGGGATTTAATGTTTGAAGAAAATTTCGATTTATTGCTGCAGCAGCAGCTATATATTGCCAGGCTGCTAGCCAACTTAGAATTGCAGAGCTGTTTAGCTGAAAATGAACTTCGGCAAACTGCTACTCTTGTTTCTGACCATAGGCTTGGTTGAGTCAACCGGTGCTTTAAAGTTTGCCTTCGATGGCTTCAACACTTCAAAACTGTTGCTTTATGGCAACGCAAAACTGGATTCCGGTGCCATTTCACTCACCCAAGATACCACCTTCTCCATCGGAAGAGCTCTCTATCATGCTAAGATCCCCTTAAAACATACAAACTCATCAACCGTTAGATCATTTGAAACCTCTTTCACCTTCTCCATCACCCCATACAAGGGCCAGCGTCCAGGCCATGGTCTGGTCTTCATCTTCGTGCCTTCCGCAGGCATCCAAGGCGCTGCTGCATCTCAATATCTCGGCTTCCTGAACAGAACAAATGATGGTAATAGAAACAACAATGTTTTTGGCATCGAATTCGACACAGTTCAAAATCAAGAATTCTATGATATCAACAACAACCATGTTGGTCTGAACGTGAATTCTATCATTTCTGTGACTGCTGAGAAGGCTGGGTATTGGTTTCAGGACAATCAGAATAAAACTAACTGGCATTTCCATAAGTTGAAGCTGAACAATGGCAAGATTTATCGGGTATGGATTGATTACAAAGATTCTTTTCTTAGTGTAAGTATAGCTCCTGCAAAAATGAAGAAGCCTTTGTGGCCATTGTTGAACGTTTTTATTGATCTCTCAGACTTTTTTCTTGATGAAATGTATGCCGGTTTCAGCGCCGCCACTGGGCAACTCATTGGAAACCATCAAATCCTGAGTTGGAGCTTCTCTAACTAATTTTCCTTTGATCATTTTCTTGAAAATGTATGTGAGAATAAGAATCCTTTTTGTTGGATTAAAGCGAATATTAGAATAAGCATAAATGGTTTACCAAGTGCACTTGTTCGTGTAGTATTTACTTATTCTTCACAAACTAATCTATAAGTGAGGGTCCTTTGTTTCATTTTTTTTTTTAACCCTATTTTTTGCTTTTACAACTATTCTTATCCCAATCTAAAAGTCAGAGAGATAAGGCAGATTCAAAAAAATGTGGACACGATTGTATATTGATTATCTGAGCAACTTATCAATGAAACCATTATTGCCTCTAGTAAAGTCATAAGAATGGTCCCTAGTTGTCTATCGCTTAGTCATATATCACAATGAAAAGCAGTTATGCAACTTCATGTGCCCATTCACTGACCTCGAATGTTTGCTGATAAATTCACCGTCCACGATCTAACAAGACTCACATATTTTACCCGACACACTGGATTGCTAATCCATTTTCACCAAACTATCAACATTATGGCTTTAT
The DNA here is from genome assembly GCA_030449895.1 of Citrus mangshanensis. Classification (NCBI taxonomy): domain Eukaryota; kingdom Viridiplantae; phylum Streptophyta; class Magnoliopsida; order Sapindales; family Rutaceae; genus Citrus; species Citrus mangshanensis. The sequence goes on along the minus strand of JASUUJ010000299.1, from coordinate 213,321 downwards.
TTTGTTTGACTTTCTACTTATTTTAGGACTCTCACAATTTACTTTCACACCCACACATGTTAGAAATGAGATGAAATCTACAGCTAAGAGTTGATAAAGATTTATAGAATAAGACATGACATAATTAAGAGCTAAAGAGACAAGCATAATACTTTGTCCCGGGTATGTTGATTTAGGGTTTAGCTAGATTATATTGTTAACATTATATATTAAACGTTTTCTTACACTCAATCTAGATCTACAAGGCTGTATATTTGTTTTAATTATCCTGGGGGACTTTTGCTTTTTAATTAGAAAGCTTTTTAAAAGTCTATTTGTGTAGACCGCTTGTTACAGTATCAATTAGGAGAACTGACAATGATCGTGGGGGCAATCAAAATGAGCATAAAAAAATATCTCTTGTGATTCCATCTAATCTAATGATGGCTTATTATCCGGCACTAATTTGAGATCCATGTGGGTTATTTATGTCGCCGCAAAAGTACGAAATAGTAGTTAATTATTTAATAATCTCCTTAATATTAGTGCGAATAAATTTTCTTACCTTATATTTTGATAAATTTTATATTGTAATGTATAAGTAGGTTTTGATATGATCAAAATTTACTATCAACACCAACACCAATTAATGGGCCTTTGGTCTAATGGAAGAAATTTTATATTTATAATGTTGAGTGTAAGAGTTTGAACCTCCATAAGAATATTATGAAAGTTACCTTCAATTATCAATTGAAAGCAATTTTTCCTTATAAAATGTGAGTGGAGTAGACACCTCTCGAATATTAGAGAGAGTTTAAAATAGTGTTTTTGGATTAAATGTGATTGTTTAGTACGATTGTAAATATTGTAATTGTAATGTCTGATATAATATCAATAATAATCTGTGTATAATATAATTTAAAAAAAAAAACACCAACACCATGAATGGAGTTATATTACCCAAAAAAAAAAATCAAAATCAAAATTAATAGGTGGGAAGGGAAACAAATGGTGCAGTTGCTCATATGTGTGGCCCTAAGTTGTTTGAATCATGTGACTAGAAATTGAGACAAATCGTGGAATCCTTTTGAACGTTCCATCTTTGCTCCAAATGTTAGATTTCTTTCATAAATGCTTGGGGGCCTATTTTACACATTGCTTGCTTCAATTATTTTGAAAAATTTAATTGCATGCCCAAAAGTTTTTATGTATTTGTTCTTTCTTTGTTTACTTCTAGATTCCTCACAACTGCCCATATACAAATATTAATAAATTAATAATCATTGCAATGGAAATTTTGAGTAATTTAGCTGACTCACAGCTTCTGTTCAATCAATTGACAATTAAACACTATTCACTTTTGAATTTACATGGTGAAAGTTCACTTTTTTCAAATAAAAAATATCGCTTTCTTTCCCTAATGAATTGACGAGCTAGGTTTGAGAAGATATCCTCCAAACCCAAAAAAGGCTGAACTGGGTACTCTTGATTGTTAATACATGTTCATGATTCATCACAAAGATCAAATCTTGAAGATGATTCCAAGGTGGGTTCCCATCATCTGTGCGTCTTGAAATCAATCTTTGTAAGAAAAAAATTAAGTTCTTGTTGGCTTTATATTCTCTTCTTTGTTTCCTTTTCAGTTGTTTATATTCCTTTTCAAAAAAAAAAAAAGTTGTTCATATTCAGTTCATCATCATAAATTTAATTTAATAATATTCTTTCACTGAATCTTTTGTCATTAGCTAACTTAATCATTTTCTTAAAAACACGTTAATTATTTTAATAATCACCCCAAGATTCTTTTTTCTTTTTTTTTTTTAATTCGTAGTGGTAGCTATTTTAATATTTTTATTAGTCCAACTGATATCAGATTTTTTACATTTTGCATTTCGTGGCCCACAGCTTTTCTTAATTTATGTTTTTTGCCAATTCCCAGGAAACTACCTACAGGTTGTAATTGTGCCACGTTGCTCATTTGGAATAAAGCGGGAAGATAACGGAGAGGTGCTAAAGAAGTGGCTTATGTTTAAAAAAGAAATGTTAAATAATGAGTTGCTGTTTTACAATCAAGATACTGTTTTTTTTTATTCAACAGACGGTTGGGTTTCTTTATGGGTAATTTTTTTCGTTTTTGTTTTATTGTTGGATTTTATTATGAGGCTGTGAAGCTTTTGGTGTGTAAGAGTGTAAACTAAAAAACCTGTTAGTAATTTTGGCTGTGTGGTTCTGTTTCTAGGTTGCCTTAGCAAGATCACATGATCCTAAGAACACAATTAAAGATCCTTTCTTCTTTCTGCTGGTATTTGTCTCTCTCCTTCTTTAGAACCTATCTTAGTATTATTTTATTATGTTGATGGGATTTTGATGGTGGTGATGCTTTTGATGTTTGGTTTTGAAAATTGCATGCAAGTGTTGGAGGCTATTTACTTGTTGGGGTTTTTGTTAACTTTTCTGTGATTGTTGGTGCTTTTACTGTTTTGCATGTTGTAGCTGCAAGCCTCATGTTGTTTGCTGTTGCTGTTCTTTCCCTTTTTTAAAAAAAAAAAAATAATAATAATAATAATAAGACACTCAAATCTCATGATGTTTGCTCCTGTGTGTAACCAGCAGGATTCTATTTTTCTGTTCGTGAAGCCGATAATTTTCCCTCGATGAGAAGTTATGGTGTTTTCATTTGTGTTTTTGGAATGACTTCTTGAGATAAATTGGTGATGGTGGAAGTGAGGGAGTGCGGTCAAAGCCAGAGATTTCCTCCATTTTCTGGATGTGCATGTTCTGGTCTTCATGCAGCACTAGGTGGATAACAATGGAAGGTTCTTCTGATTCTGCTTGGCAAGATTCCAATAGTTCTAGGGCATTGAATATTTCTGGTGTCTCTGACAGGAACCCTAGACTTCTTCGCGGTGAAAGATTCGGGGTTCTTGGTGATGATTCCAATGATTTTGAGTTGAGAAAGCGTAGTGACGGGATTGAGCTGGCTCACGGTGATCACCTTAGAAACCAAGGAGGTTTATCTGGGGTTTGTGAGAATGAGGCAGCAGTTGACCCTTTTGTTCATGCCATAGAATGGGGCGATGTTAGCTTGAGGCAGTGGTTGGATAAGCCAAAACGTTCTGTAGATGTCTATGAATGCTTGCACATATTTAGGCAAATAGTGGGGATTGTAGATGCAGCACATTCACAAGGAATTGTTGTTCATAATGTTCGGCCATCATGCTTTGTCATGTCCTCATTTAACCATGTTTCCTTTATTGAATCTGCCTCTTGTTCGGATTCTGGGTCTGATTCTCATGAAGAAGGATTAAATACCCAAAACATGGAGACTAAGGATTTATCTTCTCCCTTGCCCCTTGACATGCTTCAGCGGAGAACTAGGTTGAGAAGGGAAGATCTCCAACTAGTGACAGCTCCAACAAATGATTTATCAGAAGCTAGTTGTATGCAATCAAGCTCAGCTTATGGAACACATGCCGTGTTGGTAGAAGGGATGCAAGAACATAAAATTTTAGATAATAGAGTGAATGTCGAACAAGTTGAAGAAAAGAAGCAGCCATTTCCAATGAAACAGATATTGCTAATGGAGACAAACTGGTATGCCAGTCCTGAAGAATTAGCTGGTGCTCCCGTCTCCTGTGCTTCAGACATTTATCGACTGGGCGTTCTACTTTTTGAGGTTTGTAACTTTATGCAACAATTCATTGATTCATCATAACTTGAGTTGGGTTTTCTTTGTTATATTCTTGAAGTATCTTGTTTTCCTTACTATTCATGAAGCTGCATCATTCCCCCCCCCCCAAAAAAAAACTGTATGCTTGGTTGTCTTAGTGCACTGATACATCTATTCTGTTTTCCTAATAGCTATTCTGCCCGTTTAGCACTGGAGAAGAGAAGACCAGAACTATGTCTAGTTTGAGACATCGAGTTCTTCCTCCTCAATTGCTGCTGAAGTTTCCCAAGGAAGCTTCTTTTTGCTTATGGTTGCTGCACCCCGAGCCTAGTGGTCGTCCAAAGATGGGGTGATTCCTCCTAACAACACACCTCTATAATTTCTAGCTTTTATCTTCATTGGATCCATTGTCTGGCATGTCTATTTTTATCTTCGTTGCATTCATTGCCCAACATATCTATCTTTTTGAAATTTAGTTCTGCCACCTATCACCCTCGTTTGGCATTCATTACATTGCTTTATAGTTTGAACCATTACTTAAAGAATAGTGCTTTACACCTCTATATTTTCCATTTAAGAATTTTGTTTTCCATACCTATCTAACCACAAATGATCACTGTATCAAATGAGAAAGTCTTAGGGTGGCAATGTGAAAATGGTCCAAATCAAAAAAGTAAATTTTGTTTTAACTTAGAATACAAAAATCAAATATGTGATGATTTACATTTAAACATCTTTCTATTTTAGTTACATGACATCAACAGTTTTTTCGACTGCTGTGCAAATGACTTGGTATGCGAGTGAAGGAATCCTGGAACACACCAACTGATCAGTCATAATTGGTTTTGATGTTGATTTATTTGTATTTCCGGTGTGATTGATTAATTCTGTTTCGGCATTGAATTCTTTTCTCCTTGAAGTAGTATTAAATTACAAGATCTTTGTCCGCATTATCTTCACGTGTGATGATATTGCACTTAAGAATGCCCTGTTACTTTCAGTCATGGGAAACTTACATTTTTGTGCCGTGCATACCAGTGAGTTGTTACAGAGCGAGTTTCTGAATGAACCAAGAGATAGTATGGAAGAGCGTGAAGCGGCAATAGAACTCAGGGAGCAAATAGATGAGGAGGAGTTGCTGCTGGAGTTCCTGTTGCTGGTACAACAAAGAAAACAGGAATCTGCTAAAAAGTTGCATGACATTGTTTCTTTTATATGTTCAGATATTGAAGAAGTATCAAAGCAGCAAGCAATTCTTAGGAAAAAAGGAGGCTTAGGTTCATTTGCAGAGTTGGCAAATGATGATCTCTCTGGTGTAAACATCCCTTCTTTAAATATTGTTGATAACAATTGTTCTGCTACCATGGGTTCGAGAAAACGATTTAGACCGGAACTTCAGCTCCATGACTTAGAGGAATGTGATGATAATCTTGATGACAATCAGAAACACAACCTCACTGGAAATGAAGAAAGCAGTCTTTTTAAAAGCTCTCGATTGATGAAGAACTTCAAAAAGTTGGAGTCAGCATATTTTTTGACAAGATGTAGACCAGTCAAGCCATCAGGGAGACCACTGGTTAGACATTCTCAATTAAGTAGTGATGGTAGAACATCTAAACCACTTGTAAATGAAAGAAGTTCGATAAACAATTTAGGATCAAAAGAGGGGTATAGTGAAGGTCGAAGAAGTGGATGGATAAATCCATTTCTTGAGGGTTTGTGCAAGTATCTGTCTTTCAGTAAGTTGAGGGTCAAGGCAGACCTGAACCAAGGAGATTTATTAAACTCTTCCAACCTAGTATGCTCTCTCAGCTTTGATCGTGATGGAGAATTATTTGCTGCTGCTGGTGTAAATAAGAAGATTAAAGTATTTGAATGTGATGCAATCATAAATGAAAATCGTGATATCCACTATCCGGTGGTGGAAATGGCTAGTAGGTCAAAACTAAGCAGTATATGTTGGAACAGTTATATCAAAAGCCAGATTGCTTCAAGTAACTTTGAAGGTGTGGTGCAGGTAGGTCAAGTCTGACATTTCATTTACTTTTCAGCTTTATACTGCATTATTTTAAACAAGTTGCTCATTATTTTCAGGTATGGGATGTTTCAAGAAGTCAAGTACTTACAGAAATGAGAGAGCATGAGAGGCGTGTTTGGTCCATTGACTTTTCATCAGCAGATCCAACATTGCTGGCTAGTGGGAGCGATGATGGTTCCGTTAAGCTATGGAGTATCAATCAGGCAATTCTACTTTTGCACTTGGTGGATGTCAGCTTTGAAACTAAACGTACTACAGTCATCTAATTTCTTACCACATATATTTAATTCTGGATGTGTAATAAGGTTTTCCTCTTACATGGGTTGCTACTGCAGGGCGTAAGTATCGGTACCATCAAAACAAAGGCCAATGTTTGCTGTGTTCAGTTTCCCTTGGATTCTGGTCGTTCCCTTGCATTTGGTTCAGCAGATCATAGAATTTATTACTATGATCTCCGTAATTCAAAAATTCCCCTGTGCACATTGATTGGACACAACAAAACTGTGAGTTATGTCAAGTTTGTAGACGCAACTACTCTTGTTTCTGCATCCACAGATAACACACTGAAGCTTTGGGATTTGTCAATGTGCACGTCTCGGGTTATTGATACTCCACTTCATTCATTCACAGGTCACACAAATGTAAAGGTACATTTACTTTTTGCTGATTGTTTTAATGCATAAAATTGAACTTTATTAATGAAGTTTATTTAGTGTAAATATTTATTTGTCTTTACATTGTATTGATGTATTTCTTTTAAACTGGGTGTATTACTAAGTTGTTAATTTGTTTTTTATTTTTTCTTTAAGGAGAAAATAAGAATTTGTTGAACATAAAAGAACATAAACCAGTCAAATGATGGTAAAAACATATGTGCTTGGTTGGAAATGCCCGAATGCCTTCATGATGGACATGGATTTGGAGAGAATGGTTATCATGCAATCATTGAAGGGTTTAATCTCATTCTTTAATGCTTAAAGATAAATTTTTGATACCCGTCACTGGGCATTTAGTTATTGAAAATAGCTTCAAAATAAGCTTATAGAAGGAAGAATGATTTTCATATGTTATAATTCGATATTTTCCTTGTACTTTGGAATTTTTGCCCTGCGGCAGGGTTCACTCCCCTTTATAAATGACTTCCTTCTACTTCCTCATAATTACATAATGAACCATCTTTATGATAAATTTGTTGTGTCGGAGTAGGTGATTAATCCATGTGACATTTATCCTAACCCAACGTTCATGTATTAACTGCTAGTGGAAAAGGAAACTATAGTTGAGTACTTTTTGATGATATGCATGTTCTCTCTGTTGCAGAACTTTGTCGGTTTGTCAGTATGGGATGGTTACGTAGCTACAGGCTCAGAAACTAATGAGGTATGTCTGTATCATCTCAGTTGTCCACTTAACATACATCCTCCGGAGCGGTAGTTGCGGCTGATTTGAGATAACGATTTGTTAGGCTCAGAAACTTGTTTTGCAAAATCTGTGGGATAAGTAGTAGAATTCACAAATTGATGTGGAGCTGAACTAATCAAAACATCAGTTCCCTATATGCTTCCCACTTTTTGTGTCAGCTGATTTCATTCAAATATTGATGTTAAATATTGTCCTTGGAACAGGTTTTTGTGTATCACAAAGCCTTCCCCATGCCAGCTTTATCATTCAACTTTAACTATGCGGACCCGTTGTCCGGCCCCGAAACGGATGATGCTGCGCAGTTTATCTCATCTGTCTGTTGGCGTGGCCAGTCCTCCAACACTTTAGTTGCTGCAAATTCCTCTGGGAATATAAAAATTTTGGAGATGGTTTAATTTTACCTGTGTTCTCCAAATTATTCTTGATTTTAGCAAGGATAATAGAAGATATTGGTATTGGGTCATGAAAACGGAATGAGGACAGAGTCCGAAACCGAAGAAGATTTGTTTGGCTAATGATATAGGTTTACGGGTATAGGGATCGCAACAAAACAATTTTTTTGTACTAGTTAAATAGCGGATGCAAACAATGAAAAGAGAAAATGATCTTGATCAAGATGTATGTAGATATTACTTACTGCGAATGAGGGGGGCGGAAAAAAAATAATAAAAGAAGTTAAATCACTTATACTGTATATCGTGTAACATGCATTTCATGCCAAGCTTGAAGTGAAAACACTTGCTGTTATGGAAATATCTGTCTATCATTAGTGTCTTTGATGAAAATTCCATCAGTCTAGTTTGAGAAGATTCAACGAGTCTATTTCAAGTTAGGTTAGGTTTCCATGATAAAACTTATATGATGGCAAATCTGGGTGCGAGCTTTTGATGTTATATTTTGTAGTTAATGGAAACATGGACGGGGAATCTGCAGCTGCAAGCCTGCAAGTAAAGTTTTTGATTTCTGGGTCAGTTTTTAGTAATGGCTAGGGTCAAAGATTACTGGATTGGATAAATAAGCTAGTGGATAATATAGATGAGCCAAAGTGAATTAGAAATCTCCATCAAGCAGCAACTTATGTAGCTCTTTGCTAGGCAATAAGCAGACTGCGACTATTATGCATTTGATGCATTGATAGGTCGGATTGAATAAAATGTGAAATTGTTACACGCAGTAGTTTATGAAGAATAATAGTATCTTTTATAAGTAATATTTTTTGACACTTAATAGTGGTATGAATAATAGGGATATAATGATTTTATTATCAAAGTTATTTTGACATATTATGTCAATATCATAATTTGTCGAAAAATGTATTTTACTATCAAATGTTTGTGTTGTTATCAATTCACTATCATTCCATTAATAACAATAAAAATTTGCTGATATCTTGCTGGTGTCATAAGGGCATCAAAGGCATTTTAAGTTATAAGGGCATCAAAGACATTTTTAATTATAAGTGCATTAAAGACATTTCGGGTTGAAACCTAAATGCTGCGTTTTAGGGAAATAATTAAAGATTAAAGAATTAGGAAATTAAATCATAAAATCGATCCCTCTCTCTCATTTTGAAACCTCCATCTCTGATCCGTCCCTCTCCCTCGCTATTGACTCACCGCTATCTCCACTATCGTTTGCTCTCTCTACTGTGAGTTGTTGACTTCTTTTTTATTAGCTTATTGTTCATTAATTTTTTTCCTTAATTAAATTGTTATTATTTTTAGTTGTGATTAATACTTGAATTACAAAGGATAAAATTATCTTTTATACTCTTGGGGTAAAATCGACTTTTAACTCAATTTATGTTGAACATTAATGTTTTGTTAATGGAATAGTAGTGAATTGATAACGACGCAAAAGTTTAATAGTAAAATATACTTTTTAATAAACAAAATATTGACATAAAATATATCATAATAATTTTGTTAGTAAAATGATAATATTCATACAAAATATAACTATAGCGATCAATAGCGGTGAGGAAAAAATAACAATTTGTACTATAGTCTTGTCAATAGCACATTACTAATGGGAAAAAAAAAACAAAAATGATTAAACAAAAAGGAAGATGACCAATTGACTATCTCTTGGCAAGTTTTGATTTGTTGGTTATATATTCTACAATTAGGTGACATCATACAACCCTACTTGTCATCTGCAGTGAAGCTGCCTCTTTTCCTTTTCAACATTTTTTATTCCTTGCGAAATGTTGAAAATTGGGAGGATGTTCAAACAATGGACAATTTTCAAACATCAACCAAGTATTTAATTGTGAATTCAGCAATAGTGGAAGAGACTTTTCAAGTTATGGTCATATGACCATTGATGTTTAGTCTAAATATTATTTGAGTGCTCGATCATGCCAATACTCAATTGTAGACAACTCTATCTCTCAGCCAAAAATGAGCGAATCCAGAGTTAAGAGGAAGAATAAAAATTAATATTAAAAAGAAGAAAAGAAGAAGAGGATGCAAAAAGAGAGTTTATGGCCAAGCCAACAATGGAAAGAAAACATTTTCAAACCAAAATCATCTTTCTTTCTATTAAACAAACAAATAGTATCAGTCCTTTCACACCTACCAAACCTTTTTTACTTTGAAAGATACATAAATAATTATTGTGCATTGATGATATAACGTCCATGTATATATAAATTGCTATGAGCCTGAGGCATAAGACAGAACAGATTCTTTTTGTGCATTTTTGCAAGCTAAACATCTAACCAACCGCTACCTGAAATTTACAAATTGAAAATTCATGAGCTAATAGAAATGTAATGCACCTCAAATTATTATAAAGCTGAAAAATGGAATATTCAGCAACAAGGATAGGTGGGAAAAATATAAAATACTGCAGAATGCTTCTGAGCTACATTAAGTGTGAAGGTCTCTGTGAAATGCCTACAGAAAGAAGGATGATCAAGCACCTTCTTAGATCCCAACCATGAATGTCGCAATATGCTTTGCTTCTAATGATTCTAACATGCTTCAAGTCTAACAAAACTGAGGCCGTAAATCCAGCTCTACCATCAAAGAATCTCCCCTCGATGCACTTTCCTAAGATTGGGGCCAACTTCTGGGTAGAACATTTGTTTTCCGTTTCTTTTACTATCTTTTGTTTTGAAATCAATTCCCCCACAGCAAGAAAATATAACGCAAACTATGTACACTGGTTCAGTCCACGTTTAGCTTCCATAGTCAGCCTAGCTACTAAGCGGCGAAGCCTTTCAGCTCCAGGACCCGGCTTGATCTTGTTCGGATCCCCAACCTTGGAACAATGTGGATCACCTGAGCACCAAGCACCAGGGGTGAAACTCCCATTTTTCCGACCAAGTAACTCCTTATCAATCTTGTCCAAAACAAGGGCATTTTGTCTGAATTTACGAGCAAAAGCAGCACTGCTTGAAATCATCTCACTTGTATCATTAAGTGAAAGAATGTGTGGGTGCTGTCCGGGGGGATTGTCCCAAGAGATGTAGTGCAGGTCATGATTGACAACAGTTGGAACAAACTCCGGCACATTACATATGACAGTCTGAAAGTACGATTCAGGCGAGGAGACAAAGTTTGTATAGTACATAAGCAGCGTTCTCGGTAGATTATCCCAACCCCAAATGCAGTACTCAACGAATGAACGAGAGAGCACCATCCATGCTGAGCCTGCAAAAGAACTTGATGTTATTGAATGATACAACATGAAATTCACAACATACCCTCCCATTTGGCAATGCACATACAGGGAATTTCTTTCTCGTAATAGTGGTTGTATAATGACAAAACAAGTTCAGAACAGCAGATGGTAAGTACTGCTCTAAAGTTTAAGCTTTTAATTCAATGCTGGAAAGAGACTAAATCTTTTGACTTTTGTACCTTAGATCTCTCATATTTAAGTTACACGTGATTCAAATCTAGCCAAATCAAAACTTAGGAACTTGCTTATTTGGCGGCACAACAGCTGCAATAGAACCCCCTTTATAAGTACCACACATCCACTCAAACATACATTTTGGATTTGGGTAAAAGGACCAAAAATTAAACACCCGGGTTCATAATACCTATACACATATGTTAGTGAAATACTAAGAGCAAAGCTAACTGCTTAAATCATTTGAAACAAAATTATCAAACTTTCAAATTAGTGTGCAGAGCAAGTTACATTTAACTAAGCAAATTCTATTTCTAAATAAGGACCTGCAAATTCTGGAAGCCAGTAAAGGTTATTTAACTGAGCAAATGGAAACAGCTTCCACAAGGACAACTCGAAACATTTACCAATTCCCAGATTAGTCAGACCCCAACATATTTGATGGAAGGATATGGGCTTCTTTACATTTTCCATCTTTTTTCATTAAAGAACACAAAATTTCATAAATTTCTTCTGTTTTCCATCATTGCAAATTTAATAATTTCTACAAAACGTAAACATGTTCGCAATCCTAACTTCTGACAGCGTGAATGACCAAAAAAATTAGGTAATGGAGAAAAACTAACCAGTAAATAATTTAAAAGCTGTTGGCAAAGTTCTCCGCGGTGTGACCCAGAATATATCTGACTTAGTCAACATATAGAGTCCAGGATCAACCATCAAAGGCATTGCTCGTTTTTCCCTGCAGAACAAATAATCAGATTAGCATCACTTAAAATATAGAAATCCTGAAAGGATATGTTCAAAGAGAAAGGAAAGAACCTACTCCTTCCAACCAAGATGGCTTGTATGCTCAATGAAATTAAGTTTCCGGCTTAGACCCGAAAATGTGTAAAGAAGATCTGCAAATTAAAACGTCAATTAATTAACTAAATAAAATAAAAAAAAGGAAATAAAATGATAAAGAAATATACAAGTAGAACAAAGCAGTCTTACCATCTTGAGTCACAAGAGGATAATCTGAAGCACTAAGGTTAATAAACCAATCCCAATCCTTGCTATTCTTAAGAAGAATAGCACAAGCATGAAGCGTATTAGCAACCATGGTGGGTCCTCTATAAGTAACCATATTAGCCTTGGTGCTCATGTAAACATTTCCAACCTTGGAGAACATGGGATCTTTCTCCACCCGTGACGCAAGCTCCAATCTTTCCTCTGTGGGCGCTTCAAGGTCCAAATGAAGAACATATTGGTTCCTCGGATGATACAGCGCTTGAAGAGTCCTCCAAAGTTTCTCCAAATCACCTTTTGACCCAGAAACCAAATAAGCAAATCGAGGAATTTTGGGACCAGAAGGAGCGGGTTCGGATTGTTTAACCTTCATTTCGGCATAATTTGGGGCTGTATGATTTGATGAAGGGAAAATCGAGAAGATTGCATTGATAGTGTGTAATGAAGAGATAAGACCCATGTTGAAGGATGTCGCAAGAAGGAACACGCATATTAGAGAGCTAATAACTAAAGGAAACACCCACTTCTTCTCCATATTCAAGGATCCAAAAACAAAACTTTTATCACTGGTTCCGGCTAACGAAACTCATATCCCGACTTTGCTCAATCCCAAAACTCAAACACAAACCTTATATGCAGGTATCGAAAAACAAACAATACAGTTTATAGGCAGATCAATACCTCCTCCCTCAGAATTCCAAATTACACTTCAAAATATATCTGTCAGATCAGCATTCAACAAGAAAATCAGTATACAAAACCAGGGCCAATCATGTTAATTGCCAAAACACAAAGAAACTGAAGCTTGGCAAAAACATCTGACTTTGTTGATCTGAGCAAGAAGCATCAAAACCGGCGATAATGAATTAAATACACATTAAAGTATAATGTTATATGCATATTTAAATACATTTAAAGATGTGTGGACTTGCAAGGAAAGGAAGAGGGTTATTAAATATTTTAAACATACCATTCAAGAAAACGAAAAATGATGCATTTGGAAAATCAAACAAGGGACCAACAAGGCGATCAAGGAAAGAATATAAAATTATTATTTTTCGTTATTTTATTTCCAAATTAGCCAGCAAGTCACATGTGTCGGCCTTTAAAATTCCATTTGTTTAGACAATCCCAAATCTTGGAATGAATCCGATTACTCTTTCTTAATCATATAGATCACAAACCCTTAAATGAGCATAAAACAGCTACCAGTAGGCAACCAAAAAAAAAAAAAAAAACCCAGATCCCAGAATCAAGCTCAGATCATAAGCCAAATAAACCCATTTGATAATCTCTCAAACCAACCAAAGATCAAAACTTTACATGAAAAAGAATCAGACCTTTTCTTGATAAGTAGCAATCTTTGTGCCCGTTCAAGAGGGAAAAAAGATTATGAATTGACACTTTAAAGAAATAAGATTTGCGTGTCAGTATGCGCGTTATAAATAAAATAAATCCTGTTAAACTGGAGGTATTATTAGCTTTGTGGAATAAACTAAAAGATACAGCAAAAAATTGATTAAGAAAAAAAAAAAAAAAGAGACAAAACACGGGGTGGGTAAATGGGTTTAATTTGTGACGAGCCTCCAGTTTAGGAATGATCAGACACGGCAACTTCGTCTAAAATTTTGTCCAACTGTTATTTAGATTTTGCAACAGAAGAATAGATTCCTTATTTTCTATATTTGTAACTGTTGGGTCTCCTTTATTTTTTTTATTTTTTTTACCTCTTTAGCCTATTTTTGTTTCATCGTATTATTATGGTATGTGATATTGTGATTAGCGTGATGCCGGTTTATAGTCGTTGGTTTGCGAGGGTTTTTGACTTTTGGGTGGTCCAACGGTTGTGATTTAGTTGATTTGTAAGGTAGTGGTGGGTGATTAATTTTTTTTTTTAATTTTCTTTGGGTGTCGTTTGTGTGGTTGAGGGTCCAGGATTCTTACATGATCCCAGGGTTATCTTACCTTTCATTTCAAGGCTGATAATGATATCCAGGGCAAATGCAACACAAGAGTGACACAAGCCGGCACTCTCGTCTGAATATTAATATTACTCCTTGAATAATATTATATTAGACATTACATTATGATTTCTTTTTATTAACCTTATGTGTCGATCCTACTTAAATCTCTATTGTTATTGTAAGAGTCTTAAGTAAAACAAATAAATGTGTCACATATAGCTAAGAGAATTTGGATGTATAGGAGCAATAATAAAATGAGTGTTACAAGATCCTCCAAGAGTCGATGATAACAAAGTATCTAGATAATTGTGATAATTAAAGTATAGGTAAATTTTAAATTATGCTGCGTATGAATTGATTATTTTTAAATGGTAAATATCCGTTTAACATTTATATTTTGAGTTAAGTATTCATTTATTTCTTATATTTTAAAAAATGCCTCAAAACACTCTTATTATTAAATATGTGAAACTCATGTCCCTTTTTTTCTTTTTAATTTACTTTTATAATTATACCCTTGCAACAATATTTTTCAGGATATTAATTAATTTTCTATAAAAAAAAGTTAATAAAAAATTAACCCCAAAAGTAAAATAAATGTAAAATTCTTTGTTATTATTTTACTTTTAGAATTAATTTGGAAAATTAATTTTTTATAAATTATTATTAACAAGATTATTACAAATTTATCAAGCATTGCTTTAAAATTGTAGTAAGGGTATTATTATAAAATAAAGAAAATATATCATATTCAATAGTAATAGTATTTTGAGGTATTTTCTAAAATATAAGAATTAAAAGTGTATTTAATATAAAATATAAAGAATAAATGAGTATTTACCCATTTTCAAGTTACTATTTTTACTTTTGAAAACCATAAGTTTCTCCCATTTTTGTTCAAAAAGTAAAAAGAAAACGCGGTGGGTCGATGATTTTTTTTTTGTCTTTCTTAAAAAAAATAAAGGGATAAATTGATATTTTCAAAAGTAAGGATAATTTGAAAATAATTAATTCATAAGAAAGATAATTCAAAAATAATTCTTCTCTAATGTGAACACCCTATTTTTTTTAGTGCCACAAATAAAATTAATTTTAAGTAACCTAGGGAGATCTTTGTCTTGAAATGTTGAAAGGATGTGACAAGTTAAATTAATGTTAGTATTTAGCTTTTTTCAAAAAAAATATTAGTATTTATATTATTACTATTATTATTTTGACAGCAATATTTATGTTATTATTAGTTGCAGACAGAGAGTTGCTTTGGTGGACCATCCAAGAGAAATAAGTAATATATTTGTCTCTGTCAAATTATATATATCCAGCATTGTTATTAATTTTAGCATGAATCTAGTCTTCAATAAAATGCTTTATTAAATAAATATTGGGAGGTGGTGGGTGATTAAATTATGGTTGCGAATTGGGAGGTGTGGTGGGTGATTGTCGTTTTGGACATTATTTGTGTGATTGAAGGACTGTAAACCTACCAAGTTTATCCAAATTTCATCTAATTTTGATCAAATTTGTTTGACTACAATTGATAAAATATATAATCATATTTGGTAGATTTATCAGCCTCTAATATTGGACAATCCATGAAAAATGAGAGACTCAAATGAGGTTTTTAACTTTATGGGTTATATTGTCCTTTTCAATTAGCCTGATGCCATTGTCAATTTGAAGATAATTTCTTACCAATTTAAAAGTTAGATAGATAGGATCATAGGAATGCCGAGAAGATTTATACAAAGTTAATAAATTAAAAATAATAATTTGTTAGTGTAACATATATTTTTTTTAATAGTGAATTAGTATATAATTACTTAGAAAAGTCTTGAAAAGATAAAAACGTTTTCAATTTCATAAAAATGATTTATTAATTATTTAACGTGAATAGTCTCTTGAATGTGTCTTGTTGAAATTCAGTAAACAATTCCGTGAATTGTGTGAATAATCAGCACTTTTTTTCCCTCACATTTTATTAGTATAATCAGAAAATCTTGTTCCATATAATAATTAATTATGTAGTTTTTAACATGAAAAATAAAATAATCATCAAATCATCTAAAATCTTTCTTTCACATATTTATATATTTAAAATAAAGATCAACAATTTAGTGCATGCAGTCGTGCATCATCACCACTAGAGGTGGCTAATGGGCTGGACGACACGAGGCACGGCACGTGTCCGTACAGCACGGTACGGCATGAGCACATTTCGGTAAAGAATGCGGCACGGCACGGCGCGCACGTGGGCCGTACGAGGACATGACAGATGAAAAAGAAAAAGCATGTTTTATTTTTTAATGAAAATAAACTTAAAATTTTATAATTTTATAAATAACTTGAAATTGAATCTTTTAATATATTTTATTGGCTCAAGTTTTTTAAATTTATTTAATTCTTAGTTTCAAAAAAATTATAATTGATTTATGTTTATAATTTATTAAATAAATAATTGATATCATGATTTTAATAAATAAAATTATAAATATCATGATTTTATAACTATGTATTAATATTATTATAAACTATGATATATGACTTTTTGTAATTCCAAGTTAACAATTAAGTTAACTCTTAAAAAAAATTATTATTATTGTTATTGTTAAGTACTAAAAAAGAATTCTAATACCATAGAGTTAAACTTAGCAACAAATATTACATTCTCTTATTATTATTAATAATTTATTATTATTGAATATGGACTTGAATTTTAATTTTTTTATTCTATTAAATTTAAATAAAGGCACATGGATCCAAAAAAAGTATATAAGATTGAAAAAAATAAGACAACTTAACATGCACTCTTAAAAAAAGAAAAAATGTTTATTGACTATTTTTCCTAAGCACAGCTCGGCACAACACGAGTGGGCATGAACACAATCACGTGTACGAAATAAATAAGCGTGCGGCTTTCGTTGACAAGACGGCTCGTTGGCCATCTCTAATCACCACTCTTTAAATTAAATCATTATTCACAAGAGTTTTTTTTTTCCCCCTTCATTTACCAAAATGTCAACCTTCATCATTTTGACAGGCGGCATTTTTAAATCTATGCAGACATAACTTTTAATCCGAGATCAATAGATGTAATAATTCCCTCATAGAACATTTTGTATTTAGCCGAGGTCTGAATAATGACGTTATCAATTTCCCAATCATTACGCTACCATCAGGTGTATTTAAGCCGTTGATCTGATCACTGGTTACTGTGGCTCAAACAGAGGAATTGAAGTCACATTCCTATTATTATTATGAATGGGGTAATATTCTGTATATTCCGTTTGCTATAGAAGTTGTCAAAGAATTTATTTGAGGAATGTTTCTAATAGAAGTAGTTTGTTCCTGTATATTCCCTCGGTTTTTCCAAATTGATCCTGCGGATGCATATAATTCAAAAGACAAATCTACTAGTTCAAAACATTACTGAAGGAAATTTTTTTTAAAAAAAAATTATAGTATAAATTCAAAACATAATTAACTTATTTTTAAATTTGGGAGATTTGATTCTAGTCTAATATAATAAAAAACTATCAACACATTCTATGATACTTAAATATAGTTAATCTGTTGATTCATAATTTTGAGATAAATCGTTGTAAAAAGATGATGAATTTTTTTTTTCCTATTCCCGCCACTTGTTGTTGTTAGTACTTTCTAAAAAAATTTTAAATCCGTAAGATTATGCTTATGTATTTTAAATACTTAATTAAAATATTCAATGATGCGGTATTTTTTTGTGTCATCAATTAAATAGGTTATAAAAATAATAAAATAATAATTGATAATAACATCAATTAATATTATACATATATATAACAATAAATGATTAGTGACATATTAGATAAACACTATATGAAACTTGAACTTTATGAAAATAACAATCTATTAACTTGCTATCGTTAAAAATGCTATTATTCTTAGTCAAGGTTTGTTTTTCATCATAATAACGATACTAATTAAACAAAAATTCTAAGGGGACTTTTTTTTAAAAAAAAAATCTACATAACCAAGGAAAAGGGAAAAAGAATATGCAATGAAGATAGGGAAATTTACGAAAATAACTATAAAATTTTTACTATTTTCACAATTAACCCTTTCAATTTTTTTCTATCAACATTAGCCAAACACACGCTTTTCTCTCCAAATTACTTTAAGTCACAGTGTCGCAAGTCGCGACAGTTGCCTTCTTCTACCTCTTTTTTTTTTTCCTTTCGTCTTTGTTCGTCTCTTCTTATTCGTATGTAATATCTTCTTCTACCTCAGATCGAATCTCATCCGACAACCCAAACAACAAAACAAAATTAGCTTGTTAATTCTCCAAAATCCAATTTCGAAATTCAAATTCCTCGGGATTTTCCATCAAAAGCCACGTTGCGAAATGCTAGGCGGGTTGTACGGAGACCTACCTCCACCCTCTGATGAGGACAAACCCACCAACACGACCACCACTGTCTGGTCAATTTTCGCGCCACCACAAACCATCCTCAAGCCCCAATCCAAACCCAAAACCATCCAAAATTCTCTCCCGACTAGACCCCATTCCTCACCTGCAATCGCACCTTCCCCCGACGACGTGGTAGCGCTGCCGCAACCGGCATTGGTCGACGTCACTTCGACCGTAATCGAGGAGTACGACCCCACTAGACCGAACGATTACGAGGATTATAGGAGAGAGAAGAAGAAGAAAGAGGTGGATGCTGAAATTAGTAGAGAAGAAGGCAAGAGGAAGAGGAAAGGGAGATGAGAGAGAGGGGTAATTTGGTCTCAACGGTTCTTTTATGGCTAATGTTGATAGAAATTTATTTGAGGGGTTAAGATGAAAAAAACTAAAATTTTTATGGTTATTAGTGTAAATTTCCCATGAAGATAAAAGAGTTCAAAGTAACGTGACGTGTCGGCTTCATATTCAATTTTGTGGGTCCCCTGAAAATAAATGTGTCTCTTGCGTTGTAAGATGAAGATGAACTGCCGAACCACCGTCGATTTTAATGCGAACCGTTTCACATTTGAAATTTGATATTCTAAACCCCGTCGTTGACTTTTTATTCATTTATTTTTTATTTTGTTGCATTTGCCTATAATAAACAAGCCAAAAAAAATAAAAAGGATGAAGTTCATGGACCTTGACCCTATTCCGATTTTAAATTATGGTCCCAAAAAGTATATATAAAAAAAAAAGAAAAAGAATCCCAAATTTATTTTGTCAACGTGAGTGAGTGTGCATAATTTTCTTACACTTCTAGATGCATTTTTATACCTCACATCTCATCTACATTTATGCAAAATCATAAATAAATAATAATCCTGCACACATATTTGGAGTGCCATCTAATTGAAATGATAAAATTTATTGTATTAAAATAAGAGGTGTAGAGTTTGAATTTCGTTCATATAGACAGAAAGAGTATCAAATTTTCATTAAATAAAATAATAAAAAAATCCACACATATTCACCAACTAGCGAGTGATAGAGATAACAATGAATTGTACTTACTAGACATATTTTGAACTTTTTCTTTCATTTTAGCCGTTATCACGATTGGCTATTTTATTTTTTTAATTTTTTCCCTAAAGATGTATTAGTACGTGGTGTTACCTTAGATTATTTGGTTGATATATTGTTTACAGGTCATTCTATAATGTCGTAACTAAATTTACAACATTGATGCCGTAATAGACATGGACCATTAGATTTGAATAAAAAATATCTACCATTAATTATAAATAAATAGGTAACATGTTACCTAAGTAGTAAGTAATTACTCTTTTTTTGTTCAAATTCCAAGTTACATTTACTAATTTTATGTGTGATTTATAAGTTTTATACAATATTTACAAGTTAATGTTGATTTATAAGTTTTATGCAACAGTTACAAGTTTTTATTGTGTTTACAAGTTCTTCTTGCATTTTACAACTTTAACATTAATTTATCGATTTTTTCATCAATTTACTAGTTTTATGTGTGGTTTACAAATATTTTGTTTCATTTCACAATTAATGTCAATTTACAAGTTTTATATCATTTTTCTAAGTTTTTATTTTGTTTACAATTTTTTCTTCTAATTTACAATTTCATCATTAATTTACTTATTTTTCCATTAATTTACTAGTTTTATGTGTGATTTACACATTTTTTGTTTCATTTCACACTTAATGTCAATTTATAAGTTTTATGTCATTTTTCTAAGTTTTTGTTTTGTTTAGACTTTTTTCTTCTAATTTACAACTCCATCATTAATTTACCCATTTTCCCATCAATTTACTAATATTATGTGTGGTTTACACATTTTTTGTTTCATTTCACTCTTAATGTCAATTTACAAGTTCTATGTCATTTTTCTAAGTTTTTGTTTTGTTTACAAGTTCATCTTGCAAATTACAACTCCAACATTAATTTACCCATTTTTCTATCAATTTACCAGTTTTATGTGTGGTTTACAATTTTTTGTTTCATTTCACACTTAATGTCAATTTACAAGTTCTATATCATTTTTTTAAGTTTTTATTTTGTTTACAAGTTCTTCTTACATTATTTATTTTAATTATTTTTTAATTTCATTCAACCAATAAATTTAGACCATATCAATTTGTATAAAAATAATAACTTGAATACTTTTTGTTGCTTTCATCTCTGTATAAATGCCCAAACATATGTTTAATAGTCCCATTAATTTGAACAAATAAGACTAGCTAGCTCCCTAAGCACCCATTGAGTTTGCAGTATTTTGATGTAGCAATAGAACCAAATTTTATAGTAATTTCTTATTTTTTAAAGTAATAGTAATTTCTTATTTTTTAAAGTAATTTCATACGTGTTTAATTACATTGATCTGAACTAATCAAACGTAAGGTGATTTAAGAAGATGAACGAAAAAAAAGGAGTTTACGGAAGAAGAAGGAAAGAAGAGGAAGAAGAAATGGTCAAAGAAAATGATGAAAAGAAGAAAGGACGAAGAAGATGCAGTATAAAAGAAATGAAAGAAAGATTTTTATATAGTTTATTTTTTATGTCTTGAAATTTGTTTAGGGAATTGTTTTGTAGGATGAAGAAAACGTGTAAATCCTTTTTTTCTTTAAATTTATACCCGTAAAATTTTTATTTTTTAAAACAGTATTTAACCAGCTTATAACTGATTAAATATAATTTAATTAAATTTTTTTATTATATTATAATAATTATGAATCGTTGATCTAATCTAATGATCATAATAATTACGGTATTGATGCCGTGATTATCATAGAATTTTCCATACATCAGAATTTTTGAAGCTGATTAAAAATGAGGAACATTTTAATAACTTACAAAGAAAAGTAATTTAAAAAAAGAAACTAAAGTAAAAGGAACGGGCCAGGCCCAAAAGACAACGGTGATTCTCATGTGCTGCTAAAGGAGAGTCAACCATGGTCAAAGACGCAAGTGTCAAAAAATGAAACACTGTTACATGAGGACCGAGTTGACATATTTTGTAAACTATTGATATATTTTGAACTATTCTCCAAAGAACAGGGTCTGCATTTTCCTATTGGGCCAGGGGCCCAAGTTCGCAAAATATTCATTTTGCGCACTAGTAAAGCCGGTGAGGCTCTTTTGGCAAAATGGGTTTTGGATTATGCTACTGTGACAACCAAAATTCTTGTGAATCCCAAAGTTAATTAATTAAGAAGTGTGCTCTGTATTTTAAATGTAATTTTCTATTCAGTTGAGGTTTAAGAGCGTATTTAGAAATTTATTTGAGAATCTAATCTAAAAAAATGTTTGAGTTGTCGAATTTGTTATAAAATAATTATAATTTATGTGGATGTTCATCAAAACATTCTTTTATCTCCTCACAAGCAACTTTTCATCTCTTATAACTCCCATTATCTTCTTAATTTAAGGATTGTTGTCTCTCATAATTATGATGTATTACTTACTACTTTATGGTTGTATCATTATAAAAGAAGGTTTTTACTCCTTATTTGCATACACTTGGAAGTGTGAATAACACACAAGAGATTGAATAAAATTTCTCTCTACACACATTATGTCTCTTATTTGTTTTCTTTCTTTCTCTTACTATATGGTTCTACTCTTAATTAATAGATTTTATAACAAAATTATCATTTATCAAATAGTTTATTGGAGTTGATTTTTTCCTCAACATATTGGATATAATATGAGAGTAAATTCTTAAATAATCACCTATTTGTGGTCTTTATAAAGTGTTATTTATTTATTCACGAGTCTATAAAACTAATTTTATGGGTTTAATAGGGCTCCAAACCAAAAGTTTTTTCTTTTTTGATTTTTCTTATTTTCATTTACTCTTGATTAACTTGATTCTACTATATAATTGATCTTGGATCTTGAATGATGATCAGAATAAATAACCATAATTTTATTATTTATTATTGATAAGGAGATAATGTAAGTAATATAATTTAGATTTTTTCCCTAACAGTATCATTAATTTGAAAAATGATGATATAGTCATAAATTTTTGTACAAACTTATTTTGTACAAACTAATTTGACATTAACTCATTGATTGAATAAAAATACAGTATAATAAAAATAAATTATGTGAATTAAGAGATATTTAATTAAT
This sequence comes from Citrus mangshanensis, assembly GCA_030449895.1. Taxonomy (NCBI): domain Eukaryota; kingdom Viridiplantae; phylum Streptophyta; class Magnoliopsida; order Sapindales; family Rutaceae; genus Citrus; species Citrus mangshanensis. The sequence continues at coordinate 190,782 of JASUUJ010000299.1, read as the reverse complement.
CAATTAAATCATGTCACATCAGTTTATACAAACAAAATTTATATAAGAATTTATAGTTATATTATTACTCTAATTTAAAAAAAAACGAAATTACCAAAAAGGGCTGCTCAAATTTTAAAAGCAAAATATAGAAATGCCTTATTAGGATGGGAAACAAAATCTTTTAAGATTCGCCGTCGTCGACATTTTGAGATGGACTGATATGCAACATTAATTTGCTAAAAACAGAGCAGCGGTGGTGCTTATGTCACTGCAACTACTTCTCCATCTTTCATCTCTTTTCTTAAAAGTCTAAAAAAGTGTCTGATCTCGTAATCATCGACAGAACGAAACGTGTCGACAAACAGCCGCTTAACGTGCGACACGTGTTCCTTTGTGAACAGAAATGGATTTTGCCAAATGCAGAAGTGACAAACCGCGGACAAGGACAACGAAAGGGACAAATTACTTATCAATATTTATATTTTATTTTTGTTTCTTAAAAAAAATATTTAATTAATATATTATTTGAATAATTGATTGCCCCCGACAATTTCAAATAAAATTTGATGTATTAAGTGATAATTGGGATATAATTTTATTAAGAGGGGACATACCGGAAGTAGGATTAGGATCATCTTATAATAGGCTTTAGTCATGAGCAAAATTAGAAGAGCTCATATCACATAAAGATTCTAAAACTTCATTTGATATAATTTTTTAAATAGAACTTAATTATGTTGGGTCTTTATAAATAAAGTTTTTATTTAAAAAATTTTAGTTGTTTGACTGTTAATAAGAGTTTTAATTAAAAATTATAAAATTATTTTAATAGATGAATTTTTTAAGTTACGTTATAAAAAAATGAAATAATATTATTAAATGAGTAAATGATACTTTATATATTTTAACATTTAAAAAAAAACTTTTTAACCTCTACTCGCAAAGCTCAAAATTTAAATTTTTCTCAATGGAGGTAAAATAATTTATTTAATTTTTAAAAATTCTACTAAAAAAATTGATAAAAACTTATAAGATTAAATAATCACTTATGACCATTAAATAAGTCACATTAAGTAGATACTAATCCTTAAATGTAACTATTCCGTATATAGTTCGAGTAAGAACTTTTGATTTTATCTAAAATCCGTTTTATTATTATATCTCAAGTTTGAAAGCAAATCGTACTCTTATACAAAAAATGTGGCAATATATTTTTTAAAAAATTTTCATTGCCATTTATTTGTAAAATAATAAAATATTCTATTTTAAATTGTCTTAATTTTTAATTCTCATTGTTCGCCCATAGCTTTAAACTACATTCGTTAAAAATTAAAATTTTGAGAATAAACCATATTTTTCTGCAAGTTTTTTCAAATATTACATCACAATTCAATTGATAATATAATTAAAAGCTTTTTAAAACTTATCTTTTAAGTCCCATGACTCTGAAATTAAAAGAAATTTTACTCGAAATAGTGCCTATCTCCTGTCATATCTCTTCTTTGAAAAAAAAAAGAAAACAAATATAAATATTAATAAATCAATTTTCACCTCAACCCAAAAAAAAAAAAATTTACAAATAATAATTACTTAAAAAGAAAAATCTAAAGAATGGCAACCACTAGGAGATAAATTTGAAGGAAAATGAAGTGAATAGAAGACCATAAATTGTAACTGCTCTTGCGGCTTTTATGCCCTTGCGGCTTTTACTGCTTGTACAAATAAGTAGTAAAATTACCGAAATTGTCTATCTGCTCTTCCCTCGGCATTGTCGAGTTTTATCATTTGTCTTTGCCTGTCACACCACCAGAGAAGAGGTCTCATCTCGCCCCATTTTCCATTCTTTTATTTTCAATTTTATTTTTCATTAGCAATCAATTTGAGCACTCGAGGGCCCTTTGTCGAAAGGGTCTTCTTTTAGTTTTCTCTTTCGCTTTCGCTTTCGGTTTCTCTTTCTTGTTTCTTCTTCTTCTTCTGGTAAAAAATTCTGCCTTTTATGTGCTTTTAATTTTGGTTTTGTTGATGGATCTCATCTGGGTTTGATTCGTTTCTATCTGTTTTTGATGTTTCTCAATTGGGTTGAATTCAGATTGTGATTTGCATCTTAGTTACACGTTGACTTTGTTTGTTCTTGGATTTGTGTTTGCATGTTTGATGCGTAAACGCCTGATCTTTTGGTTTTGATGTGATAAAATAAATATTGCTACCATATTTTTAATATGATTTTGCAGATGGGATTCCAGACTAGATGATCTGTGTAGAAAAGTCTAGATCTTTGATTTGTGTTTAATGTTTTTAATCGAACTGTATGCTTATTGATGCTTTTAATCTGATTATTAGGTAACCTTACAAAATCAATAGGTTTTGATCTAATCTTTGTTCTCATATATATTTTTTGTGTTTTGTTTTGGCAATATGATCTTATGATGTGTATGCAATTGTTTTGTTTTATTTGTAGATTACCTGAGGCCTGTTCTTTGTTGAATAATGGTTGCTGAAATGGCGCAAGCATCTGTGGAGAGTGTGGTTGAAGTGCATAATTCTCTGGCACAAGAGAATGGGAAACTTGACAAGGGTCCGGTGAAGGATGAATCGATTATATTTGGTTCACATGGTGGAGGAGGAGAGCTTGTTAATGGAAAAGAAAACAATGTATCCAATGTCAACTTACCAAAGGATGTGGGTGAGGAGTGGCCTGAGCCTAGGGTGATCCATAACTTTTATTTCATCAGGCACCGCCAGTATGATGATCCGAAAATAAGAGCGAAAATTGATCTGACTGACAGAGAGATTCAAAGGAGGAATCAGGCTCGGATGCAACTTATGGACGAACTAAGAGCAAAGAGGGTGAGTGGAGTTATGTATTATCAAATGCAGCATCATTGCATCATATCAACATATCATTGTTTTTAGGATTTTGTAATAAGTAATCAGTATTTAAATGATTCAAGAACCCATAATATTAATGAGTGTCATACATCAGCTTGAAAGTTGTAGCTACCAAATTAATATTTAATGAGTGTCATGCATCAGCTTGAAAGTTATAGCTACCAAAATGCATGTGTATAAGAAATGTCATCTTTGAATCTGATTGCTTATTAATCTAAAGATAAATGAATATGCCACTCTATTTTTTCGTTAAGGTAATTTTTAGATCGTTTATATTTGGTTTTTATTACAAGAGATAAGATTTGGTTTTCTTTTTGTGTGAAAATATGAATTGTAGTGAAGAGTTTCCTCAAATTGCGAAGCTGATGGATGACTTCTTCCAATTATTATGTTGAATATTTTTCTGCTTAACTACATTTCATTGCTCCAGTATTATTAGCAAAAACTCCAAAAATCTGCCCAATATAGAAAAAATAATCTCTGTTTGTGGACCTGTTAAAGATTAATTTTGTTATTGAGTTTTTCTTTCTTCTCTCATGCAGGGAGTTAGAGGGGATTTAGCTGCTCAGCTGAGGTCTCTGAAAACTGAGGGTAGGCAGTATAAGTCAGTAATGGATGATAAAAGAAAGGAAATGGAACCCCTGAATCAGGCTCTTGGCAAGCTGCGCACCACAAACAATGCTCGTTCTGGTGGTATATGTTCATCCGAGGAAGAGCTTGATGATCTTGTATGATTAATAGCAATTATTGATTAATTTTTGCTTGTATAATATAATTTGTGCTTCAGTGACTACTTGCTTTTGTCTCTTCATCTCTGACTAAGATTAGTGAATGCAGATCCGTAGTTTGCAATACCGCATTCAACATGAGATCATTCCTTTATCTGAGGAGAAGCAAATCCTTAGAGAAATCAAGCAACTGGAGGGGACAAGAGAAAAAGTTATGGCTAATGCTGCTATGAGAGCAAAGATTCAGGAGTCAATGGGTAAAAAAGAGGATATTCAAGACCAGGTTAAAGTAAGATATTTTAGTTTTGTTTTGCTTTCGAAGCCTATTGTTTCACTGATTTTGGCCTTAGTAAAATCATGTTTTTGTTATTATCAAACAGGGACTAATGTTTATGTTATTTTTCCACTGTAGCTCATGGGTAGTGATTTAGATGGAGTGAAGAAGGAGAGCCAAGCAGTTTGGGCCAAAATTTCTCACCTTGAGGGAAAAGTGAAGGCGTTAGATGAAGAGATTGAAGCTTTACAGCAAGAGGTGAACGATGTGACCGAAAAACGAGATAAAGCGTTTGCAAACATTAAGGAACTGAGGAAACAGCGTGATGAAGGGGTAAATTTGTTTTCCTTCCATATTTTAATTCTATTTTGAGTATATTGCTCTCTCCCTCTCCCCCTCTCGCTGCGGACAGGTTCTTATGCTGTCTAGACCACTGATTATTTTAGTTTGTGCTTGCTTACTATTGAAACACCTTGAGTATACTGTTGGAGAAGGCTTTACCTATCTATCTATATGGTTTCTCAGCTCATGCAGCCTTAATCTACTCTTGTGGGAAGTCTTTTAGGAATTTTCCTTCTTATATGTTTTGGTTCTTTCACTGTTATTAAGACTAGTCAGGTTAGATTTCTGATAAGCGCGTATACTTGGGCCAGATATTATGTAATAATTTAGAGAGATAATATGTGTCAGGATTGACGAGTTGGAGCTTCTATTTTAAGTACATTACTCTAGCACTGAGATTTTGCATGGTTGCCCTGCAATAATCTTATTGTTGCTTTGCTTGGAGAGTCATGCTGCTTCTGTATCAGTATCATCTTGATCCAGTGGTTGCATGGCTTCATGTTAGGTACATTTTTTTGGTTTCTGATTAGTTAGGATCATTTTTTATCATTTATCTGTTGAGAAAAAATTGAAGACTGTTGGTTCATTCCTTTAGCTTTTACAAAGAGCTAATTGTTTTGAGAAATGTGAATAGGAATTGTGCATGAGAATCCACTGAATTATCTCTTTTCTGGGTTTCTTCTAGGATCAAGTATTAATTTTCTCTCTCACTCTCTCTCTCTATGTTTTGGGTCAGGGGTTGTTCTTATTAGTTATTCCAATCATCAGAACTTGTAATTAGTTATTCCAATCATCAGAACTTCTAATCTTGTTATAAAATCCTATAGCCCTCAGTTTTGTATCCTCTCCTGCTGCTTTGTCTATTTGATTATGTTCCCAAGTATTGAACTTGTTTATTGACTTTACAACTCATATAGGAGTATGTTTTTTTTATGGATTAAAATAGTTTTAGTGATTGCATATTTTCCTGCCACTAAAATATTTTTCAAGTTCTTCTAGATATAAAAGTTTCAAATGTCAATTACCGTACTTCTTATCGTATATACATATATTTGACATAACACAAGAGTGTGTAGATTTATGGCTTTGGATCCATGAAAGCCAAGGTTCATACCTATACAATGTGAGCAGGTTCCAGTAGGACTGTGGTTTATGGTTTGATTTCATGACATTTGATATCAACATTGCCAATGTTCATATATTTTGGTATGAGCATTTTCAGGAGGCTTCTTCTTTAGTGTGTGCATTAATCAACTCTTTATCCACCATCTAGAAGATAGACTGAGCGTGCTTGTGCATCCGTCCAGGAGCTTGTATGTGTGTGCTCCTGCAAATGGTGTAAATTTGCTGGCTTCTAGATGTCTTTTGAGCATGTAAAACAATGAAACATCATATTGCATGAATCATGTTGCTCGTGATGAGATCTGTTCTTCCAGGATCATTGAATTCTCGTCATCTGCTTCTCTTTTGCTTTTACAAAAGTATTTAATTGATAAATGTTTCTTGAAGCTTGCCTTACGATGCATTTTTTAATGAATATGTTTAAGTTTTGTAAACAAAAATGCAATTACATGAATAAGTTTGTCAGTAAATATGCTCAATCTCTTTTTTGGTTGTTGACAATATAAAACTTTTATCATCTTGATTGTCTGCCAAGGTATATGTGTGTGCGTGATATTGAACAATTAGCCTCACTGAATCTTAACCTATTTTTCAGAATGCCTACTTTTTTCAATACCGCGCACTCTTGAACGAAGCCAAAGCCATGTCTGTCAAGAAAGATGTCCAAGGTCTCAAGGAATTATCAAACTCAGAGGTTTGTTAGACTTGTACTCATCTTTTACTTTGTGTTGCACAAGTTAAATATTCTGTCTCCTCATCCGTTACTTAAATCTTCTTTGTTTATCAGGTTGAGAAATATATGACCCTCTGGAATAATAACAAGGCTTTCAGGGATGATTACGAAAAGAGACTTTTGCAATCGTTGGACATGCGGCAGTTGAGCAGGGATGGACGTATAAGGAACCCTGATGAGAAGCCATTGGTGGTGGCAGAGACTTCAGTACCCTCTGAACCGGAGATTGTGGCAAAGCCTAATATAAAACAATCAAAGGGAGATTCCAAGTCTCCTTCACAGAAAGATACCCTGCCAACCCAGAAGGTTCAGAAAGAAGCCGCTAAGAAAGAGACTGAAGACACAGCAGATTTTGAGATCCCTGTAGTAGAAAAGCCTGCTTCAGAAAAGAAAGTGGATGAAGCTAAGTTGAGGGAAATGAAAAAAGAAGAGGATAGAGCAAAAGCTAGGGAAGGCATGGAAAGAAAGAGGAAGAAGGAAGAGGCGAAAGTAGCAAAGGCGGCTTTAAGAGCTGAAAAGCAGCGCAAGGAAATTATTTATGGAACTTATTTTTTTACCATTACTGTTTTACTGGCAATTAATTTGGAACTAATACGATTGTTTCTTGATTGATTCCAGGCGCTTGAAGAAAAGAAAGGAAGGTCAAAGAATAATAATAAGCCTGGAGCCTCTGGAACTGCTACCACTGAGGAATCTGCTGTTGCAGAGGCAGAGGAAGCAGAAAATGCTGATGTAAATGTTGAAGCACCAGTTGAGGCTCCAACTCCAGCAAAACCTAGGGTCCGGAAGGAGAATACTGTCAAGTACAGGTCTCGAGCAAGGGGTCCAGAATCACTTCCAAAGGCCATCCTGAAGCGGAAGAAGTCTACTAACTACTGGGTATGGGCTGCACCTGCAGCTGCGGTAGTCCTGTTGGTCCTGGTCCTCGTATACTACTATCTTCAGTGAAGAGATGTTGACAATTTTCTGCTTCATGAACGAGAGGGAGTTAAATTAGGTTTGTAGAAGAAGCAAAACTCAAAAAAAGTTAATTTTGTTCTTTGTCATCCTGTTCGAGGGATGGACTCAAAACTCATAACCTTGTTGGTAGCTCAATCAGAATCTGAAACATTCACCAAGTGAATCTTATAATACATTTGGGTTTATGTATTTTCCAATTTTGACTTGAAAAGCAAGTTAATGGATGCTATATGCAGCTTTGCTCTAAAGAAATTCTTGTTATAAATAGTCAAGCTGAATTTCTGTTACTGATGATGCTCTATTAGTTGTAGACATTTTTAGTTGATGGGTGTCAGCAGAAACTATTGGATGATGAATTGTTGATTCATTTTTCGCTTAACCAGTTGATATATGTAGTCTTCGGATGATTGCATGTTGAGTCCCTCTTCACTGGTCCATATTTTCTCTATTTTTTATCAGAATATTCATGATTACATGTTAGAAGTGCGTGCCGGTGCCCTAGATGAAAACTGGTATTAAAATTGGTGAAGAAACATGCGAGCAGTGCACACACTTTTCAATTACAAAACTGTTTGCATTTCCATCATTATTAAAATTCAAATTATAGAACCTTACATTTGAAATTAATTATTACATTTCATATAATTTTTGGAATATTTGTATTTCGAAAGTCTGAAACTAGCCATCATCCCACAGCTCCTCAGGGGTCTTGAATGGTCCATGAGGGGAAATAAAGAAATCACTTGGTATCAATCTACGCTGTGCGATTTGATTAATCTTGTCATAGTCGTCATCAGTTAATTCCCAATCGAAGATCCCCAGGTTCTGCTTCAATCTCTCTGGATTGAGGCTCCTGACAACAACTGTCACTCCTTGCTCAACTATCCATCTAAGAGAAACCTGAGCGACAGTCTTGCCATGAGCCTTTGCAATCTGCTTTAGTGCTTCATTCTCCATGACTTGATTGCTTCCCCATCTTGTCCCTACGGCTCCCAAAGGTGAGTACGCCGTGACATTCATGCCCTTGACCTTGCAAAATTCTCTAAGCTCCCTTTGTTGCCAGACAGGGTGCATCTCCACCTTCAAAAAAGAAATACGTGTTGCTTTCATTCAACCAATCATATTATGTCATATGAGTTCGTACAAACATAGTTTGTGGCAAGCTCACCTGATTGATGGAAGGAGGGATGGTAGCGAAGGCGAGTATAGTGTCAATCTTCTTGCAAGAGAAGTTGCTGAGACCAATGGACTTAGTGAGGCCGAGCCTTTGAGATTCTTCCATGGCTTCCCACACGCCCTTGTAGTCCAAAGGTGAAAGGTCCTCTTTATTAGGCAGAGACATTCCAACCTCTTCCTCCTCTGATGTTGGCTTAGCACTGATGGGCCAGTGAATGAGGTAGAGGTCTAAATATTCCATTTGAAGCGCACTGCACATCAGACACAAAAAGTAATCTATTACTGACACCCTGACAGAGAGCTAGATAGCTTGTTTTGTTATTAAATTTTGTTACCTGAGAGACTTCTTTATTGCCGGGATAACGCGGTCGTGATGAGCGTTGGGGCACCAGAGCTTGGAAGTGATGAAGAGTTGTTCACGGGAAGTGACGAGGCCAAGTCTGAGTGCTTCGGCTATTGCTTCTCCCAGAGCCTTCTCGGTTCCGTAAATTGCAGCCGTGTCAAAATGTCTGTAACCCAGCTTGATGGCCTCCAGCACCGCCAGCTTCAAGGCGTTCAAGTTCGATTTGTCAACCCCACAGCCCAGGCCTATCACGGGCATATTCCGGTGGCCAGAAGAGGAGCTCAGAGCTGACGTCGGCTGTGTAGAGTTATCCATTCTGTCTGATGAAGATGATGCTGCAACGTCGCAGTCACCTTTTATGAATTGGTGTCCGTGGGCTGTACTTGAATACCACCACGTCACACGCACAAGTGATGATTTTTTTGGTCAGTACTCAAAGGATGCCACGTATTTTGATAGAACGAGACCGAATCGATTTATCTTGATAATTCATAAATAATGATAAACAAAACCGACTCTGTTTTACTTTATTTCTGTCCTCATTTTTTCTCTCAGGTTTTCGCTTTGTTTCCAAATGCTCCCTGGTGTTTTGAAACTTTACAAAGGTATTATTTGTTTACATAATTAATCAATCGCATTCCTATGAAGCATAAATCTTAAGTTCTTAAATTATTAAGAAAATTTTTAGTGAAGAAATTGTTGATGCAAAATTCTAGTTGTGGCAGCAGAGACCAAGTGTCCACGCCAATACTTGAATTTATTTTGACAGGAGACGGTAATTACTTTTTCCTTCATGCTTTGAGCATATTCCAACAACCACAGACATTTTCAGCTGGGTTCACGTGCGTTTATAAAAAACGATTAGAGTGGGCATCAGATGGCTTTTTGGCATAACCTCTCTAATGCTCAAGTCAGTTTATGGGCCTTTTGGAAAAACTTGCGCTACAAATCTCGTGGCATTCTATAATTGCTTCGAGCAAAAAAGCTTTCTAATTAATCTGGAAAAAGAAAAAAAAATAAAAGAGAGGAACTACTGAAATAAAGAGAGAGTAAGCGAGTTTGCCAATGCCCCTTTACTTACCTAGTTAGGACTTTTATAGGTGGCCAAAACCACCACCCCAAAATTGATGCACGACCGTTAGTGGATGAACCACATGACCGTTAGTGGATTAGCTCCATGCTCGGATATCTAGGAGAAAAATCGTGGGTTGACCTTTGACAAAGTCTCATGATTGACTTTGGCGTGATGACCTTTTACCACTACAGAAACAACCTCTCACTCGTCCTACTATTTAAATCCATAACGTCATTTCTCTTTCCTAAAACTTTCCTTCAACTTCACAATCTAAGAAGCAAAAAATCTCTGTGCACACCATTCTTTTCGTAGACATCGCTCAAACGATTTCGATTCAACCCAGGTATTACTTTTTGAACTCCTCTCTAATTGTTGTTTGTTGGATCATGAGTGTCTTTGTTCTGGAACCATGTCTAAGGGCAAAAAAGGTTAATTAAGGTTGAGGTTGATAGTAATGATGAGTTAGATTTCTTGGCTGTCATGCTCAAAGAACCTATTTTTAACCCCCAAATCCCTCTAGAAAACATAGGTCAAAATAGCCAAAGATAACCATAGAAAGATGTCACTTGAGGTTTTTTCCTTGTCTATAGAGAACAAGTCAAATAGAGGGAGTGATGAGAGAGAATCAAGTTTTGATAAAACTCTTAGTATAAGTAGTGAAGAAGAACACTTCGAGGAGACCAAACTAGCCAAAAAGGTAAAAATTAGCCACATAGCTAATGCTGAGTCTTACCCCATAGACGAGATGAAGTGTAGTACCACAAAAAATGGACTAGCTAGGCTTAGAGAGGTCTATAACATTCCTAGTGATATTGATCTTAGGATACCTGATCCCAAGTATACTCATAGTTGTCCCCCTAGAGGGTGTGTAACTTTATACTTAGAATGCTTAAAATTGGGTGTTAGGTTATCCCTTTAACTCTATTTTGTTCAGGTGAGGGGTAGAATAAACATAGCCCTTGGCCAGCTTAATCTAAACATGTAGAGAGTGCTTTCTGACCTGTACGTATTGTGGAAAAGATGCAGGCAAAGTAAGCCTTCTGTTGACGAGATAAAAAATATGTACCAGTTAAATAATAGTCTAAAGGACTCGGGCTAGTACTACTTTATGACGAGCTTAAAGAAGAGAAAGCTCATAACAGATATCCTAACTTCAGGTGGCAATTGGAAAAGCAAATGTTTCTTTGTTGGGGGAAACTAAGGCCGTGTGGCTTATACTCATAATGAAAATATTCATGCTCCTTATGTTTTTGCACTTTAAGTCGTATACTGGCCATAAAACCTCATAATTGAACTTTCTACCTTATTTTTACTCACTCTTTCTTTGACTTTCAGTTTCTTAGAGCATGACTTACAACATGAAAGAAATGCTGCTTTTGCGAGTTGAAACCTTTCTTGAAAACTCATGCTCGTGCAAAGATCTTCTTTCACTTACCAACCTGGTCGAGTCTCGTTTAGTACTAATAACAACAAACATAGACAACAAAATTCTTGATGCCATCAAAAGAAAGTGTCGTTGCAGTGGTGATAGCTTGAGTAGCTCGCCCATTGCTCCTAAAAAGTCTTTGGTCACTCAAGATTTCTCTCTTTTTCAAACCCTTTTTTCTTTCCCCTATAAAGAGCCCCGTGACCTCATCTCGCCTAGAAGACCTTTCAAAATTCCTTCAACAATAACACGAGTGAGCTGATTTCTTGGTCCTTTATCAAAATGAATACCCAATGCTAGAGCAAAAGAAGTACATTAAGGATCTCGAAGACCACACTGTTGGCAAGTTGGTGAGCAATTTTCAGCTCGGTGCTTTACAACTTGCTACAATGGCTACATATTATAAGGCTAGGGTCGATCAATATGAAAGAAAGATGCATGTGGAAGCCCAAGCCTTAAGAAAGAATGTAGAACTTTTTGATAAGCAATCTGGTAAGTTCCATGGAGAATTTTTGTCACTCAATGAGAAGTCTGCTGTTGCCAAGTCCAGGGTTATTTAGTTGGAATAAAAGTTGTTCAGAGTGAAAGGTGAACTTAAAAACACAAAAAATAAGTTTGCCCATAAAAAAACTTCTTGTGAGCAGCAACTTGAGTTCTCGTGGTCACAAATATCCAACTTTCAAAGTTAGGTTGAGACATTGGAGATTCAAGCTGATATAAATATAACTCTAGGCTGGCATTCAACTACAAATAATCATGTCTGTCTTCAAAAAAGAATATCCAACCCTTGCTCTTTGATCGTTAGATGAGCTATCCACCGTTATCAACAAGATTTTGTCTATATTATCCTTGCAACTACTTGGTCACCACTAGCTTTCATATATGGTTTCGTGAGTTTTGCTACAAAATCTGCTAGCGCTTGTGCTTTGATCGCTGCTCGGGATTTGTAACTTATGTCAAACTCACTCAACTTCATAGACTATTTCACTAAGCACTCAAAAGCCTCCGGTTTACGCAGTGTCTGCTGAAATGGTTGATCTATTATCACAACGATTGGATAGGCATGAAAATATGGCCTTAGTTTGCGAGCAGTTATGATCAGGGCATGCCTACCTCTCCATCTTTAGGTACTTGGTTTCTGCATTGAATAAAGCTTTACTAGTATAGTATACAAAGTTGAATTCTTTCCTCCTCCCATATCGACGCCAAACTCTTGCATTCAAGCATTAGTAAGTATAAATACAATGTATCACCTTCCTATAGTGTCAACAACAACATTGTTTCGAGCAAATACTTCTTTAATTTCTGAAATGCTTCTTCACACTCTTACGTACAGTCAGTTTTCTTTCATTTCCTCATGACTTAAAAAAAGGTATGGCACTTATTTGTTGCCCTTGATATAAACTAGTTCAACGCTGCTAGTTTTTCCGGAAGGCTTTGTATCTCTTTTAGTGTGCGAGGAGATTTCATCTCAACAATCGCCCAAATCTTCTCTGAATTCGCCTTGATTCCTTTATAACTTGCCATAAACCCTAAGAACTTTCACGAGCTTACTTCGAACACACACTTCTTAGGATTTAATTTCATCTTGTACTTTCTTAACAACTCCAAAGTCTCTTCTAAGTGTCTTGTATGGTCACCTAAGTTTTTAAACTTTGTAATAATGTCGTCAACAAACACCTGAATAGTGCAACCAATGAGGAGCTTGAAGATTTTGTTCACTAGCCTTTCATATATTGCACTTACATTCTTAAGCCAAAAGACATCACCCTATAATAGAACAAACCCTAGTTAGTAATGCATACTGTATGCTCTTCATCTTGCTTAAACATGGGTAATTAGTTGTAACTCGAAAATACATCCATGAAACTGAGCAGCCATTACCATCAGTTGAATCAATGAATTGGTTAATTTTTTGTAGAGGGAAGTTGTCTTTGGGCACGTCTTGTTAAGGTCTATGAAACCCACACTCATTTTCCAATTTTTTATTAGTTTTTTTCACCATAACCACATTAGAAATCAACTCGGGGTAGTTAACTTCCCTAATAAACCTGCTTGCATAATTTTTTCCACCTTGCATTTACGGTATCAAATCTCTTTTGATTGAAGCATCTCTTCTCATGTTTTACTAGTTTGGCATTTTTGCTTACCGCAAGCTTGTGACAAGCTAGTTTGAGGTGTATTCCTGGCATGTCATCATGGGACCAAATGAATACATCAACATGAGCTCTCAAGCATTCCACCAACCTTGATTTTAATTTTTCTCCTAACCTTGATATAATTTCACTCTCTTCTATAGGTCACCTTGTTTCACGCTTTTGGTTTCAGTCTTTTCAACTGGTTCTTGCCTTCTTTTCTCAGAGTCTTTTCCTGTATCCAGTGAAGTTATCTATATGTTTCCCTAACTTCTATTGCGTAACAAATTTTAGCAATTCTTTGATCACCTTTCACGACTTCTATAACGTTGTTTACCCAATTTTTAAAAGCTGGGTAATGATTTGACATTACTGTTTTACTAATCCTTCAGAAGGGCCTACCTAAAATTATTTGATATGGACTATCCTTCTTGACCACCACAGAGTCCAACATCAATTTTTTCTCAAAGGGCTTAGAACCTATTGTCATTGGTAGATCTATTACTCTCAAAGGTGTTAATCTTCCTCATTTAAATCCCTTCAAAAAGATATTAATGTGCTCCATCCTCAAATCCACGATCTCAATCTCATCTAATGTGGATTTAAAGAGAATATCAATTGAACTTCTAGAATCAACAAGTATCATATTTAATCTTTTGCTCTCAATGTTTACTGTTATTGTCAAGGCATCCTCATGCAGGTACAACACTCTCTCCTCATTATCCCCTGTCCACCCAACTACTTTTTGATCACTTTGCTGCCAGCATGTTGAAGAGTACATCGCGGTTGGTCATCGCATACTTTGCATAGTTTTTGAGAGCTCTGTTCGATTCCCAAGCTAATGTTGGGCCTCCTGTAATGACTCGAACTATAGGTTGCTCATGAGTGATCTCACTAGAATTCTCTCATACCATGTTTTGCTGATTTGTAATAAGAAAAGAACCATCAATGAATTCATCAAAAGAACGATTCCTTACGAGATCCTCTGCTTGGTTTTTCAAGTCACGACATTAGAGCGTGGTGTGTCCATGCATATCATGAAATTCAAAAAATATACTCTGATCTCGCTTGTTGGCCCTTTTTGCAAATGGTGCTGGAGGAAACAACAGACCCCCGAACTTCTATTACATGGAATAACTCTTCCAGCGAGATTTTCAATAGTGTATACCTCCCATAATCTAGGCTTTGATCAATCACCTGCATAGCTCTATCTTTAGGGAAAGTATTGCGAGCTTATGTAAGTGGTGATGGGTTTGATTAGTTAAGTTTGAAATTATGTTTGGGGTTCATTATTGGGGCATTGTGGTGATGTTCCCTCTAGAGATCCCCACTTGGGTAATGAAAGGGCGGGTCTCTACTTTGATAAAATGGTGTTGGTTTCTAGTAGCATTGGTAAAGAGCTGCTTGGCTGTTTGTTCCTCTACTCGATAATGATCTCTCATTTCTCTCGACGCTTCAGCTCTTCTAATTGCTCGCTCATGATCCTTTCGACATTTTTTCCTTGATCTTGATATTTTTCTTTACTTGCTTGTAGGCCACAGAGTACGAATGTTTGGTCGGACTTCTAATATTATACCATAGTCACCCTACCTTCACTCATTCTTTTAATTCCCTTAAAGCTTGAGGATGATTGAAGGCTCCAAAATCGAGGACTGTACAATGATACCTTTTTACAAATTCTCTGAGTGGCTTATCTTCTCCATGTTTGATCCCTATCAACATCATTATATCATTTTCTAGGGCCACCGCTCCATGAAACTGTTCCGTGAATTCCATACATATTTACTTGAAACTTCTAATGCTTTCGTGAGGTAGCTTTCAATATCATTCTCATGCTTATCCTTCTAAAGTCAATGGAAACGCTCTAAATCTCTAGGCTTGTCTAAAGCCTTGTGCCCTTGTCATGTTATTGAAACACTCAATATGCACCAAAGGGTCGCTCTTCCTAGTGTATTTAAGATCGGAAAGGCAAAAAACCCTTAAGATTATGGTGCTCATGATTGCTATTGAAAAAGAGGAATCGTTATCCAACATAATTCTCCAACTTGGTGTTATACCCCGACCTTGCATCTCGTCAATTATTTGGGCCAATCTTCGCACCTCCCCTTTTAGCTCCACAGTACGACCAGAATTTCATGCTGTAATCTGCTCGCGTTCCTACTCTATGTTCTGTATGTGCTATCTAAGATCTTTTTCTTCACTGTTTACTTCTTTTTTGATGTTTTTCAGATTCTGATTTCCACAAAACTATTTTCCTGTTTAAAGGTTTTGCTTGCTATGGAATTGGATTCCAACCTCATTTTTTTGCTCGCCACAAGCTGTTTTGTTACTAAGTACGAGGATATCTCGATTTCCCTTGGGTTTTCTCACCAAGCCTCTTTTACTCATTTATTAATTTATGCAGAATCGTTGTGAGAGTTTCCATCTGCCTTTTCGTTCGCTCCATTCGCTGATGCATCGCCCTATCCTTTGCTTCATTTGCTATCTCCTGCAAGATAACAGATTCATTTATTATGGATCCTAATCTTTAAATGTTGTTGTCTCCAACATTCATGTTTGTTTGCTCTTTTCGAAATGTAAGTTTGCTTTTGGTACTAAAATGTTAATGCAAAATTTTGGTCATGACTGTAGCGACCAATGTCCAAGCTAACACTTGAATTTATTTTGATATGAGACAATACTTGCTTCTTCATTCATGCTTGGAGCATATTCCAATGACTACAGTCACTTTTAGTTGGATTTACATGTGTCCATAAAGAATAGTTGGAGGGGGGGGCACCGGATGTTTTCCCAGCGTAACCCATTCGACACTCTAGTAAGTTTCTGAGCCTTTTGGAAAAACTTATGCCATAAATCACGTGGCTTTCTATAATTGCTTTAAGTGAAAAAGCTTTCTAATTAATCTGGGAAAAGAAGAAAATAGATAAAGAGAGAAATTACTTAAATAAAAAGAGAGTAAGAGAGATGCCCCTTTACTTTCTTGGTTGGGACTTTTATAGGTAGCCAAAACCACTACCCCAAAATTGATGCACGACTATTAGTGGAGGAGTCACATGACCATTAGTGGATTAGCTTCATGCCTGGATATCTAAGAGAAAAATTGTAGGTTGACCTTTGACTAGGTCTCGTGATTGATTTGGGCAGGTTTCTCCTCGCATCACCCAACCGACCACACATAATCAATCTTTTGCTCACGAGAATAAGGAAGATTATCCTTGATTGAATTCCTTTTTGCATTAGCTGAAGAGAACACGATCGCGCGTTCGCGCACCTTTTACTAAGTCTCATAATTGACTAGGCAGCGTCTAGTCATACACCTTTTTTATCCCTCAAACATAAATGATAATAGATGAAAAATTAAGATTGAGTCATTTTGATGTGTGTGTGTGTGTTTGTGTGTGCGCACGCTCACGCACGTTCTCTCATAATCTAATTCCTCATTCTTTCTGCACTAAAATATACTAGCTGTTTCAACCATTAAAAATCATTATCTTTTTCATCCTCTTGGTACGACACCACTTAGATCAAACCACCATTTCTGGCCGGGGGGAGAGTTTCCCTATCTAGTCAGCATCTTTTCATTCTCATTGCAATTTTTAAGTTTCCTTTTTAATTTTTTCTTCTACTCCTTCGACAAAGTTATTCTAATGTTTGAAATGGGAGAATACGCCTTTATTAGAGGTTACTGCATCAGCACTATTGATGGTGCATAGAGGTTTCGATTGCCTTATAGCTTGGTCTTTGTGTAGCTTCTCTAAGGAAAAGTTTTGTATAGAGGTGGTCTTTGTGTAGCTTCCCAAAGGATAAGTTTTTTAGGGGTGGGTGACTTGTGTTTCTCCCTTTGTTTGTATTTTTTATTTTCATTTGTGATTTGTTTTTGTTTTATTGTCTACTTGTTTTTTTTTTTTTGGGTTATTGTTGTGAAGGTTTCGAGTGGTAATAAGTAAGCTTGGAAAAAAAGCACGTGCCCTGCAGACATAGACCTGATCCTTCACATGAGGGCCTGCACAAACACTTAACGAAAAAGAAAAGTTAAGTCAGGCCCGAACCTCTATTTCACTAAATATAATTTAAAATAACAAAAATTAATTGAAAAAGAAAAAAAACATAAATCTCTATTAATAAATCACTAATGATTCAAAAAACTTACAATTAACACTAAATTCTCTCTTAGCCTTAATTAATTAAAAAGATGCTTGAATTAGAGAATTCAATACTAAAAAGTTAAATATATAAACTTTTATTTACTTCTTTTTTATTTATTATTTTATTTTAAAATATTTATTTTCTTTATTAATTATTTATTATAACAACTTATTAATTATTAACTTATTATAAACTTACAATGATTTAAAAAATAGTTAAAAAATATATAAAAGCCCATCTCGACCCTTATACTTTTCCTAAGAAGAGCTTCAGCTTAAGCTTAGAAAAGCGTGGCCCAAGCTCGCAACTTGCCATCTATATTCATAAGGAGAACTTATTAAATGGCATTGATTTTGGTGAAATAATTTATACTTTAGATTACAACTTGCTAGTGAGATTAATTATTTTCATTTATTGTCAAGTCAATTTCATTATGCGTGGTGCGCTAAAACTATATTTTCAGGTTCATTATATCTCAAGGATTTGGCAGTAAACTTTAAGGTTGTTCTAATTTTCTTTCTTTCTTTTATAACAAAAGATTTCTATTCCACTTCACTTCAAATATAATCTATTCAGTTTTTGTTGATATGATTTATAATAATTTTTGTTAGAAAAATATAAATATTTTTTTGAAAGAAAAATACAGTTTAAAGAGACCATATAATGGTTTTTATTATTTAATTTTAATAAAAATAAGTTTAACTGGTTTGACATATGATTAATTAAATTTTTAATAATTAAAATTAATATTTTATCATAATTAATTTCTAATTTTATGAGCGGTTATATATTTACCCTTTTTCTTTTTTTTTCCCCCTAATATCTTACTTCAAATTTTACAAGCAAAAGATTAGCCCAGGGGGCCCAACTCCCAAGACTACTTGGGTCTTGGGCAGCCTCCAGTACGCACGGACACGGTGGCCATGGCTGCTAGCAGCTTTGCAGCACCGTGGATTCTAAGAAGAGCAGTTCAAACATTTTCACTCCCTCAACCTTTGCTTCACTTAAACCCCGGTTCTTGTTTTCATGGAACTCATAGGCCTTTTACTTTCACCACTTCTCTCAGACACACTGGTGACTGTCTTTCAATTTCATTCCTTTTTCAATGCGTATGCTTACCTTTTTTCTTTTGTCTGCTTTGTCTTTTGTAATTTGATATACCCATTAAGCCTTTTTCTTTTTTTTTAACATATGATATTTTGTGTGTTAGCTGAAACATATGCAAGAGCTAAGAAAACGATGGATAAGAATTAAAAGAAGGTTTCTTTGTTGAATCTTGATTTCAAGTTTGTTACTTTATAAGGGTTTTGATTTGTTTTGCATTGAAGCTTCAGGGATATGTCACCTGGCACAAGCTGTAAAGGGGAATTTTGATGATTTACTTAAAGGTGTGGGAGACAAAAATGCTATTGAGGAAGTCAAGCATATCCTTGAAATGGTAATTTATCATCCATTGAATTGAAACTGAACCTTAATTCATTTTTGAGTTACTGGAATTGTGCTTTCTGTATGTAATTTGTGCATGATTCTTGCTTGTTATAGGCTAGACGGGCATCATCAAGAAGAGAAGTTCTACACTCTGATTTTCTTACCCCACCTGTGTTGAAGGAATCAATGATAGCACTAGAAAAACTAGTTGATGTCAAAGCAGTTGCACAGGGAGGATACCCGCAGGTTAAGTTAAATTTTGATCTCAAAACAATTTTCATATGAAAGAATGCATGGCTAGTTCCAAACAAATGTGCTGTATTTGGATTAATCATGAGAAATTTTTCTGACGTGATGTGCTTGGCATGAATGAAAATGCAATGACATATCTTCCCGATTGTCCAGGCTGAGCGATGTCGGCTTTCTGTTGGACATCCTGAAGCATTGACTAGTGATCCAGATATAGTTGCAGCATTGAGGCAAAGTCATTTTATCACTCGACTATTTTGAAACTCTACTCAGGACATCGATTACTTGAATCGTTCAATTATGTTGTCATAATTTGTTGCCTTTTCATCCAGTATCACAGGAAACTTTGGATTTGAACCGTGTTCTCATGGTGACTTCCTCGGCTCAATTCTTGGCACTGGAATTGCTAGGGAAAAGATCGGAGATATTATCTTACAGGTATTATCTAATTTTATTTCGAGGATTCATTTCAGTTTTCTATAGTATTTGAAAAATGTGGCTTGTATGGTAGTGGACCATTTGAAATCAGCTTCTCCATGAAAAGACAGTTTTTGTTCCTGAAAAACAATATCTTTACTGATGTGGTTCAAATGACATGTATATTCATTAGAATAAAGGCTTTCTCTGTTCCGGATGCTTGCAATACACTTTGTGAGGTGTGAGCCGCTTGCTTCTATCATGTTCATTTGGAGTCATCCAACTTGCTGTGTACACTTACCTGGAACTTGGCCAAACATTAGAAGATGGATTCCCTTTCTTCAGACATAAATAAGTTTGTAAGGATGTCATCACACTATCATGACATCCTTGTGAATGACTTCAAACATATGATAACAATTCTGCATTAATGTTCTTGTTTCCCAAAGAATCCATAATACCTTCTAAGCTAACATGAAACTATTCTGTGTCCGACCATTGACTATTCTTTGTTATGTTACCTAGTATTTGGTGTCACAGATCATGTAACCACTTATCATGACAGCAATGTAGGATTAATCATTTGATACGTCACGGTTCTAAACTGGGAGAGAGCTCCTTGTGTGTCCAACAAAAGGGAATGGAACCCCAGAATTCCTGTTTGGGAGCCAACAAGTCATTGCACTGTCAGGGCCTGCACTTTATTTTACTTCTAAGAGCTCTCTGCATGATGTAATTATGTTGGTTATACATTAACCGAATTCATAAGTTGGAGATAAAAATTTTCAGAGTATTCATTCTGCTTCTTCTTTAAAGGATAATATATTATGTGGTGTTTAGTTCCAGCCAGCTCAGAAAGTGGGAGAACTTAGTTGGGTTGAGCTAATATCTTTTCCTATTTTGATTGCTGTCCAGGGAGAAAAGGGGGCTCAATTCCTAGTTGTTCCAGAACTTGCTGACTATCTTATAACATCACTTGAAAAGGTTGTATTTACTTTCTGATATACTGTTTTTCTGAAAAATACTGTATCTTTTATGTTACACATAAAAGCAGAAAATATTTTTCTTTCCCACTTGTATGTCATTGTAATTAACAGAACTGCCGTAATTAGCTTAAATTCTGCTTTGTTCCACTGCATTAACAATATGTTAGTAATTTTTAATACGATGTCACCTGGCTCGGTATTTTGAGCAAAAAGTGAAAGGCTCCTAGGGGGATGAGAAAATGCAAAAAAGTCAGTATTTGTAATGTAGTGCTGCATTGCCCGTACCATTTTAATGCATTTTTTTTTCTTGAAGGTTGGTAATGTTTCAGTCTCTTGTACAAGGATACCATTGCTTGCTCTTGAATACGAACCACCAAGGTAGCAACCCATCATTTTAATGATTCATTTCTGTGATACTCTTCATCTGGTATTTGTCAATGACCGTACGACATCTTTGATCTTTTTCAGGACTAAGTCATTCAAAACCATAGAAGCGTCACTAAGGGTCGATGCATTAGCTAGTGCAGGATTTAAGTTATCACGGTCAAAATTAGTTAATTTGATCAGGTACAGCCTACTCTTCTTTCATAATATTTATTCCTGATTTTATGGTAGTAGATTCCAGGTGTTCATCTGTTACTGCATGTTTCTAGGTTTCCTGGTTAGGATGGAGGCAATCTGTCATGGAAACAATCTCCAGTAATACACTAAATATGCATGAATGAAGTCAACAACTGATACACTAAATATGCATGCTCTATAAATCAATAATAGAGGCTGGCTACTTGGGTACATTGTAGATACTCCTCGTTAGCGTCACTGGTTCAAATCTCTGCTAAAGCATCTGCCATTGGGTCCTCCTAATGGCCTTTGGACCTGAGATCTACAGCTACTCACATGGTCTTATTCAAATTACTGAGGTTTCCAATTGAATCCATGTTTGGCGATTCTCTCAGAACTCCCAAACATATGTCTTTGTCCACATCTTTCTGCAGTTGAGTACAATGGATCTTCATTCCACGTTGCACCATTCTTCCTTTATAAAATGACTTATTTTAGCTTTATTGAAAGATCTTTTCTGACTATGCATTTCTTTAGACATATTGTGCATCCCTTTCAGGAATGGCAATTTGATTGTAAGAAAATCATTATAATGTGGTCGTATTAATATTAATTTGACATGTGACCTGTAGTTAGTTAAACGTATGCATGACCTTAAGTTCTATTTTGCTGATAGTAATGGTGATGTGCGTGTTAACTGGACTACTGTTACAAAAAATGGTACTACTTTAAAGACTGGTGATATCGTCTCGGTAAGTGGCAAAGGAAGAATAAAGGTAAGTTTAGATTTCAATGAACCACTGCTCTGATGTAACAAAAATTACCCTTAAAACAATATTTAGCTAAGCATTTAAGATGATCAAATATCCTTTACTTTCAGATAGGAGAAATAAACTCTACAAGGAAAGGAAAGTTTGCAGTTGAGCTGATTCAATATCTCTGACTGTGAGAAGCCTCGACTTGGTATTATTTCAAGACCATTGAGCTAAGCGGGTTTGCCATTGAAGATGATAGGTCCTTTTACACCTAAAGATAGATTTTTCTTTGCCAGAAGACGTGGAAATTCTTATGAAAATTGAGATTACAGTTGCATTATGGTGAGACAGTTGTTCGCAAGCTCCAATATCAGACATGAGATTTGAGAGAGAAGGAAAGGAAAAACAAACTGCGGCCATTATAATGTTGTTATCAAATTGATAATAACACTTCTCTTCTAGCCTATATCTTTTTCTCTTTATGCAATTTTCAATTTGTTGATTTATATGTTAAATCTTATAGTAATTTGTTCAACAGTGTGAACTTTGTAGACATTCTTGAAAGAAATATATTGGTGTTCTTTTTTTATTTTATTCTTATTTTTATTTTAATTTGTGAAACCTTGTTTTGTTTTCGTGTATAACTTCGAAGCACAATAAAATGATAAAGCATCATGATTAAATTTACGAAGTTATTGCATAAACGTGGTGGCCATTTGAATTCCATAGCAAGATTTGATCATTGTTTGCCCTTGCTGGAGTCTGCTCAATCCTCTTGTTATATATTTTGCTTGCTTTAGGTTGACATTGGTTTGGATTTAAAGTTAATTTTCTTCACTTTTCTTCATTTAATCAACCTTTGGTTCAAAGATTAAATATAATTGCTTTCTTGTCAGAAATGATTCCATCTTTTCTGTATTTTCATTATTATCGTGTTAAAAGTTTGATTCATTTAAAGAACATTTTTTTTAATGAATATAGCAATATATTCAATATTTATTTTTAAAAGTTTAAAATTCATTTAGAAATCACCTAAAAATAGTTTATTTTTAAAGTTGCGGAGTAATATTTTTCAATTAAATTTGCATGTTAGATTGCTTAAACGTGAATCTATATCAATCTCATGTTTTATTACAGTCATTTGTCTTGTAGCGAATGAGCCTTTAGATCAGTAACAAAGACATTTGATGGCTGAGATTTAACCGTTGTTAAATGGGTAACCGGCTAAGAGAATAGTACCAGTAAACGAAAACAAAAAAGATACCCGGCCGGTAGAAGTGTACAGTCGAGGGCTGTGGAGATTATTGACACTGCTCGAGGGCCATCAAATTTCGAAGTTCCGTCTGGTCATATATTTTAATGGCTGGAATTTGAAGCTCCGGTACTTTCAACCATGGGATGAGACTGAGTAGCCTTTTCTTTTCAAATGTTATATTGAGAAAGCGTTCTCTTTCACCAAGCTTGAATCTCACTCCTGACTCTCGCAGTTTGAGTGCACAGGATATGTCTGAAGTTGATATTCCATTGTGTGGTCTCGAGAATCTCATTGTCATAAGATATCTTTTCAAATCAGTGAAATGTTTAAGTTGGACATCAACATGTCCAAGAATAATGGGCGTAACATTTTGGCTCATCTGAGGAGCTTTGTTAATATCTGCATATGTTTTGGTTTCAGAAGTCGATCATATTTTCTGTCGTCAAATACAGATGAAGCTGCAGTTTGAAACGTCACTGAATAGAATTAAAAGAGTTGCACCAAAGCATGTTTAAAGAGCATAACATGGGAAATAAAGATCAAGCTAAGTAAAAACTTGGTTTCTATGACCCGGAGGCCTATTACTGGCCCAATATTTCATTCGGCCGTAACTCATTCGATTTTGGCTCATCAACTTGAAGGCTACTTTCAAAAAGCTGAATAAACAAATAAATTAAATATAGAACTTGCCAGCGGAATTTGATTTGTAATTTGTGGAGATAATCTCAAACGGAGATTAAACAGTAGACAAAGCAGCAGAAAGTAAGAGGAAGGGAAGGGAAATAAAAAGGTCAATCGATCCAAAGGGCACATAACCAATCCAATGGTTGAGGAATTCAATCAATTCTCAAGTCTGGTAATTCGTCACAGCATATAATAATAAAGAAAAAATTACATACATTTTGATTCCATGTGATATATAAAACATCAATGTTTGATAATTTTCAAATAAAATAAACATTAATCTTTGAGGAGTAAACCGATCTTCTCCAGGGGATTCCAGCAGCGTCATCTAAACTTGGATCAATCATAAAGATTTTGTTCAACTTTAATAGCACATAAAGCCAGAAAGAGGTAATAAACATGCTTTATATCAATGTAAAGATCATCAAACAAACTGTTAGTTATGTTACCATGAGTGCTCCTCCAGTAGCACAAATTGCACACACAAACTACATCCGATAACATCTAATTTCAAGTCCCTGGAAGTTATTTTTTTCCCCTCATCATATTAGAACATCAACAACTAATAGCTATATCTATAAGAACAGGCACCAACCACCTAAATATCCAAAACCCAAGCACCTGTTTTTACAGGGTAACTTCACATAATGTCACCAAAATCTACTTGCTCTCAGTAACAGGGAGGTATAAACCTTCAGTGGCTAACCTCACATTATCAGCACGCTTTTCTCTGACGCCACAGACCTAATAAAACAAAGAGATGGTTAAATGGAGAATTGAAAAGCAAGTTCTACATATAAACTGATAGAGGAAGGAGGGGAAACTAATATTGCTGGGGAAGGCTATCATATATAATTCCTCAAGGACAAAGTAGGGGAGTTGATTTTCAAGCAATAACAAATCCAACCAAATATCAAGGCGTAATCGTTTGTTGTACGGTGCAGCAGTTCTACGATCTATAAACCATTCATAATGTCTCAAAAACAAGTCGATGATAAAGATATCTTTTTTTTTTAACATTATCTTTCATCTCAATTAAGCCTCTCTTTCTCAGTTGGTGATTTACTATTTACTATTTTATTGTTATTATTATTACGCTAATTATTATCATCATTTTCATCGTTAATTTGTTTTCTTTTTTATAATAATAATAATAATATTATTATTATTATTATTATTATTATTATTATTATTATTATTATTATTATTATTATTATTATTATTATTATTATTATTATTATTATTATTATTATTACAGACTTAGCGACTTGTATGTTATAAATCATATAAGTGCCAGTTGAATTCCTTGCACAAAACATCCATCATACGATAAATTGGTGATGAGAAAATCTGCGATACGGTGTTTTGTTCATTAAGTCCAAGATAATTTTCTCTTAGTTTTTTTTCCTCTTTTAACTTATACTTCACCTCAATTTACACTGTTATTTTTCATTTATCAATATTTATTTATTTATTTATAATAATTATTATTATTATTATCATTTTTTATTATTATTATTACCCGGTACATATTTTTTCTTCACATTTTTTTTTCAATCTAGTTTTCATTTACTTAACTCATGCACAAATTTTCCACATTAAACTATTTATACGGTCACTTTACTATAAATTAATGTCACGCTACTTTCATTATTAAAATTGATATTTCCCCTTTTTTCCACCCAAGTACGCAATGCAATACCTTTAAATCCACTTCCTCAAATTTTCATCCCTATTTTCGAAAATTTCAAATCCATCTTACCGCAACCCATACTTGCACGCTTCCAATGTCTTGCTTTTAACCATTACTTGCATGCACCTTTTTTCCTTTATTTCCATGCGATACTTAACAACTTCCAACCCATTACAGTCGTTTATTTTTGGTCAAAAAGCCGATCCGCTGCAGGTTATCGGGCCATTACCTTTTTGTCAGGTGACTAGCTACCGTGTTGTGTCTCTTCTTCAGCCATTAGATTAAATCCAACTGTCACTCTGCTACAAGACAAATGACTGGGGTACCAAACCCCTGATGCAAAGTAGCTGCCCCCACTTTGCTTTCCTTCTTAAAAAAAGTAACACAGCTTTCTCCTCTTTAAGACTAACGACTTTTCCTTTGTCTTCCCATCTTTGTGACTATAGGTTTTTGTATTATACAGCCCAATATTGTACTACCCACTTCCTCACTCGAGATAATGATTTTTGTCATCTTCATGATGAAACTGTCTGAACATGAAGCTCCCATCCATTGTCAATTCCGGTGTAAGCAGATTCATGTGGTAGAGGTTATCAACATTCTTATTCATTTTTTAGCTAAATGGGCTTTCATTATTTCTCGAGTATTTTTTTTATAAGTTGCTGCTCGATGAAATTTATTTAGTTTCCTTCAATATTTCATGAAAACTTTTGTTTTTACCCACTAATAATTAAGGTTAGCTCTAAACTAACAGGAGAGCAAATTATAACATTTTGATCACAAAAAATGCAAACACACAAACCAGCGACGCGAATAATGTGAAAACTGAATGAAGTATTGGATGAAAGGCACGTATATTTGGGAAAAATTGGCAAAAATTGTATGTGTTAGCTACAGGTTATGTGGGTGATAGGTCGATCACATAAACCAACAAGGTGCGACAATATTATAAGTACTCGATGCATGCAAATTACAGATAAGATTATAGAGGCGTGAAATTTGCATGTATGCTGGTGTCACATGACAAGCCTTTGTTAAGCCTTTAACAGTTGCACACTTAATTGTTTCTTGAGGTACACGTGCAATAGTTCAAGCTCAAATTTCATAAAGGCATGAACTTAATTAATTATATTTACTCCATTTCATGATTGATTTTGTCATCTACGTCATGGTAAATCATATGATAACATCATCTGTTTCATCATATAATTTGATCATAAGGGCTTTTCTTGTTGCACTTGCCGCAGAGGATTGCCATTGTTTGTAGATTACATTAATATGTGAAATCTAGTTCCATTGCATGCAAGCTGTCCAAAATTGTACTTGTTGCTGCTATATAGCAAGCTTGTGCATATTGTCTGGTCTCTTGCCGTGAAAATGTTTAATTCTAACTTTTAAGGAGACTCATGGTAATTTTAAAAAAAAACAAAAATTAAGAAGATATGATACATGTTCCATAGCAATGCATGGATTTAGAATGTGAGAGTTCAATTTTTAATTTTTCATATTGCTTAACAATGAAACTCATCATGGCTTCCATCATCTTTTCAAAGTTAATGTTGATGGGGCTATTGATAGGTCTAAGATTTATTTGGTAATGTGATTGGACAATTATGATTTTACTATTAAAATATTTAATAAACACTTATTATTGTTGTTTGGAAATTAAGATTGAATTGATCTCACATTTATACGATGAAAATTTTATAATAATTTTATTATTTTTGTCAAAAATTATTATTTAAAATTTATATTTACCACACATTTTTAATTCTTTTGTTTAAAAACAAAACTTTTCTTTTACATTAAATACCAAACAAATCCTTTAAAATTGGCTATAGCTGCTAATGTAGAAAAGTTACATATTTCAAAAACTGGCTAGAGGACAAATTACCATTCTCCCATTTTCATAAATTTATTACATCATCTAATCTAAGGTGACGGGAAGTGAGGATGTTGTCACATGCAACTTTTTATTAAGGGATATTATCATTTTAAAACTATCAATTTATCATCAAACATTTAAACTGTTAGCATTTTCCCACCATTCCGTTAAAACTCAATTAATATGTAACGGAAAATTTTTAAAAGGTCAATTTTACCCCTGGAGCATAAAAAACCATGTAATTAACCTTTCATGAATTTTGTAATTAAATCATCATTTGTTATTCTTCCTTCTTAAAGGACAAAAATTACCCTTTATAAATTTTATAAAATTGACCGTGTGGTGTTAGGTACTTCATAAATTGATTTAATTTATTTAATTTTTAAAGGGTAAATTTATTTATTTAATTTTTTGTGTAAAATTATTATCATCATATCAAAGATTAAATTATTTCTTTTGCACATTCTTTTTTTTCCTTTCATAAATTGATTTTTAGTAGTAGAATAAATTGTCTTTAGCTCGTCAATTTAATAAATAAATTTGCCCTTTAAAAATTAAATCAATTTATGAAGTACCTAGCACTACACGGTCAATTTTACAAAATTTATAAAGAGTAATGTTTGTCCTTTAAGAAGGAAGAAGAACAAATGATGATTTAATTACAAAATTCATAAAAGGTTAATTATATGATCTTTTATGCTCCAGGGGTAAAATTGACCTTTTAAAAATTTTCCGTTACATATTAACTGAGTTTTAACGGAATGGTGGGAAAATGCTAACAGTTTAAACGTTTGGTGGTAAATTGATATAAATCGGTGGAAAAATGATAATATCCCTTTTATTAATAACAAAGCCAAGTTCTTGTTTTAAAGTACTTTTTTATTCATGATCTAGATTCTGGGCTGAGCTAATTAAATGAAACTTTGACAAATTCTACATGCTTATAGCCTTTCGAAGACTAATTTAATATAGTATTATCATTAATTTAAATATCCCTAATGAGTAATGAATGATTGACAGAGCTCCTAGATTTCATTCTATTCTCTACCAAATCTCTGCTAATACTGAGCAATGCACACCGAGCACATATGGGTCATAAAAATCAATTAATTTGGGAAAAAAAATTTGAATAAACATCTTAACAAACACATCAAGAACTCACAAAATTGATGAATACATCAAATTTAATTTACATGATATATATTGTAAATATCCATATAAGCAAATATATAATAGAAGATTTCCATTTTATATCGATTTGAGGGACTGATGCTATATATGTATAATGTAGAAACCAAAAAGAAAAAAGAAAAATACACTCCCTTTAAAAGGTTACACATATCAAATTAACGATGTAAACTACTACATCAAGAGCTATCACCATTTATTATAAACCTTATCAATCATATTAATTCTATGTAAAAAAACGAAAACTCATACAATTAATTGCTTCAACCTCTTGTATATCAATTTTCTTTAAGCATAGCCGCAACTTCCAAACTCGCATCGAACCCCACGAGGGCATTTCTTGTTGCACTTGCCACAATGAGCTTCATTATCAAACACATTGGTGCAAGTCCCATTGCAACAAAGCTGTCCAAACTTACACTTGCTGCCACATTTGCCACAGTTGTTCTTGTCACCAAGAATGTTGCGGCAATGCGTCTTGCAACAATGCAACAAGCTTGTGCCATTGTTTGCCGAAACACCATTACAAATGTTTTTATGATCGGCACTGCACTGTGCACCTTTTCTTATCGAACTGAGCAAGAGCCTGCTCCTCGGGCTATGATCAGGAACCGGGCGGTCGAGAACATAGACTTCATCTTCATCAACATCCTCAAAATCAAAAGAGAAGGCTACTTGAGAGTGTGAAATCATGAACAGTAGAGTTATGGCCAGAGAGGAGAAAATGGCTTTGAATTTGCGAGAAGAAGTAGCCATTAATTCTGTCTCAAGCTACGGAAAGTTGTTTGGCTTCAAGAGGGCAAGCTAAGGGAGAATGAATACGAATGAAAAGGGCTAATTTAAACTCCTAAGTTTTGATAAATTATTCCATGATATAAGGGGTAGGAAACTGATATGGTGTCACCACCTTTTATAACAACGCAACTACGCAAGTGCTTATTTTTAAGTACTTATTATTTTTAATAATTTTTTTATCTAGATTCCTTTGAATAAGCTCATTAAATTGAAGTTTGACGAATTTACTAGACATATTGCCTTTGAATAGCTAAAGTAATACTGTCACCAAAAAAAATAAATAAATAAATAAATTGGCACACGTTATTTTTAAGGTATCTATAGTAAAATATCCCAAATGAATGCATTTTAGAGCTCTAGAATATGATTAATTTGATTAATAACTAAATTAGTATACATTATTATCATGGTATCTATAGTCGAAGAATGGCATAAAATTAAAATTATGACCCTCTCTTAATCCGAGCTTACCTAAACTTAATTTTGAATATCCACTTACAAGTCCGTGTACATATATCAACGAGATTTATTTAAAGTTTTATTTTATTTTATTAATAACTAATTACCAACTTATATTTGATATTGTTAAAGCTCGGATCAATTAATATTAGTTAATGGTTCATCCTAGTAATATATGATTAATTTCATTTCATTTATATGGTTCAAGTTGATTATTATTGCCGATTGTCACGTAGATTAATTTTTTGGCTAAAGAATCGAGGTAGGTTAATTCATAAGTACTGATTTTGCAGGCTTTTTAAATTATTTACTAATGTTTCCACAAACACACTTGATAGTTGTTTTAATCAAGGAAAAATAATTAATGAATGTCTAGAGCATTTGGTTGATCGTCTGTTTGAGTGACTCTTCAAGGTTATTAATTAAAGCAACATAAAAAAAAAGTGTTATACTGAGAGTGATCTTTAAGAAATAACTTTATCGGAAAGTGCTACATTCACAAAAATTACGATTTAAACACTTTTTATTATCAACAACATTCATTAAAATATTTTATCTTATTTTTTTATAAGAATTTTTTATATAAGAGATAAATTAGAAAAGACAAGTAGAGCTTGATATATTGACAAAGTTGATTAAGCATCACTCATGATCCTTAACTGTAACTTAAAGATTAAAATGCCCTTTTACTAATTAATAACAATGTTAATTATATAAAACCATGCCCATTTGCCCCACATTTGCTTGCTTGACCATCGCCTACACGCGAGAGGGATCTTCTTTCCCGCCACAAAAAGCGGACTTACACGTCCCCGCACTGGATTCCGGCCGGCGGCAGTGAATTGACACGCGTCTCAATCCTATTGGATGATTCAAGGTTTCGCCTTTCTATTACTTAATAAACACATCAAGAACGCACGAATTGATGACCGCATATTGTTTGACTTTACTTTGTGAATTTTAATTAATTAACTTGTGATTTTATTTATCACACATGCATTGCTTCAATTGCCCACTAATTTTTCACCAATCCCCAGCCGAGATTACGAGTGTTGACTCAACAATCGCTTTCTTATTTTCTTTGAATTTGTGAGACTAATTCATTTTTTATATGATATTAATTATTATACGAGTATTTTTATTTTTATTTTTTTGAATTTTTGAATTGTCATAATTCTAGGTTTTTTAATTTATAGCATATAACATACAGCACGTGCATTTAATAGTTCATACAATGCCTTGACTCCCTAAAAGTATGGAGAAAAAAATGAACACATCTTTCATTGTTTGTTTAAACCCGAAAAAAATAAAATTAATATTGCGTCTCCTGACTAAGTTCTTGGAATAATTATGAATTTACACATTTTTAATGATCAATTACTTTGACGTCAAAGTATGCAAGTTAAATTTTAGAAAAAAAAAATGCTTTGAACGTAACAACATAACAAACAGATAAATTTTTTTTTGAAAATAAAGATGTTATCGACGTATTGATATTTATCAAATAACTTTTGATGGTAAAAATCAACATGTTAATCTATGAGTTTGAAAATAACAATATGTTATGTATAAGAGTACTTTGTATTATGAGATAATCAGTTTGGTTAAATATTGGATTGTAATCCTATAAATAATATGAAAAATTAAGCGATTAGCAAGAGGCCTCGGAGCTCACTGGCATCTAACTTGTGCACCCAATTTTCAGCATAAGGATAGGAAATTAGGAATTTCTCTCACCGTAATTTGTAGAAAAAAGGAGAGCAGATTAGCAATTGACAAATGACAAAGCCTAAGGACGTGGCCAGAAAATTGTTTCAGCTGCGGCTCATTCAACTTATAATAGAGACCATCGTACCGTTTAACTAACTGTGAAAGCGATTTGCAGAGTTCACATAATATATCATATTATATTTGAGTCGAATAGTAATAATCATTCGAACAGTAATAATAGAAAAAAAAAATTTATAATCCAGTATTTTGCGGTCCATTATAATCTTCATGCATGCACTCCTCACTATTTTTTCATTATTTTTGTCACATAATAAGAAAATTAATTTATTTTCTAATTAAATCAAGTCTAAGACACTCATATGTAAATTGTTTTAGTACAATTTAGATATGACTTCAAAAAATTGGCAAAAAGAATTTTTTACCTTCAATCTCTCTACATCTCTCTTCTTCTCAATTTCTCTCCATCTCCCTGCAATGTTTATGTGTTGTCTTCTAAACTCTTCCTCTTTCCTTTTAAAACATTGAGGACAATATCTCTTTCAAATTGGGGGGAGGGAACAATTGATAATTGTGGAATGTCTTAGTCCTAATGATGTTTTTACAAAAAAAAAAATTCTGTGAAGACTAACTTTGAACTAAATTTGAATTCTAGATGGCTGGATATGGAGAGTGCAATACCTCTAGAAACGCATTTTCTTAATCTTAAAGTTTTATTTTTAAAAAATTAACTTTTTCTTGATCTTTGTTATCTGCTTTTAAGCTTCTGCATCAATTTCAGGTGAGATCTCCTTCTCTTCTTCTTTTATCATTATTATTTTTCTCTTTTATTATTTTTATGCATATCTGTAAAATTATATAATGATAATGTTTAGATTAGGTTGGGGGTGAGGATAGTTGACGTGTGTTTTTAAATATGTGTATTCGTTTTTCTCTTTTCTTTTTCTTTTTCTTTTCTTTTAAAAAAAATCTTTTTTTTCTAGGATGGCTATGTAAAGAGTCACGACTTTTGAAACACATCCTAATAGTCATTTTGTATTATATTTTGATTTTGAAATTCATAGAAATTTGTTTTTGTTCCCTTTTCTTTGAATTACTCAAATTTGTGAGCTCTCCAATTTATTATTAAGTCATTTAATTGTTTACTCATTTAACATGTATTGTTGAATCATTCTTCACACACACACACACACACACTATGACACATACTAGTGGGTTGTAAGTTAAAATTTTTGCAGTAGTTAGTTCTTTTGATTTATTAGGGATAATATCTAAGGTAGTAGAAATTGCATATTGTGAAAAAAAAATGAATGTTTTTAATTTTGCTATATCTTGAACTCGAGTAATTAATTAAGTCAGAGTCATTAAAGCTACATGAGTAATAGATATATTGTTTGCTTATTAGAAACTCAAGTAATTAAGTCCGTAGGGGTGTTTCAACACCTAATGCTCTAAGGCCAACTGGTCTGGGAGTCACTGGCTTAAAGCTCGCTACATGGGTTAAAAATTTAATATTTTTAATTTATATGTATGAATAATCTACTGCCTAAAGATAGAATTTCTAATGAATTTTGGAACAAAAATATTGTTTTTCTTTTAATAAAGCCTTATAAGTATTGTGTTAATTACTTGAGCACAAAAGAATGTTTGATAATATTCTGAATAATGAGTGAACACCAAAGAGGTAAAGAAATTTGGGAGAGTTTATTTATTTAGTAGTTTAGAGGATAGATGAACAACTATTAACTTGCATATGAATTTTGTAAATTTTAATTTAATATAACGCTTTAATTGCTAAAGGGCTAGCAATAAGCTGGTTGGGGGATGTGATTAGTATTAAAATTATTTAATTATCATGCGATAATAATGTTATTTTATGCTTATTTTATATTTTATATTATATATTTGTGTTTATGTAATATATTATGAATTATTAATTATGTTTTAAATATATCTAATTTTGATTATTTTTGTGTGTTTATTAGGTAAAATATTAATTTCACATAATTCGAGGATCCAAACAAATAAACGGATGTCAAATTTGGATTCTGGAGGTCCAAAAACCTTAAGATGAGGCTTAAAATGTAAAAGAATTGACTTTTTCGCTGATTGGATGATAAAACGAGCTTACAATAGATATGAGTGCATGGAATAGCTAGCAATTTTGACTAAATCTCAACCGTTCAAGATTCAATGGCCATGATTGTGCCACGTGGCAATGGTTGGTGAAGCAAGTTGTAGGATCCGAATCGTTATCTTTGGGTTGACCCGATCCACCCATTAACCTGCCAAATCTCAACCGTTCTTTGACCAAATCAGACGAGTCAAATTATGCCACGTGTGATGTTGACTTTTGAAGTTTGACCAGTTGTTGGATCTTGATCTAATGGTTGTGAGGAGTGCATACATGAAGCTTATGATGGACCCCAAAACACTGGATTTTGAATTTATTTTTCTATAAATAGAGCTTCATTTTTATATTTTCAATCATCTTTCTACATTTCTCTTCTTCTCCTCAATTTCTCTCCATCTCCCTATAATCTTGATTTTCAAGTGTGTTTTTAATATTTTGTATAATTATTTTTATAAATAAATTTAGTTTTATTTTCAATTTTAGTTGTTTTTATTACTTTTAATTATAAGTAATTTAATTTTAATAATTCTTTTTATTTCAATTATGCCTAACTAAATAATAATAGTTAGGGTAAGGTGAAACTCTTAGGAAATAAATATGATTTAATCAAATTCTATTTTTAATTTTATAAATTAAATTATTTTCTATTTAATTTTATACATATTTTATATTTGGAAATTTTGATTTATTGTAGACAAATAAGGGAGTTTGGCATAATAAATCTTAATATCTTAATATAAGGTATGGTAAAATGGTATTTTGACTTATTGTAGACAAATTAAATTTTGGCACAATAAATACTTAATCCATCATAAAATTAAAGAAAAAAATAATAATATTTTATATAATTAATCTTTGGGCAATAAATCTAAAAAAAATGGCAAAAAGAATTTATTAAATTTTATTTACTATTAAGAGTGGATCCACAACCCTAACAAGTTCAATTTCATAGTTTCATTTAAATTAAGTTGTTTATATTCAAGTTTTATTTTTATTTTTAAATAAAATAAAAGAAACAAATTAAATCTTTTATCTGATAATCGACCTTAGACTCATCGAGTTATAATATAATAAGACACTCTTATACTTAGAATATAAAAATTACTTTTAAATTGTGTTAAATTTTTTACGTCGTTGCCTGGGAAAAGTTTTTATTTTGCTTCGTTTTTCATTTTTCTTGTTTGTGTAAAGTTTCCTTTACACCCCTTTTCCTTTTTCCAAATTTTTTTCAGGCCCCACAATCTTTCAGAATCTTCACTTTCATCCCACATGACTCAATTCTAAACTTCCACAAATTACGGTGTAGCCATAAACTTCTAAATAATTTGCAATAAGATCCCCAGACGACATTTCTCACAATAATCGGGCTTGAACTTACATCTTGGACTTTTTTTTAAAGATACTTACATCTTCGACTTATTTAGCCTTATTTGGACTTAATTTGGACCGAGCAAACTAACTACTAACTTTTTTTTTTTTAATTTCAGTTATTTAATTTTCATTGTTTATTTTTTTTGCTTTATTTTATTTTGTTAATTTATTTGGTGGGTTCAACCACTAAAATTGTTATTTAATTTTCAATTATTTTATTATTTCGCATTTATTTATTTCATTTTTTTGGCTTTATTTTATAGGAAAATTATCACCGGTATACCCTTAAGTGACACCAATATCAAACGTGCTACAACACTTTTCAAGTGCATCACTCGTATACCCTAAGTTGACAAAACACTTCTACCGTCCACCTTTCCGTTAACTGCCGTTAAGAACTTAACGGAATTTGAGCAAAATGACTATTTTACCCTTTAAACTCAAAATGAGGTAAAAAAACAATTTTACCTTGAAAATTAATGTAAATTTTCAATACACAATTTTTTTTAATTTTGTTATTAACAATACATTTTTTAATTAAAAAAATAAATTATTAATGGTACATATTATTAACAATTATCCATAAAAAATATTCATCTTATACCATAAAAAATCATTAACAACATATTATTTATAATTATACATATTATATCATAAAAAATTCAAGTTGGAGCTTGGAGGAGTAGATCTTCAATAATTTAGGTTAAATTTTGGAGGAGTAGATTCGGTTGTAAAGTAGTTTTTTTTTTAGCAATTATTAACAATTATCTGATAAAATGGGATGACATGTCATTTTTATCAAAATATAGCATATGACATGTCGTTTTTTACTATGTAAATGAGATGACATGTCGTTTTTAAAAAAAGACTAGATTACCCTTATGATGTCAGCGCTCACAAACGGCAGTTAACGGATCGGTGGATGGTAGAAGTGTTTTGTCAACTTAGGGTATACGAGTGATGCACTTGAAAAGTGTTGTAGCACATTTGATACTGGTGTCATTTAAGGGTATATGGTTGATAATTTCTCTATTTTATATTGTTCATTTATTTGGTGGGTTCAACCACCAAAATTGTTATTTAATTTTTTATTTTTCATTTATTTTATGCTTTATTTTATATTTTTAATTTATATGGTGGGTTCAGCAACCAAAATTGTTATTTAATTTTAATTTTTTGTACACTTATATTATTCGCATAGTTAATTTTCATTTTTTTGGTGCAATTTTCATTTAGTTTTTGTGTTGCTAATTTATTTGAATATTATCTTTGTGATATAACCATTGCATGAGATGTTGGTCTCAAACTTCAAATGGCAAGTTAATTCGCAGATCTCAATCTCCACCACCAATTATGGACGAGAACCAATATGAAAACTTTTTGGGCGAATCTAATTGTTAGATTGATCAGGGAGACAATCATTCTTAACATGGACCTGATCAAAATCGACCAAGAACCTTGAGGGACTACATGAATCCAACCAGTACTGGAGCACTGTCGTGTATAGTATTTCCTCCAGAAGCATCTCGATTCAACTTCAAATCAGGTATTATCCAATTTTTACCAACATTTCATGGTTTAGAATCTGAGAATCCATACTTACATTTAAGAGATTTTGAGGAAGTTTGTAATACATAAACATTCCAAAATTGTAGCATGAACATAATGTTTCTCCATTGTTTTGAGTGAAAGAAGTGATTTGACTTTTAAAAGAATTGGTTCTATGAGGTGGAAAGAATTTTTTCAAAAACTGTTCTTGCATGTTATTTCAAGTTCTTATGTTCATACAACAATTTTGGTATGTGTATGTATTACAAACTTCTTCAAAATCTCTTAAATGCAAGTATTGATTCTCAAACTCTAAACCATGAAATGTTGATAAAAGTTGGATTATACCTAGTTTGAAGTTGAATCGAGATGCTTCTGGAGGAAATACTATACACGATGGTGCTCCGGTTCTAGTTGGATTCATGTAGTTCCTCAAGGTTCTTAGTTGATTTTGATCGCATCCATGTTGAGAATGATTGTCTTCCTGATCAATCTGACGATTAGGTTTACCCAAAAAGTTTTCATCTTGGTTCTCGTCCATGATTGGTGGTGGAGATTGAGATCTACAAATTAACTTGCCTCATGAAGTTTGAGACCAACGTCTCATGCAATGGTTATGTCACAAAGATAATATTCAAACAAATTAGCAACACAAAAACTAAATGAAAATTGCACCAAAAAAATGAAAATTAAATATGCAAATAATAAAAGTGTACAAAAATTAAAATTAAATAACAATTTTGGTAGTTGAACCCACCATATAAATTATAAATATAAAATAAATGCAAAATAAAAAAACTAAAATTAAATAACAATTTTGGTCGTTGAACCCACCAAATAAATGAATAATATAAAATAAAGCAATAAAATAAAATAAATAAATAAATGTGAAATAATAAAATAACTGAAAATTAAATAACAATTTTGGTGGTTGAACCCACCAAATAAATTAACAAAATAAAATAAAGCAAACAAAAATAAATACTGAGAATTAAATAATTGAAATTAAAAAAAAATTAGTAGTTAGTTTGCTTGGTCCAAATTAAGTCCAAATAAGACTAAATAAGTCGAAGACGTAAGTATCTTTAAAAAAAAAAAGTCCAAGATGTAAGTCCAAGCCCGATTATTGTGGGAAATTTCGTCTGGGGATCGTATTGCAAATGATTTATAATTTTATAGCCACACCACAATTTGTAAAAGTTTAGAATTGAGCCATGTGGGATGAAAGTGAAGATTCTGAAAGGTTTTGGGACCCGAACAAAATTTGGGAAAAGGAAAAGGGGTATAAAGGAAACTTTACACAAACAAGAAAAATAAAAAAGGAAAAAATAAAGCAAAATAAAAACTTTTCCCTGTCAACGTCACAAAAAATTTGACACAAATTAAAAATAATTTTTAACTCCCAAGTATAAGAGTGTCTTGTTATATTATAGTTCGGTGAGTCCGAGGCCGATCCTTAGAGAAAATATTTAATTTGTTTATTTTATTTTATCTAAAAAAATAAAACTAAAACTTGAATATAAACAACTTAATTTAAATAAAACTATGAAATTGAACTAGTTAGGGTTGTTGATCCACTCTTAGTAGTAAATAAAATTTAATAAATTCTTTTTGTCATTGTTTTTAGATTTATTATATAAATTATTATTATTTTCTCTTTAATTTTATGATGGATTAAGTATTTATTGTGCCAAAATTTGATTTATCTACAATAAGTCAAAATACCATTTTACCATACCTTATATTAAGATATTAAGAATTTATTGTGTCAAACTCCCTTATTTGTCTACAATAAATCAAAATTTCAAAATATAAAATATGTATAAAATTAAATAGAAAATAATTTAATTTATAAAATTAAAAATAGAATTTGATTAAATCATATTTATTTCCTAAGAGTTTCACCTTATCCTAACTATTATTATTTAGTTAAGTATAATTGAAATAAAAAGAATTATTAAAATTAAATTACTTATAATTAAAAGTAATAAAAACAACTAAAATTGAAAAAAAACTAAATTTATTTATAAAAATAATTATACAAAATATTAAAAACACACCTGAAAATCAAGATTACAGGGAGATGGAGAGAAATTGAGAAGAAGAAAGATGTAGAGAGATGATTAAAAACATAAAAATGAGGCTCTATTTATAGAAAAATAAATTCATAATCCAGTGTTTTGCGGTTCATCATAAGCTTCATGCATGCGCTCCTCACAACCATTAGATCAAGATCCAACAGCTGGGTCAAACTTCAAAAGTCAACATCACACGTGGCATAATTTGACTCGTCTGATTTGGTCAAAGAACGGTTGAGATTTGGCGGGTTAATGGGTGGATCGGGTTGACCCAAATACAAAGATTCGGATCCTGCAACTTACTTCACCAACTATTGCCACGTGGCACAATCCTGGCCATGGAATCATGAATAGTTGAGATTTAGGTAAAATTGCCAACTATCCCATGCACTCATATCTATTGTAAGCTCATTTTATCATCCAATCAGTGCTCAGTCAATAGGTAAAGTCAACTCTTTTTACACAAGACCAATTTTAAGCCGATCTTGACTTATCTTAAGGTTTTCGGACCTCCGGAATTCAAATTTGACCTCCGTTTATCTATTTAAAGTTTCGAATTATGTAAAATTAATATTTTACCAAATAAACAAGCAAAAATACACAAAATTATATATATATTTAAAACATAATTAATAATTCCTAATATATTACATAAACACAAATATAAAATATAACATAAGCATAAAATAACATTATTATCACTTGATAATTAAACAATTTTTAATACTAATTAATACCATAAAAACTAATGATTGACGTTTAGTGGGTAAGAAGAAGAAGAAAACAAGGGAAAACTTTGAGAATCTTATATTTTTATAATTTCATGTTTTTTAATTATTACCTAATTTTGTTCAATTTCTTTTTTATCTTCATTTAGGTGTGATTAATTCATGTTTATAGAATCAAAACAACTAATAAATTTTGAGAATTTATTTCTTTAACGATAGTTAAATTTGGAATTCTTTAAAATTATCTAAGAAATTTAATAATTTAATACAGAGCCGGAGCATTATCATAAAATCAAAGTAATTACGAATCGATTTAAAATTATATTTAAAATTTTTTTCGAAGTCAGTTGGGGCTTGTGTCCCAGCTAGTCCTGTACTGTCTTTGCCGATGAAACAAGCCCACGCGGGGAGCAAGGAGAGAAAGTTTAATACTCTATAGTCTAGGGTGCGTTTGGCACACTGTATTGTATTATGTTGTATTGTATTATTTTAATGCAGGTGTATTGTATTATGCTGTATTGCATTAATATTGTATTATAATAAAGTTGTACAGTGTTTGGCATTACACTGTATTGTATTAATTTTTAGTTATACTATGTTTGGTGCCGCGTTGTACTGTATTAATTTTTTTAGTGATTAATTTTGATTACATATTTTAAAAAATAATATTTATTAATACTTAGAAAAATACTAAATATCAAAATTTTTAAAATTGAAAAATTTAACATAATTTTTTAATATCATAATTCTTCATAAAAATTTTTTTAATATCATATTTTTTTTTGGTTCTTTTCTAAATTTAATGGCTCTAGAATAGCTCTGTTCTTTAATTCTGTTTTGCCTCAATACTTCCTTTCAAGAACTAAAGTAAATTCATAAGATTTCATCTTAATGATTTTCAAGTTCCTTTTTCAATATTAATTTCTCTACCATTACTTGATGTTTATTACTATTAATTTGCAAATCCAGAATCGAAAGTACTAGTTGTCAAGAATAATTGCAAATTTTACAAGCCACCTATTTCATTCCAAAAATCACCATTCAGGAGACAATAACACTTCATCTTGTGCTTTGGTATTGCATTACTGAAGTACAATCCTGCGAGATTTTATTTATTTATTTATTTGGTTTACACATGAAGGCTGAAGCTACATTTGCCAAAAATCCACCCACAAAAATACTTTAGCCAAACAATTAGGATAATTTTTTCTTAATGTAAAGTCAACTACGGATTGGAAATACTTCTACATGTAGTAATAATTTCTAGGCCACAATTAGTGAAGCAAAGCACCAAATTCTTTTTCTTTTAGACAATTCATCAAACAATTGTCGGGCATAGATCTATAAACTCATCCATTCACAACATAAAGTAACAAAATCTCAATCAAATACCAATTTAATTTAAAGGCAACAAGAAGACTCCATTCTATTTTCTTAACTGAAGATATATTAGAAACTAAGTAAATCACAAAAACAACAAATGATCCTTTTTCTTTAAAAGAATAATAATCAAACCAAGCACAAAAAAAGCACGCATGACCTAACATATTAACACAAAGATAAGACCCTCACAGTTTCAAAAATGACGAAGGCACGACGGCATGATGAAGGCAGTGGAGCATGGTGGTGGAGTGTCGCGAAGGCATGCCGCGCAGTGGTCTCGCACGTCGCGGAGGTAGATCACGAAGACAATGGAGCTGGTGGTGTCACGGTGGTATCGTGAGACAGTGGCGGTATAAAGGCAGGTCACATGGAGCTGGTGGTGTTTGAGGTACTGGTGGTGTGGAGTTGAGATTTGTGGAGTGGATGTGTGGAGGTGCGGGCAAGCCACTACACAGAGAAGGCGAACGAAAATGAAAGCGAATTTTTTTTTTTGTCTCAAAACAATTACAAACCTGCGTAAACCCGACTCTCACACGGGTTTATTTTATGCGGGTTTGACCGCATTACAAGCTTCTTTTGACCACATTAAAATACAGTGAGAAGTAGTCACCAAACATGATATTCTAAGACTTTAATGCTATGAGGAGTCCTAATACTATATAATGAGGGCTGCCAAACACGCCCTATAGTCTAAAGCTCTGTATCCGTGATCCATCACCATGCATGGTTCCTGTTAAAGTTGCCCGTAATGTGTTTTGCATGTGACTTGAAACCTTAAATTGTCCAAATTTTCCATAACATGAATCAGTTTCCATTTCTTGTACTCTGTATTCTTTTTAAAGATTTCCTAATCATCTTAATTCCTTTCCGACATCTTTGCTGAGAATGTGGAGTTTCTCATTACTCCATCAAAAGCTCAAAGAATTGTAATAATGTCAGATCGTAAGTACACATTCTTTATGCCACAACTTGTGTGATTTTAGGGTGCGGTTGACACATTATATTGTTTTATACTGTATTTAGTTATTTTAATGCTGATGTGTTGTATTTTATGTTATATTGTATTAGCACTGTATTATAATAATATTATATAATATTTGGTGTTGCACAATATTTTATTAATTTTTGTGATTAATTTAAATTATATATTTAGAAAATAATATTTATTAGTACTTCAAAAAATACTAAATATATAAGTCTTAATTTTTAAAGATTTAACAAAAATTTTAGTGCAAATGTTAAAAAATATCATAATTCTTCATAAAGGTTGAAAGTTATAGCCTTGAATTTTCAGAAGCATAACATTTATTTTTCATTATTTTCTAGGGTTGTTCACATATCGAATTTTGTAAATTGGACATTAATTCATATCCGATCCACGATTTTGTGGATTATAAATTTTTAA
Source organism: Citrus mangshanensis (assembly GCA_030449895.1). Classification (NCBI taxonomy): domain Eukaryota; kingdom Viridiplantae; phylum Streptophyta; class Magnoliopsida; order Sapindales; family Rutaceae; genus Citrus; species Citrus mangshanensis. The sequence goes on along the minus strand of JASUUJ010000299.1, from coordinate 148,721 downwards.
TCCAATCCAATCCATGGATCGGTGAAATTCAATCCATACATTTACAAATCGGATATGTATTTGACTCAATCCATATCCAAACTACCATTTTGTGGATTGGTTTGCAGATTAAAAATTTTTAATTCCGTCCTATCCATGAATTAACTAAATAAAAAATTAATATAAAAATAATTTTCATACCAATTAAATTCAAGATTAAATAAGATTTAAATAAATTAATCGTTTAAATAAAGCTAGAAAATTACATTCAAAGTTTCATAATATAACACACCAAAAAGAAAAAAAAATCTCATTTGTTTAGATCAATACATGAAAATTAATTGTTTAGGAAGCTATATCTATTTATTTAATTATTTTTATTTTATATTATTATCGGATAAGATATAATATGGTGTTAATGTAATTATATTGTAACTTATTTATTTATTAGTAAATACTAATGTCATTTACAAGTTCAATTTTTTATTTTTTTGGCGTATTTACTGATTTTTACGGATTTACAGAAGTATATCCATATCTAATCCACCAACTGCGGGTTTTCAAATTTTCAATCCAATCAAATCCACCAATCCACGTATAAGATTTTTATGGATTGAATTTCTACGGATCAGGTGGATTGAGCATATCGGATTAGATTCTGAACAGTGAACACCCCTAGTATTTTCTAAATATATGACCCGTGAAATCAAGATCGAAGCAAATAATTTAATCAAATAATCTGTAATAATATAACAACATAAATAAATAGTTAAAACCTACAACATTAGTTGAAAAGTCATCTTAGAATATAGAATCAAAATTTATACATACCAGTATACCACAAGATAATAACAAAATAATAAAGTGATACAAATGTTATAACATATTCACTAACAAAATGAATTGTTCTAAATAATCCAAGTAAGAGTCCCAAAGTATATGCAATAATATTTTATGTTATTATTTAAATTAATATTATTATTAATTAGATTAAATTATGAATTTACTAATAAATTATAATGTAAAAAACTAAAACTAAAACAAAAAATAAAAATAATATTATATAATACTAGATTAAATTAAAAAAGTTATATTATTATTATTATTTAAAAAAAAAAAAGAGGCAAGCTAATTAATTAATTTAGAAGTAATCGGAATGAAGCGTAGTCCATTGTTTTGAGACCGGGAAGCTCGGCCCATAATTTCCCGGCTTCAACTTTTCATCGGTCAAAAAATTCAAATTACTTCTAAAACGCTCTGTCGCTCTCCCTCTCCTTTCGGCACCTACGGGAGTCACATCGCTTAGTAAACACATCGACAACGCACGAATTGATTTTGTGAGTTATAATTAATTAATTTGTGATATTATTTATCACACATGCATTGCTTCAATTGCCCACTAATCTCAAAAAAAAAAAAATTGCCCACTAATTTTTCACCAACTCCCAACCGGGATTACGCGTGTTGACTCAACAATCGCTTTCTTATTTTCTTTGAATTTGTGTGAACAGTTCATTTTTTAATCCTATTAATTATTATATGAGTATTTTTAATTTTTTTTTGAATTTTTGGATTTTCGTAATTCTAGGTTTTCTTTATAGCATATAACATATAGCATTTTCATTTAGTTCATACAATGCCTCGAGTCCTCGACTTCCCGCAAGTACGGAGAAAAAAATGAACAAGTCTTTCATTGTTTGTTTAAACCCGAAAAAAATAAAATTAATATTGCGTCTCCTGAGTAGGTCCCTGGAATAATTATGAATTTATGTATCTTTGATATAGAAATGTTCCGGTCCGAAATTTTAAAATGCGGAAAAGTGCGGTAAAATTTTAAAACTGCATGATTTTAAAAATTTAAAACTGTAAGTCTTTAAAGTTATGCTGTTTTAAAGTTTTTCCATACTTTTCTGCACTTTAAAATCCTTTTCCAGAAAACTACTCATCTTTGATAATCAATTACTTTCACGTCAAAGTATGCAAGTTAAATTTTAGGAAAAAAAAAAAAACAATGCTTTGAACGTAACAACAAAACAAGCAAAAAGATTTTGAAAATGAAGATGTTATCCATGTATTGATGTTCATCAAATAACTTTTGATAGTAAAAATCAACATATTAATTCTAAGAGTTTTAAAATAACAATATATTATGTATACGAATATTTTGTATCATGAGATTATCATTTTGATTAAATGTTGGAGTGTAATTCTATAAATAATATGAAAATTATGAGATTAGCAGTTGACGTCGCCCGGAGAGCTCCTACCTCACCGGCAATCTAACATGTGCACCCAATTTTGAGTGTACGCAATTGGCAGTCTAACAAGAAGCCTCGGGACGTAGTCGGAAAATTGATTCAACCGGGGGCATATCAACGAATTCAGTTTAATTGACCGTGAAGACGTTAGGCACAGTCTGAATAATATACAGTAGTAATATATAATAGAGAGTATGAATTTATGTTTAGCGGGTGAAGTTTTTCATTCCTAACAAAAACTTTTTTTTTTCTTTTGTAAATAAAAGGATACGTTACAATTTCAAAATATTCAAATAAAATATATATGACACTATAACTATGTTATATTATTATTTATTGATAGGTTTTTATTGATTACTGTTGTCCCTATAAGGTTTTGTGTTTTGGAAACGATGTATGATGATTTCGTTGTTAAATACGATAACATACAACAATTTCATGTATACAACTAAGAAGAGAAGAAGAAGAAAATGAGGAAAAAAATTGAGAAACTTATATTTTTATAGTTTCATGTTTATTATTTATTACCCTTTTTTCAAAATTTCTTTTGTCTTCATTTAGATATGGCTAATTCATGGTTATAGAATTGAAATAACTAATAAATTTTTATTTATTTTTTAACGAGAGTTAAATTTCAAACTCTTCAAAATTATCTAGAAATTTTTAATAATTATAATACTAAGCTAGGGCATTTTCAATAAGTCAAAGTAATTATAGAGAGATTTAGGTAGCGTTTACATTTTGAATTGGAGTGAGAATCCTGAAGAGTGGGAATCCTGAGATTAGGAGTGAAGAGTGGGAGTGTGAGTAGGATGTTACTTACACTGGAATAGGAGAATGGAATTGAAACCAAAATTCAATTTATGTGTTTACATTGTCTTAGATTATGAGTAAATGGTTTTAATTATAATTTTACCCTTATTTAAAGAATTATAATTTTTAATTACAAAATTAATAATAATTATTAATATTCTTAATTATGTAAATCATAATTTTTATTAATTTTAATGTGAATTATGTAAATAAAAAATTATTAATAATAGCAACACAAATGAAATATTATTATTGATAAATAGTACAAAATTAATATTTTCTTAGAATAAATTATTTATTATTATTATTAATTAAATAAATATGATAATATTATTTTTCAATAAATATAATAATATTATTTTTTCAAATAAAGATATAATATAGTAAGATTATGAATTCTTTATGAGTATAATAATATTATTTTAAGTAATTTCAACTTAGAATCAATGTAAATTATTATATTTAATTAAATATAATAATAATATATTTAAATATGTTTAATAATATTATTTTAATAAATTTAATTTATATAATAATATTATTTAAATAAATATAATATTATTTATTTTATTTTATTAATTTGAATAAAATAAATATGTTTATTATTATTATTATTATTTTAATAGATTTAATAGTTTTATTTTATAAAATAATAAAATAATATTATTTAAATAAATATGATATTATTTATTTTATTAAATATAATATTTTATTTTAAATATAAGGCTAAAAAGGGAAGATGATCCACTCCCCACTCCAAAATTAAGTGGGGCACACAGAGTGAGATTCTCACTCCCCCTTAAAAATTATAAGTAAATAGTGAAGTAAAAGGAATCCACACTTCTTACTCTCACTCTAGAAAATAAACACTACATAAAATTACTCTTCAAACTTTTTTGAAGTCATATGCTGGCTTCGCCAATGAAACAAACAAGCCCGTGCTGGCGCAAGCCAAGAAAGTCTAATACTCGATAGTCTAATACTGTGTATCCATGATCCATCACCATGCGTTTGCATGTGACTTGAAACCCTAATTTGTCCAAATCTTTCATAACATGAATCGGTTTCCATTTTTCATATTCTTTATTCTTTTTGAAGATGTCCTAATCATCTTAATTCCTTTCCCACATCTTTGCTGAGAACGTGGAGTTTCTCATTACTCCATCAAAAGCTCAAAGAATTGTAATAATGGCAGATCGTACATGCATCTTATTTATCCCATTGCTGGTGTGATTTTAGGTCAGTGGTGGCAAGCGAGTGGTCCATTTTAAAAGGACCTTGCCTTGCTTTTATAGGCTACTGGGAGAGTTCAACGTTGAAAAAACTTCCTGGGTGTATTTAGAAGTCACAGGAATAAGGCGTAGTCCATTATTTTGTGACCGGGAAAGCCCAGCCCATATTTATGAGCAGAGAAAAGCCCGGCCCATAATTTCCCGGCTTCAACTTCACCGGTCAAAAAATTCAAATTCAAATTACTTCTAAAACGCTCTCTCTCCCCCTCTCCTTTTGGCATCTACGGCAGTCGCATCGCTTTTGCTCCATCAATGGCGACACCAAACTCATTTCTAACAACACCCACAAAGACCCCCTCGGAAAAATCACACTCAAAGCGCCACCACCAGCCCTCCGCCACAGACTCCGCCTCCACTCGCGCCTCCCGGTTCGAGGCCTACAACCGCCTCCAGGCCGCCGCCGTCGCCTTCGGAGAGAAGCTCCCGATCCCAGAAATCGTCGCCCTCGGCGGCCAATCCGACGGCAAAAGCTCTCTCCTCGAAGCCCTCCTCGGGTTTCGCTTCAATGTGCGTGAAGTCGAGATGGGTACTCGACGGCCCCTCATTTTGCAAATGGTTCACGATCCCACGGCCCTCGACCCCCGTTGCCGCTTCCAGGTTAATCATTTACTGATAATATTTTAGTATTTCTTTAATTTTTATTTTGGTAATATTTGCTGTACATTGTGATTAAGTTTGTAGCAATAGCACTTCCGCTTAATTTTGAAAGCACAATAATCAAAATGTTTGAGAAGCACCTACTATTTGCTAAGTAAGCAAAGGGTTTGGGATTTTCTTTTTTTATAATTTTGTTGCATGTTCTTTAATTATTTCCTTTACAGTATTTGCGTACGTTAGGTTTGTCAAAAACAAGTCCAATGCATTAAGGGCTCGTTTGAAAATGAGATTGAGGTGCCGTGGCTTTTAATTTATAGTTAGTTCGAATTGATGGGTAGATTGTTAGTAAAAACATTGTCTTTACCACTAGTGCTCTATGTTTTGACGTTTATATAACTTTGTATTTGCAAGCAATACTGAAAACTGACTGTCGAAAACAGGAAGAAGACTCTGAAGAGTATGGAAGCCCTGTTGTTTTGGCATCAGCGATTGCAGATATCATAAAATCAAGAACTGAGGCACTTTTGAAGAAGACGAAAACATCGGTTTCTCCTAAGCCGATTGTAATGAGAGCTGAATATGCACATTGTCCAAATCTTACCATAATAGATACCCCAGGCTTTGTTCTGAAGGTACTTCATTGGTTGTAGTATGTTTTAGACACTAGGAAAATAATTTTAAAGCTTGAAAACTATTAGTTGCCAATTGAATGTAATGTACATTGTTTTGAAAAAATTTTGGTAGGCAAAGAAGGGAGAGCCTGAAAATACACCAGATGAAATTCTTTCAATGGTTAAATCGTTGGCTGGTCCTCCCCATAGGATTCTCGTGTTTCTCCAACAGAGTAGTGTGGAATGGTGCTCATCATTGTGGTTGGATGCCATTCGTGAAATTGATCCAACCTTCAGAAGAACAGTAATTGTTGTCTCCAAGTTTGATAATCGGCTCAAGGTAAAAAGCTTATTTTTTTTCTATCTTTCTTAGAAGCCAATTTGGGGCTTAAAGAAATGAACATCATTGCAATCAGATGCATAGCACTGGTTATATTGTTGATTGTGGTTTAATTATTATATGCGGGATAATTTTAGTCAATGAATGACTGAAAAATCTTGTTTACTTCTACATTGTTTGACAGAGTGAGTAGAGATGCCTTGCTCACATTGTCTGGCATATTTCCATGTGACAGACTTGAATTTTATTTATGATTCATTGTAAATCATTGTAGGAATTTAGTGACAGGTGGGAAGTAGATCGGTATTTGAGTGCCAGTGGATACCTTGGGGAGAATACTCGCCCATTTTTTGTGGCCTTGCCGAAAGACAGGAACACTGTTTCAAATGATGAATTCCGCAGGCAAATTTCTCAGGTGGATGTAGAAGTTCTACGTCATCTACGTGATGGAATCAAGGGAGGATATGATGAAGAAAAGTTCAAGCCGTATATTGGTTTTGGATGTCTGAGGGACTACTTGGAATCTGAACTTCAGAAGAGATACAAAGAAGCTGCTCCAGCAACTCTAGCTCTGCTTGAGCAGCGTTGCAATGAAGTCACCACTGAGATGTCAAGAATGGACTCTAAAATACAGGCTACTTCTGACGTTGCTCAGCTTCGCAGGTTTGCCATGATGTATGCAGCTTCTATCAGCACTCATGTGGTGAGTGGTCATTCAGATTAGTTATTGGTTAGCATAAATAGCCACTTTTGTAACACAAGGCTGTAGTTACTGTCAACATCATATACATATCTTATTGTTCATGGCTTTATTTGAAATTTCTGATCTCTACAATTATTTTAATTTCCAGATTCATAGATTCTTTAGTTGGAATCATCTCTAGTAATATAAAGTCTTTCCTGAAATTGAAATATCATATAAAAACTTTGCTATGCATGTCATCAAATTAGGGAGCTTTGATTGATGGAGCAGCAGATCCTGCCCCTGAGCAATGGGGAAAATCAACAGAGGAGGAACAGTCAGAGAGTGGTATTGGGAGTTGGCCTGGTGTTAGTATCGATATAAAACCTCCTAATGCAACGCTTCGGCTCTATGGAGGAGCCGCTTTTGAGAGGGTAATGCATGAATTCCGTTGTGCTGCATATTCCATTGAGTGCCCCCCAGTATCAAGGGAGAAGGTACAAATATCTAGAGCCAATCCAACCCATGAACATGTGGTTCAAAGGATATGATTATGATTGACAGTGATCTGGTAAATTTGTTTATTCTTCTTGAAACAGGTAGCAAATATATTACTTGCCCATGCTGGTCGAGGAGGTGGTAGAGGAGTAACAGAGGCTGCTGCAGAGATTGCACGTGCTGCTGCCCGGTCATGGTTTGCCCCTCTTCTTGACACGGCTTGTGATCGGCTGGCCTTTGTCCTTGGAAACCTCTTTGATATTGCTCTTGAAAGACATTGCAATCAAGATTCTGAATGTAAGAATCCTCTAGTTCTCCACCTATTCATGATATCTGTAGTGATGTAGTTGTTTCTTTTCCCCACTTTATTATGAAAACCAGTAGCTGCTGTTTCTTAGTTGTCTGTGATTGCACTTTGTGCCGGCAGTCACCTAAGTTTAAGTACTAAAAGGAGGGAAGGGTTAGTGTTTAGAGTCCAGATTATGATTTCAGGACGAATCAAAGTCATGATCCATCCATTTGAGATGGGTTGGATGGATATGATAATTGAACCTTTAAAATTTTGGAGCAACTTGTGCAATTTATGCCATTCTTTTGATCTTCATTTTTTGTAGCTTCAAAATGTTGTTGTTTTATGATTTTCAGATGGGAATAAAACTGGAAATATGGATGGATACGTAAGTTTTCATGCTTCTTTAAGGCAAGCTTACAATAGATTTGTGAAGGATCTGTCAAAGCATTGCAAGCAACTAGTCCGACACCACCTTGATTCTGTTACAAGCCCATATTCTCTGGTTTGTTATGAAAATGACTTTCAAGGAGGCTTTGGTTCAGGTGCAACTTCTTATAGATTCAACCAAGCTTCAGTTAGTTCATTTTGTTTTGAACTATCTGATGGCACAGCTGCATCCCGTGATGAAACAATGAGAGATCAGGAAAATGTACCCCCACAAAAGAGCACGCAGCAAACCACTCCGGGGAAAGGTGAGGAGGGCAGAGCTGCTCTTCAAGAATGCCAATTGACTATTCCTGAGACACCTTCTCCTGACCAGCCATGTGAAGTGGTGTGTGTTGTCAAAAAGGAGCTAGGAAACTACAATGAAGTTGGACCCAGAAAAAGGGTTTCAAGAATAGCAGGCAGTAAGAATGCTGAACTTTTAAGAGTTCAAAATGGTGGTCTTTTATTTGGAAATGGTGATAGTGGTGGAAGATCGAGCTCAGCATTCTCAGAAATCTGTTCATCAGCTGCGCAGCATTTTGCAAGAATACGTGAAGTTCTTGTAGAGCGAAGTGTTGCATCAACTTTAAACTCCGGATTTTTAACCCCATGGTAAGCTTCCTTATCTTTTTGAATTAGTTGGCTTATCATAGCACATTCAATCACATAAAATATAAAATAAACTTTGAGAACGGTATTGGTGTTACATATTCAAACCCCAAACCTTTCTACCACCCCAAGAGGTCTTACAAGTTCTGAACCAACTAGTACCTGTCACTATTAGTATTTCCAAATTAATGTTAAAATGGAAGTGTTGGCATTATGCGCCAATATTTCATTGCTGAATTTCGTTCACATTTGACACTTTTTTTTTCCACCACTGAAGCACAAGAGTAGATGTTTAATGCATGCATGCTTTTCATGTGCTTAGTTTTACTATTTTGGATTTGGATGATAGATTGACGCAAGAATTTTGTTTTCTGTCTTCCTTGTACAGCCGGGAAAGGCTTGTGGTGGCAATCGGGTTGGATTTGTTCGCCGTGAATGACGAAAAATTCATGGACATGTTTGTAGCACCAGGTGCCCTTGATGTGCTACAAAACGAAAGAAAGTCCCTGGAAAAACGCCAGAAGATACTCCAATCTTGCTTGAATGAGTTCAAGAATGTTGCTCGGGCACTTTGATGACAGCTCTATCCCCCAAGTGACACATTTTATGATTTGTATCTGTATGCATCAGTACGAAGAATGAAGATGGTTCCTCCGCAGATTTCACATCGAGTGAATGTAACCTTCAATCTGTTACCATTTTACTTTGGTCTTGAATAACAACCACTTCTCTTTCAGTGGTTGTGCTTGTAACTTGCCACAGGAAAGTTGAGTATATAAAATCTTCAATTGGGTGCATTTTTTTTTCTTTTTTCTTTTTTTTTTTAAACGCTTAGATGTTTAATGTGCTACTGATGATAATATTTTTGAATTGAAACGACAAAAGAGTAAATAAAATAAAGAAAGACAGACAGCTATGGATTAGATTATTAATGTAAGCAGCAGCATGAGTATGAGACAGAGCAACTATTCATGAACCTCAGAACATGGCTACGAAGGTGGTCCCTTTTCTATCTTCGATGTCTCCTAGTCATACATAATTAAAATTATAATTAATATTCATGTGCATGGTCTCCCCCATCAATATGGTGCAAGTTTTTATATAATAAAGTATTTGAGTTGTGTTAGTATCAATTGTCCGTTTGTCACACACACCGTACTCAATGGAGGGTAATGCTATACACACACACACACACACATATATTAAAGAAATAAATTCCACCTATGTTGAAATTATAAACTATTAGAATAATTATTAAAGTGTTCTTGTGTTTATTATCAGTTCGGATTAGTCGTCGTAAAGTTGTTTAAAAATCATTCAACCAAGTTCTTACAGGCATAACATTTTTACACGTTAATTATAAAAAAAAATAAAATTTTATTATTTTTAACTATGAAACAGTAATATTTTATTTTTTTTCATTTGCTAACTTGTAAAATACCAATATTGTCCAATAAAAAAAAAGGAGATTAAAAATCTATATAAAAGAATTTTTTTGAATATTTTAATTTCTTTAAATAAAATAAAAATTAGTAGATAAATATTTGCGGATAAGAAGACTGTTTTGTGCTTGAATTCTTATGGCATATCACAAGCTTGAGTTGGATTTGATCCAAAGACAAATTCGATGTTGTGATGTCATAATTTATCTATGAGTAGCAACGGAAGAATAATGATATATGTATAGAAAATAGCACAAAATTTAGAATTAAAGCCACAAAAAGACAGAAAAATCTTGTCTTGTAGTGTGTGTGTGTGTGTATATATGTAAATATTGTAGTGATAGTGTGCATTTTTTTGTATTACTTTTTGTATACATATTACCATTGGTAAGAAAAATTTAGTGGAAAGTTACTTTTCATTGTTAATGTCTATTAAACTTCAATAACTGTTATAATAATTTAGTATTTGGTCACTGTTATAGCAGGAAAATGACAATAATCTAAAAAAAAAAAAAAACTTATAACACTATTCGAGTAACTTTCGAATGGATCCAAAATCAATTTTCTTTATTTTGAAACAATTTATTAGTTGGCCAACCATTTGGGTTGTGTTTTCTTTAGCACTTCTATTAACAAAATGGGTTGCTCTAGTTGCATCGTGGAAACCTTTCCTGCATTGCCAAGAATAAGAGGAATTTCAAATATATATAAACTCATGTCATTGTTTTGATGGAAACTACTCAACAATCATATCACAAAATTCATTTTTTGGCTTGAACTTGACTCCTTTGAGTGTGTGGTTGGTACCACTTGCAAATCCAAGATACCTTCTTGTTTATATTTTTGATGCTACAATTTTGATATTTCCTTTCTTCAACCTCTAAGCATGATAAGATTCCATGCCACATATGTTTGTGACATCATTGTTATGAGTTTAATTATGAAGTAGATATTTTCATGCACAAACTTAATCGATGATGACGTGCAATATATCTAGCTAGTTGACCTAAATATAACAAAACTCATCAATTAAGCACATGTTCTCAATTTAATTAAGGGGTGTAACTATTTTTCATATTTGATTATAATTTTTTTTTAAATTATTGATAACAACTTTTTTATTATATATACAATTCATGTTTTCGTATTTGCAATATTTATTACGGATAGCAGACTAGTACTGGTGGATGCAAGGTGTAGTTGATGCACTATATACGAATTCAACACAAAATAAAACATTTTAATTTGGAATAACACGTTGAGAATATTAGAATCAAATTCCACACTCACAATCAACAAATTCGATATAACATGAGTTGTAAGGATAAGGATATAGTGATTATATCTAAGCTTTGAAGGATCTTTTGATATATATACACTTTTATTTGTGCATGTTAAGGATTGTGATGTAGGATGATTGCATAGGATGAGTAAAGTACAAATTAGAGGTCATAATTGGGGCTACAGGTGTCTGTTTTCGGCGTATAATAAACAATTTCGAAACTTAAAATGAGACAAACTATACCTAGAAAAACAACTTCGTTTTACTCCATGGTCGAGCCAAAAGTTTCATTTTTTTTCTAATCATTTTATAGTTTTAAGTTGTTTTTCTATTTTTCCTATTGCTTTTAGGATTTTTATCTTTTTTCTTTAGATATTGGATCTGGTAGCCATTTATTTTGTTTTTCTTATTTAGATTAGGAGAATATTATTATGAAATAATATTTTAGATTTCTTTATTTTAGTAAATTCACAAAATTTAGGGTTAGTATAAAAGGACTCCAAAACCCTAATGTTGTTCACTCAAAATTTTCAATCACGATTACATTATTCAAAAAACTTTGTTTCCCATAGTTATCAATATATTTATGTTTTCGTATTGACAGATTTACTTATTTATTATTTTTTCATTTATTAGCTACTAATCATGTAATCGTATCTACTCAAATAAAATATCATATCATAGGAGAATTCTGATCCGAATTAATCAACTAAAATAAACGGCTTACAATCAATTATAATCAAATATGACCCATCTCATTAATTATTAACACCTGTAGCATTGCTGTGCGACATGATGTATTTGATGTCATTATTAAGAAAATAACAGAAAAATGTGCAGAGAAAACAACAGCATACAACATTTCTGAAACAATTTTCTTCCATCAAAATGATTTATAAATATTCAAAGGTTTCTGTAGTTTTCCCCTTTTTTTTCAAAATATATATTCATAGTCAACTGTTATTGATGAAATAAGGCATTATACATATCATCATCATTGATGAGGGCAACCAAAGAAACAATTGTAGGGCCAAGCAACTTTGACTTGTAACCAAACAAGTCGTAAAGAAACAACTCTCTTTTTTCTCTACCAATTTTTTCATTTACAACCTACAGACAATTTTTTTTCCCTTCTTGATATAATCATGAAGGAATAAAAGTCAAGTTCCTTTTCCCATTCTCATTTCTCAATCAAAATGTTAATCTCCAACCAAAACACTCACCCGCCAGGAACTTGCCTCTTTGTTCTCTTCTACCCACGATTTTTTCTTTTTCTTTTTCTTTTTTTCTCGTTCTCCCTAGTGAAAATTTTCTTGCCACCCATCTTAATTTCAAGATTAATAATTCAGTACTTATAAAGTCGAGAGAAAAGTTATATCTCAATTAACAAGACAAATAACTAGCACTTATGAATTATTTATTTAATCAGTTCACTTTCATGTAAAGATTCTAGATGACAGGTAGTTTACCTATTTATCATATTAGTTGGAATATTATTTTTTCATCAAACAAAATTTTCTTCTACTATTTTATAAATATACTTTTTGATTGAGTCATTTGATATGTTATTGTCATCATGCGTCAGTGAAATTTGGAATGCAAATAAAAAAGAATGAATTAGATCTACAATTTCTTGCATGAAAATTGCTTCAAGCTTCATATTCAATCAAATATCAATTTAAAGATCAATAATACTGTATATTTATAAAATTGGGATACAATATTTTTATATTTTAACTAATATGGCAAATGACATGATACTATCAAGTACGTATTGTCATATATTATGTAGTTGATTTAACTCATTATTCTACATTGACATGATAATTTTGTTCGAGCTTTACATCATTTACCATATTGTTCATGATATAAATTTTATATCAATGACTTGAAATAGAATCAAAACAAATGCCAACAGAAATTGTTACAAAAGTCGTGAATGAAAATAAAAAATATTTCCAGGATAAGCCCGTCATCCAGATTTTGTTTGTTTATATATATATAACTTTCTTGGACTTTAATAAAATGCAGGATTTTGAATAAGATCGACATTATCTAACTTAAAAAATAAACAAATAAAAATAAAAATATCACAATTGCAATAAATGAACATTACTTTCTAACTTCATTTTCAACCAGATTTTAATTTTAAAATAAATAATAAAATACACTAAATTTGAGTGATAAAGTTTTTATTTCTATTTTCAATTTCAAATAATATAGCAAATTATGTGACACAATCAAGCTTGTAGCACCATCTATTAGGGAGTGATTTACTCATACTTATGCATTCACATAGTTTTATCTAAATGTCACATCATCTGCCACATGATTTATGAAATGAATTTTCTATTTCATCTCATTTCGTACGTGTAAATATAAATTTCTTCTTCTGTTTTGGTAAATATATATTTTTTACATAATTTTACAAATATATTTTTTAGCCAAGTCAATCGATATATTGTGATATTCGAGTATCGATCTTATTTAGAAAGAAAATATAAAATAGAAAAAAAAAAGTGAAATTCGATCTAACCACACCCCTGACTAAGGTAAAGTTCGATTGTTGAGTTTCATTTTCTATCACTTTCCAGGAAAATTATTTAGAAATGGAATAAAACAGCCGGTTTCTTAGACTAATGTTGTGCACAACACGAGCAGCTTGCTAGCTGTAGCCGGAACCTGTGACTTTGAGCAGCTCAAACAATAAATAAAGACCCCGTTTGGCGGACCCTACTATATCAAAAAGTCAGCAAAATCTAATTAAACAAATAATTAAAAAAGGATTATTAGCTAAACGACACCTAATACTCCCTTTTTTTTAGCCTTTAGTCAAGCCGGCCAATTAATCTTTTACTTGAGAATTACTACAATTCTTTATAAATTAACCATGCAAAAAAAATATCACTGAATGTAATTCCTAAGAATTTAAACACATGCATGCATGATGGGTTTTTAAAAAAAAAATTTAAATTTTTTAATCCCCCCCCCCTAGTGGTCCTATTTTGAAGAAAAAAAAATATTTTCTGAAGGAAAAATCATTGGAACTATTTAGCATATCACATAAGCCGATCAAATCAATAGTAACTCATAAGAAACAATGGAAAAGTTAGAAATTTTTGTATGTATTTAAGACCAAGTTATTATTAAGTGCATATGAAAACACTCAAAGATATATTTTTATTTTCAAAACTAAATAGGTTAAATCATAAAGTGGTCCATATAGGTTGGTATCCTACAATTATTAAGAAAATATGAATTTATATTGCGCGCTAGTTTTGACTTTTTTAACTAAATTCATTAATTAATTTTTTTATTTAAAAAAACAAATCATAATATAACCAAACAATAAAACAAACAGAGACTTTATCATAGCTGATTAAGAGAGTAATGTAATAATCCATGCTTACATATTTTGTTTTTATGTAGCATACTTGAAAGTAAAATATTATAAATATTTGGAATATCTAATCAATTAAATTTTTTGGACTATTGGGTATAATTGAAGATCTCTAAGTCCTCAATTACAATATCATGTCTTCATGATATTATATGATGGATCACTCACCAATTGTAGCTTCTTTTTTTCTCCCTCCAAATTTGCTTGTGCTTTAATCAAATGTTTGTACGACTGGAGCTAGTTAATTAATCATTTTGCTTTATGCTTAATATAAAATTAGCAGTTAGACTTTTGTTAAGCACTCCACAATCTAGACAATAATGGTTTTGGTTTATGAAAGCATATGATCCCTTTAGCAGCAACAATGGCCTCTGTTAATGGACAATTGGTCCCCCCCATCACCTTTTCTCGAAATTTTTTTGTTAATCTTTCTAAAAATTAAATGAGAATTTGATTCTTTTCTTCTTTTCTTTTCTCGTATTTTCTTACAACTAAGAACTCTTTTTTGTTAATGCGGTATAGAACAATATTTTAAAAATTAGATTCGTCTATAATATATATATATAATCCATCCAATGACCCGTTGCTTTTGTTAGTTTCATTGACATTCATTTAGGAACAGAACAAATTCACATTAAAATGCTTGGTATAAAAAAAATGTTGATCTTTAGGGTAATTCTAAAGAAATTATTTCGCGTATAGTTTGTTATGAATTTACTATGGGTATTCTAATGGTTTCTGATAGGTCTTTGAATGTAATATCACCATCAAAATGATGTCATAATGGCATCTTCTCGATAGTCTTACACCACTTAGGAGAGATTATGAGTAATTTGAGTGATGTGGAGCATAAAATGTATAATAATGGATTGATGACTTCTTTTATTCTACTAAACTCTTTTTCAATCCGCATACTAGCGAAATTTAGACTTTAAGTCGTACGAATATTTCAAGCGATCTTAGAGGTTGAATAAACCAACTCTCATGAAGTTCGCATTTCTTAATTATTACTAATTAGAGTTGGCAAAATTTAATACGACCCAATTACTTAATACGAACGCGACACGAATAAATTGGTATGAATTGTTAAATTTGACATTATTATTAAATGGGCCGGGTTCGGATTAACACAATTTTTTTTTTCATGTTGAGTTAGAGTTAAAATTCTTGACCCATTTACCCGAACAATGACATGATTATATTTTTTATTTTAAATTAATTTTTCGATTTTTGTCATTAAAACTCAAATATTAGATATCATTCTCTCTTTTTTATTTTCTTTGGAAGACTGACATATGCACAATGTTTATTTATAAAATTTTATATAAATTTAGAACTTTAATAGTGTAAATGTGTAATAGTTTGGGGTGTGTGTAACATTTGTTAAATATATAGATATTAAATGAGTTATTAGGTAGCTCGTTTATTTTATATGTCGGGTTTGAGTCTCAATATTTTGACATAATTATTAAATAGGTTGTGTTTAGATTGACTTAAATTGGACACTACACGAAGCTGACGCGACACGAACACGATCCGGTGACCCATTTTACCAGCTCTAATTATTCTATTAGATGAAATCTATAAAATGATGACCAACATGATTTGTATGGGTACAAAAGTATACGTTTACCGAAATTCTAAAGTGAAAGTAAGAGTGAAAATATGTATAAAAATATCAAATATCTTTGAATTCATTTCTTATAATATTAGTTCAGTGTTGAATTTAAATATAAAATTTTTAATGATATATTAATTTAAAAATAAAAAAAATAATATATTTTTTTATAAAGAGAAAGTGTTTCATAAGAGTAAAGAGTAGGCGATTAGAATCCTATTACTTACTTATTAAGTGTTAACAGGAAAAACACTTGAAACACTTGATAATACTTTTATAGAAAACTGCTTTTGTTACAAATCACATTTTCTTATAGAAGCGCTTCTGTTGTTCACAAAAATAATCTCTCGCGCTTGCAGTACACGCGCCAGATAAAGATGCTTAATTAAGAGTGGCAAAAGTTGTGATATAATACAATTTGTTGCCATCATCATCATCAATATAATCTCCAATGAGATCAAACAAAGTGTCTTCAATCAGGGCTCTGAAGTCCATGCCATAAAATCTATAAATTGATATTCTTTTGTCCAAAGACTTGACAAATGACAATGGTGGTGGCAGCAGCACATATGCTAAATGGCCAAACAAATTCCATTTACAACCAATACCCTAATTTTCCTTAATCTTTATAATCCCAATGCCGTATAACCTAAACCCATTTTTAAGCTTTTAAAGTCTCAAGCTGAAACGCCCCCAATGTTTCTCACTAAACACATCAAGGAGAGAGAAAAAGTAAATTAAGAGTCAACAATAAAATTGCTTGGTGGCACAACAAAACAAAACTAAAGTAATAGCAAAGCCAAAGCTTCTTTCTCTCATCAAACCTTGTTTTTCACTCTTTCTTTCTTCTTCTCCTCCTCCTCCTTTCTTCAGTTGTTCACAACCCCAAAAGCACCTTTTTTTCAGAAGGACTTCTTGTTTTGCTTCAATGGAGAAGAATAATACATCAACAAGGAACCATCCATCTCCCATAAATTCACCAAGAGGTGCTTCCAGCAGCAACAACAACGACAATAACAACAATGGGGTGGTCCAAGTGCAACTCCAAATCCATCACAGTAACAACAATCACACCCCACCACTCACACCGATTCCAATCTCCAGATCTACTGAAGCCAATCCTTACCCAACAACTTTTGTGCAAGCTGACACCAACAGCTTCAAACAAGTTGTTCAACTGCTCACTGGCTCCTCTGAGACGGCTGCCAAACAAGCCTCTACATCAACAACAACAGATCCATCCAACACCAACACCAACAACAACAACAAATCTTTTGTTATCCCACCAATCAAAACCACCACTCCAAAGAAGCAAAATTTCAAGCTCTATGAAAGAAGAGCCAACAACTTCAAGAACAGTCTCATGATCAACACTTTGGCTAATAATTGTGCCTTCTCTCCAAGGAATGGCAATAACAAGCCAGAGATTTTGTCACCAAGCTTGCTTGACTTTCCAAAACTTGCACTCAGTAGTCCTGTTACACCGCTAAACGAAGACCCTTTTAACAAATCATCTCCTTATTCTTTAGGAGGAAATTCATCATCGTCATCGTCATCAGAGGAAGAGAGAGCAATTGCTGAGAAGGGTTTTTATTTGCATCCATCTCCAATGTCAACTCCTAGAGACCATGAGCCACAGCTTTTGACTCTCTTTCCTTTGACTTCACCTAGAGTCTCTGGCTCATCTTCTTGAAGAACCGTATACGAAGACTGCGGTACTACTGGTTCTGTATTATGTGTATTGTATGAGCAAGGCTACTGCTGAGTACTGATCACGGGTAGAAGGAGAATCTTGTTTCAATTGTACAATTTCATTTCTTTTCCATATTATGGTAATAGCTTGTTATTTTTCTTTTCTTTTTTCTTTCTTAATTTGGGTATTAGTCTGACATTTAAAATTATAAATAAAAAAAATGAATTTCTTGATGCTGAGGTACTGGTCTTTCTTCATATATCTGTCATTCATATATATATATATATGGATTAATTTGCATGGTCTCAAAAGAAATGATCAGCTATATAATCTTTCTATGTTTCTCTCTTGTTCTTCTATCTAAATTTGAACTCAAAAAATTGAATGTAAAATTCATTCCTATTTAGTGTTTGGTTTAATTTAATTTTGTTATAATCAATTATTTCAACAATATGTTTCGATGGTCTTGACTGTCTGGGCCTTGAAAAGAAAGTTTCTGCTATATTTATGGCTCTATGAAATGTGACCAAGCTCATAAGTTGTGTATAGAGCACCAATACGCTTTGAATAATCCTCAATAGATTTTACCCAACTTGTTTGCACTAGCATTCAAGATTAATGCCTGTGCTAGAATGGGTGTTAACTTTGTTGTCCTATAAAATTCTAATCCTCTACTTATCTTAGCTCTCTTAATGAATAGTTAAGATTTTTAATTTCTTTTTAGTAATTACAAGTCATGATATTAAATCATCACAGATTTGGATCTATATATCAAGTGAAAATTTTCAGCGTAGAAGTATCATGGAATTTTCTAGGAAGACATTATTTTCCAAATTTTCCGTATGAAAATGACCTAGCTGAAAAGACTATGCGGACCAAAACTCGACAAAGAGACAAGACAGTGTTATCTATTATGTTGACTTAGCTACAGCAATTTATGCCAACCCTCCCTACGCCCTCAAAGAATTGAAAACCAATAGCCATTTTTTCAATTAAAGCAATTTCCTAATCCTAATCTTCATGTTCAACAATTTGGGCTGTCTTTGTTAGAACATTTCAGATGTCTAACAACAATTGGTAGAGTTGGTAAGAAACTTAGAACCGTGAAGGTTTAAAATTAAAAATAAAAAATAAAAATTGGTGCATCTCAATAAGTTTTTTTCTCATTGAAAAGGGAAGTCACCGTCCTAGGTTATGTAATGTTGTTTCTGTTCAGCTATGGTATGCAATTCTTTGTCATCCTTTTATTTTCCTTTTTGACTTGAAAGAGATGAGATGATCATCACAGTTTGTAAAAAGTTAAAACAAAAGTGGGAAAATTGCTATGATGATGATTGAAAAAGAAAGAAAAAGAGAGAGAGAGTATGGTCTAAGTAATTAAATTGGAAAAGCAAAGAAAATGTGAGAGGCCTTTTTAAATTCTGCCTTTGCTTGGCTTGGGGGTTCTACTTTTGTGTCAGTGTGATTGATGACCGCCTGTGAGAGTATCTTTGGACTGGACCCAAACATCGGACAAAAACTGCCAAAGTCTCTTTTATATCACTTTAGATGCAATTGGGATACCTTTTGCAACTCACTTTGTCACCTGTCTCCTCCCTGTATATGCTGGTCTCTATCTGTGGTTAGTATCTTATATATAGATTCTCTAATTAATTTTCCTGGAAAATGCGAACCCAAGAAAGTTTTGGATACTAATTTTGAGCTCAACCAATGTGAGACCCAGAAAAAAATTATCGTTAATAGAAGAAAACAAAAGTATTGGATCAAATTATCAAGGACTTGGTCAATTCTTGCCCGTACTTACCAATCAACTATGACTGTTCTTCCTACTTTAAATTATCATATATCATTTGAAATTAAATATATAGCCCAAATTTGGAGTTTGATTGGGCAAGTTTTGAAGACTAGTCCACTTATAGAAGATATATTTTTCAATGTTATCATAAAACATGTTCAATATGGGGACCGTGGGATCAATTACCAATCTTCTGTTTTGAATTCAACAACAATGATATAAATAAAAACATTTGAAACATTAAATTCATCTATCAGACAGTGAGATAAATATTAAAAGGATAGCGTAATGACCATGTCTTAGCTTTTAAATTTAAATTTTGGCTATCCAAAAAAAATTCATGGATGAGATTTTTATTTGGCTCTGTGCATTTTTTTTTTTTTGGGAAAATAATGTTTACTCTATAATAAGTCTAAGATTAAAGTTCTCTGGTTGAAAGTTACCCAAATCTAACATATAGGCTTGCCACATTCCATGTGGCACATTTAAGGATTCAAATTCTTTACTCATCTCGCCTTCCGCTTGTCTTTTTCTCAAATCTACCCATCGGTGGTTGATAAGAACAAAACTTATCTTGCTCATAAAATAAGAATCGATATTTCCTCACAGCCCCATATATAAATTGAGTATGAAGATGAAGCACACCTTTTAGAACAAGCAACTACTGGCTTCAAATCCAAGAACACAAGCATTAAGTGCATGCTTCACACTAATAGAGAAGGCTCATTACAGAAGCGTGATCACGTTATTTCTGTTTATGGTTCAACTACAACTGTCACATTCTATATGCCTATAGATTATATTTGCCTTCAGATTCCTGCAAAAGAATTGATCATCTTGAAGCCACGACTCTCCAGAAGAGGTCCATTTCCTGGCTGGACAGAAATTATCGCATCCAAACCAAAACAATAAATCAAACCGAAATAAAAATGAATCTCGACATAGACTATGAACACAGAATCACCTTTTCTCTCAGGAATACCAGTAAAAGTTCAAAGGGATGGTACAGGGGCACATCATAAATTTGAATATTGTTACTGAATATTCAGAAAGTTAAAAAATTAAAAGAGTGAATCTGGGCATCTTAATTTCTTTAACTTGCTTATGGACATATGAATTGCAAATGAACCATTTCAATAACAGTCGAGCATCCAACCATTTAAAAATAAAAGATTACAAACAGCTTGTTACCTGCAGCTTTTGCGGCTGTGGCTTCTTGGTAGACATCTGTAATGAGTAAAATTTCAGATGGCTAATTAACTTCCACCAACACTCTGATTTCAACATAACTTCATGTTTTTCTCTTTTTCCTGCAAGCAAGAGGACAAACAAGGATTTACCTCTTTGCTCAAGAAGTAGGAGGCAGCAAGAGAGATAAAAGTGGAAGTTAAAGAACTTACCCCATTGCACTGTCAAAAAATCTAGACAAATATTTTCTTAAGTCCCCATATTTTGAATTTCCAAAGATAAGCCTTTGTGTCAACCTGCTGCCACTAGATTATATGTAAACCTGCACCGGATACAGAATTAGTAATTAATATTGCTGATGAACCTCCTATGCATACTCAAAATTGGGCAAAATATTGCCAAGAGAATGAAACTTCAAATAAATTCAGGAAGCCAGACAGTTGCATTGGAAGGGGAACGAAAATAACAGCTTCAGCACCTAAGAGCTTTAGCTTGACTGTATCAAGAACAATTCTAATGATCATGCATGGTCTAAATAGAAATTCAATTGCAGTAGTTGTATTGTTGATATTGGTATATCAATTATTTGTGCCACACATATGATGTGGTACAGTAACAGCATGATAGCACCCACAAAGTTATAGATGGAAAAATACAAAAGTTAAGAGTCACGTCGACAAGAAAATTCAAAAGAAAATGGGAAAGAAAAGCTGAAAACCTTTGTTCCCAAAGAATGCCACTTTTCAAGGGCCTCTGGTACATCATCAAAAACTTCTCCCTCCAATTCATTACTCTCAAATCCAGTTCTCCATATATGACCCTGCGTAAATAATTATCATATGTGAAAGCCAAGCTCCATAGCAAAAATATTTTTTCTCTGAATAGTATTTTGCTTGCAATTGTTTTAGAGCAGTGATTTTTCAATCTGCCTTTATCATTGCATCCACATTAGCAACTAAAGCTGCTATTACCTCCTCTTTCCCAGCATCACTGGGAGGGATAGGTACAGCACCAGCAACTCCTTGTTTCAGGTCATCTTCAACCTGCAACAAGCACTTTGAAATGTTGAGGCAGAAAAGATATGGATATTCCATAAGTACCATTATCTACTGAAAACATATAAAAAACTTACTTGAGACTGCAAAATTTTGATATCATCTTTAGTTCCTGCAGTTTCATGTGTCGCAGACAAATGCTTCTCAACTTTATTCGAATCCTTTCATAAATAGAAGAAATCCAAGTTTTAGCGCTAATCCATGAATCTTTCCAAACATATATGCCATGAAGAATCTCATAGAATGCGCAGAGGTCTTGCTAGAGCCTCACAGCAGAAGCGGATGTGAGGCCATTAAGCTGCCCGCTGATCACCTCCCCGGCCCTCCAAACATGATTAGGAACAAGAACAGCTGTTGTTTTTGGATAGGCCTTGATCTGAATAACCAAAAAGGAAAATCCAATCAGCCTATGCAAATTTTCTACATGGAAATGAAGAAATCTTGGGATAAGAATTAACTATGAATGAATTTGTAGAGAAGGCAAGTATCTCTGAGAT
Organism: Citrus mangshanensis; assembly: GCA_030449895.1. Lineage (NCBI taxonomy): Eukaryota > Viridiplantae > Streptophyta > Magnoliopsida > Sapindales > Rutaceae > Citrus > Citrus mangshanensis. The sequence goes on along the minus strand of JASUUJ010000299.1, from coordinate 126,354 downwards.
CAACCAAAGATACAGTAGAAAATGTTTGATTGACCAGAACAGGACATGCTGATGATGAATACTAATACGAGTCCATATATTAAGGTAAGTACTACAAGAAAGGAAAAATCAAAAATTTTACTTGGCGTAACCATTTATCGGGAATCTAATTGTCTAAGGAGCCCGCATATTAGTACCGTTGTTAGGTTCCAATCAATTGGAAAACTTATCATATCATCCTTTTCAGTATCACGAAAGTGTGATATGTAACACAAAAAGTTAGCATTATAATCACTATACAGAACTAAATGTAAGAGCACTAATCATATGCCTTTGCAAGAGAATCAATAAGCTCATGTTGTAGGCCGTGTTCTCTATAATGGCCCACAAGTTCATCACGGTAACCATGCCCTTCTATTCCTTTTATCATTTGTATATAAGTGTGCAAGAAGCAGAAGAAAATCAAAACCTAAAACAGGTAACAACTCTGAGTGGACGAAAGAATTTATACATGCTAAAAAGTATAATCACGTAGGAACTTATATTATGGTATCTTCCAGCAGATGAAAAGCTTTTTAAAGAAACTTTAGGAATCCCCATCATTCATATAATTTAATAGAGTAATTAATTGATCCTCTATTAGCCAGAAATAGGGTGAAGGCATCAACCTGAATTCATTGGTTGTTACCAGTACCATAGCCCAAACTTTGTCCTCCCATATGTAACAAATCATGCTTAGATCATTCCCAAAGGATCGCACATTTCTCAACCAGATAGTTCACCATTATAAAGCCTCACAAAACCACTTCAGTGGGAAAAGGAAAGGTAAGGGGTGTAGAACAAGAGAACACAAAGAAGCTGTAGTGAAGAAAGGGACACGAGGAAAAATAGCAGAAAAGAACAAATTGGAAACATTTACAGTTTGTCAACAGTTAAAAACTTGAAATTCTTTTGACATTAGATTGATCATTGTCACAAGAAAATATTCTATTCCATGGCTGTGGATACCAGCTCCAGCATTACTCGTCTCATATGTCTGGATCATGAGATGAGGAAAACAACTGTTAATGCAACTTTATGAATAAATTAGAAAAAGAAAAAAATTCAACACAGAAATTAGAAAAAAAATTAAAACCAATCATGATAAACAAAATAATAATTGATAATCACATGTCTTATTCTGAGTCTTTCTCTCGTTAATACAAGAAGGTGCAAAATAATACCAGAAACAAGATAATCGTTAGTAAACTTGTAAATTACTTGAATAATGATCAATTAATAGGAGCACACAGAAACTACGAATCACAGGATTATTGCGAACCTGTTCATTCAAACATCTGATAACATCACTTGAATTCCACAGTAAATTCTACGTATCATGTGCATTTACAATCAAATGCTGAAACTAAAAGCAACAACATAAGCTCCCATTACTGTGATAATATTCAAACAGCAATAAAACAGATCAATGCGCGAGTATTCACTGGCAACAATAGACAACCTTATTCAAATTCAAATGTGCTGTATAGCTACTTGATATCCATACTGACTTATTGATATCGAAATGGTGATAAAGAGTAATTGATAACATCAAGAAAAGAGGCGTACAGGCTTATGTGGGTATGGCTTCCGAGATGGCAAAGACAAAATAGTCCTATCTCCAGATAACACACACGTGTTCTCTGGTTCCATTCTCTCCTTCTGCACACCTCCACACATACCAACGCAAATATACAGTTAATGGAGTCAGTAAATTTAACATAATCAGAAATCAAACAATGCGTAATGGAGCCAGCAAATTTGACATAAAGAGATTACCTAGATACTGAATCGAATCACACAGCTTATATGAATACAAGACATGGCATATGGTTAAGTGGATGGACTATGGACTGTGTGCATGAATCATAGATTTCATAAGCCAAATTTTATGGTTTGATACTTTGATTGAGTTGTACTGGACATTTTACTTTTTGACTTTTTTTTAAAACTTTGTTATGTTAAAATTAATAGCTTACCAAAGGAGTAAACAAAATAAATAATAAGACAAAAAATAAAATCACATAAAGGTAAAAGCTTTTAGATGCTCTAATGTATGGATGGGATTTTTTTTTAATTTTCTTTATTTATTATCTGTGGATGAAATCAGAATTATACGTAATTATAATTGTATATATTAGGATCTATGTTATTGAGCAAGATTTGTTTCCTTAAGTAGGTTTACTGATTTTTCTTAGAATTAGATTTCTATATGTTATAACTTTGATTTTGTGAGATTTGATTTATTCTCCTATAATCTAGAGATGGACCTGGAAGGAGCCGATGCAAGGTCCGGTTTTAATCAAGACCAATTTTATATTTTTTAATATTTTATGTGTATATATTTTTTATTTTTTGGTAATTTTATAAGTTTTAAATTTATTTCAATAAAATTTGACATGAAAATATAAACTTAAGTGTTTAAAACTTTATATATGTATAATAAATGAGTCAAATAAATATAAAATATTTAAAATAATATATATTTTATAATTTTTTTAATAAAAAAGGTTTATCAAGTGATCATCACGTCACGGTGTATTTTTGCCACCTCTACTGTAATATATTTAAAGGAGAGTATTTCTCATCAATAAAACATATAGAAATTATTCATTCTAATCTATGTATTTACATGGTATTAGAGCCTTAGGACTAATTGTTCTATTGTTCTTGCATGGCTCATCAATTCGATGGAACCACAGATTAGTCGTCGTTATCTCTAGTTCAAGACAATCCAAATATGCGTGGGATGCAGCTCGACGGATGTACTTTGATCTTGGGAATGCTTCTCAGATTTTTGAGATTCGTTCAAAATTGACGAAGATGAAACAAGGTTCCAACTTTGTCACCCAATATTTTTCTGATCTCCAAGATCTTTAGCAAGAACAAGATATGTTTTTTTTAAGATGACTCATTTTGTACTGAGTGCAGTGTCAAGCAAAAGCATAACCTTGAAAAGGAAAGAGTATTTGATTTCCTTGCTGGTCTTAATAAAAATCTAGACGAGGTAGGGGGCCGAGTGATGGCTCAAAAGCCTTTCCCTTCTACTGATGAAGCCTTCGCAGAAGTACGACATGAGGAAGCCTGGCGAAAGGTGATGCTCTCGGATGACAAATCTGTACCTCCACCTGCACCAGAAGTATCTGCCTTAATGACTACTAAAACTCACTCAAATGGACAACAACATCCTGATCATCGTTCGAGCAAGTGACCATGGTGTGATCATTGTAATCGACTTGGACATACTCGGGACAAGTACTGAGAGATTCATAGGAAACCAACAAATTGGCAGCCTCGGAAGAAAAATGAAGGATCAAGACCACTCTGGTGCATCTATTCCATTCAGCAAGGAACAAATTGACCAACTATGCAAACTCCTCAATTCATCTTCTGTCAATGCCTCTCAGACCCATCCACCCAACTATGCAAACTCCACCAGTGGATCATGTTCTGTTGCCAAATCTGGTAAACTCTACTCTATCCTAAATTCCCAATTTATGATTCAATCTACGGACCCTTGGATAATTGATTCCGGGGCCTCTGATCATATGACATGTAGTTCTAATTTTTTTCACTCTTATGTCCCTTGTTATAAATATATCACTGTTAAAATTGCAGATAGATCTTTTACACTAGTAGTTGGAATTGGTGACATAAAACTATCTCCAAATTTAATCCTCAAATCTGTCTTCCATGTCCCTGCCCTAAAATGCAACCTGATCTCTGTTAGCAAAATCACACGTGATAATCATTGTGTTGCTAATTTCTTGTCTTCTTCTTGTCAATTTCAGGACTTATCATTAAGGAAGACGATTGGCAGTGTTAGGATTCATGATGGTCTTTATTACTTTGATGATGATCACCCAAAGAGTTAACAAATTTTTTTTTGTTTGGTGTTGCTTTTACATTTGTTTATAGTACTAATGAAATAATATTATGGCATTATAGGTTTGGCCATCTAAATTTTTTATATCTAAAACGTTTGAGTGTGAAAATTTTCAATTAGCTAAACATACTTACATGTCCTTTCTTCCAAAGGTTTACATTCCTTTCACTCCATTCTCTTTGATCCACAGTGACATATGGGGAACTTCAAAAGTTACAACTTGCCATGGAAAAAGATGGTTTCTTACATTTATTGACAATCACACACGGATTACATGAGTTTATTTCCTACATAACAAATCTGAAGCCAATCACATATTCAAAGTTTTTCACAAGATGATTCAAACTCAATTTCAAACCCAAATTCGTGTTCTAAGAACTGACAACGGAAAATAATATTTTAGTTCTATTCTTGGTGATTATTTGTTAGAAAATGGAATTCAATATCAAAGCTCTTGTGTTGATACTCCACAACAAAATGGAGTATCGGAAATAAAAAATCGTCCTTTGTTAAGGTAGCTCGGGCTCTCATGTTTACCATGCATATCCCAAAGTACTTGTGGGGGTATGCTATCCTCACTGCTACCTACCTCATAAATCGTATCTTTAGTCATCCTATCAATTTTGAAACCCCTTTGTCTATTCTTTCAAAAACCTACCCACATGTCTCTAAGTCCAATACACTTCCATTAAGAATTTTTGGTTGCACAATATTTGTCCATATTCATGACCATAATAAAAGTAAACTTGACCCTCGGGCAATCAAAACCGTTTTCATTGGTTATTCTCCAACCAAAAAAGGATATCAGTGTTACTATCTAAAAATTAAAAAAATATAGATTTCTTGTGATGTCACAGTCTTTGAAAATACACCATATTTTTCTCCAACTTCGCTTCAGGGGGAGAAATGGGATGAAGCTTGCTGTTCTTGGGATATCTATGACCTGCCCTTACTTGATAGTAAGTTGGATACCGTTGTCTCTATTCCTGAGTCAACTAAAATCAGTCTTTCAGTAATTGATCCAATTTCACCAGTATTGGAAACAAGAGGAGATTCAACACTATCAATATCTAAATAGCTAGAATTGCAAGTCTACTTTAGAAGGAAAAAAATCTCAAGCAAATAAAGAAATCATAAATCCTACTCATAGTCACGAGGATGAACCGATGGTAGAGTCTCATTCACCAGACGAGTCAGGTAAATTTAGTCTTATTCCTGATCTAGATATGCCAATAGTATTAAGAAAAAGTGTTAAATCCTGCACTCATCACCCTATTTCTAAATTCATATCTTATTCAAATCTGTCTCCTTCACTCCATGTTTTCACCTCGAATTTGTCTAGTGTTTTGATTCCTATATCAATTGAAGAGGCCTTATCTGTTCCCTAGTGGAAAACTGTTGGTCTTGAAGAAATGCATGCCTTTAGACAGAATAATACATGGAGCCTGGTGGAGTTGCCACAAGGAAAAAATACAGTAGGTTGTAAATGGGTATTCACCATCAAATATAAGGCTGATGGTTCAATTGAAAGACATAAAGCGCGTCTAGTGGCCAAGGGCTTTACTCAAACGTACAGGATTGACTACACTGAGACCTTTGCTCCTGTTGCCAAACTCAACACTATCCGAATTCTTCTATCTTTAGCTACAAACTTTGATTGACCTCTTCATCAACTTGATATAAAAAATGCTTTTCTAAATGGTGAGTTTGAGGAGGAAGTTTTTATGTGTCAACCTCCAGGATTTGAAGAAAACCTAGGGAGTCACAGTGTTTATAAACTCAACAAGTCCCTCTATGGTCTGAAGCAGTATCCACGGGCATGGTTTGACAGATTCTCCAAAGTTATCAAGGAATTTGGTTATGTCCAGGGACAAGCTGATCACAAGTTGTTTGTTAAGCATGCTGAAAAAGAAAAAAATTACTATTCTTATAGTGTATGTTGATGATATCATTGTCACTGGAAATGATAACAAAGAAGTAGAAAAAGTCAAGCAGATTATGGCTAAGGAATTTGAAGTTAAAGACCTTGGAACGCTAAGATATTTTCTTGGAATAAAAGTTGCAAGGAGTAAGAAGGGGATCTCTATCTCTCAAAGAAAATATACTTTAGATTTGTTGGAAAAAACTGGCATGCTCAGATGCAAACCGAGTAAGACTTCAGTTGAACTTGGTAACAAAGGAAAAATGCTTGAAAGAGGCCCGATCGATAAAAGATGATATCAACGCCTAGTTGGAAAGCTCATCTATCTCTCACATACAAGACCGAATATTGCCTTTGCAGTGAGTTTAGTAAGTCAACATATGCACGCACCATGCCAAGGTCATTTGAATGCAGTATATAGAATCCTGAGATACTTGAAGTGAACACCTAGAAAAGGCTTGTTTTTTTGCAAAGACCAATGATCGGAAAGTGAAGGCATTCACAGATGTTGATTGGGCTAGATCAATTAATGATCATAAATCAACATCTGGTTATTGCACGTTGCTATGGGGAAATCTGGTGACTTGGTGTAGTAAAAAACAGTCAGTGGTTGCTAGAAGTAGTGCGGAAGCCGAGTTTAGAGCTATGACACATGGAGTTTGTGAGCTTATCTAGATAAGAAGGGTGCTGAAGGAATTAAAAATTGGATTTGAAGAACCTATGCTATTCTATTGTGTGAAATTCTAATTATGCAACCCAAGAGAGGGGTGAATTGAAATTCTAAAAATTATTCAATTTATAAATAAAAACCCAATGAAAATATGAAACAAATTCAAAGTAATAACAAATAAGTTTAACCACAATAAAAAGAATAAGGGAAAAGAGATTCAAACATCGAGATTTTTACGTGGTCGGCCAACCTCGCCTACCTCCACGCCTTCAAGCTTTCCGAACTTGAGGATTCCACTAAGTAAGCCTCCAAGGCTTCAAATGCTTACACTTGACTTCCAAGGTGTCAATAACCTTTACAATAAGAGATTATCCCAATCTCTTAACCTAAGTGTATCCCAACACTCACAATCACTCAAAAATAAAAGATTATAAATTTGTTTTGCCTCTCACAATATTTAAGATTATAAAATAATATCCAATATGTGAATAGATGAAACAAGAATGTATTTAAAGCTCAATGAAGATTGTATTCTCAAGTATAAGCTCAGTAGTCGTGTTGTGATCAACTCTTGTTTGAATTTGAATGAACTTATTTATAGGTGGAGCTAAAAACTAGCCGTTATTGACTTTCTGCACACTGTCGGATCACCATTAACTAGATGTCGGATCGCCGTTTGACTGGTCAATATGACCGTTGAGCTGATTTTTCAAATTGTCGGATCGCCGTTATCTAGATGTCGGATCACCGTTTAGGTCCAAAGGCTAACCTTCAGTTCTGTTTGATCTCGGCGAGCCGTTTATGAAACTTGTCAGATCGTCGTTTAGGTCCAGAGGCTAATCTTCATTTCTCATTGATCTCGGCGAGCCGTTTATTAAACTTGTCGGATCGTCGTTTAGGTCCAGAGACTAATCTTCAATTCTGATTGATCTCGGCGAGCCGTTTATCAAATTTTTCGGATCGCCGTTTAGGTCCAGAGACTAATCTTCAGTTCTGTTTGATATCGGCTAGCCGTTTATCAAGATTATCGGATCGCCGTTTTCCACAAAAACTGCTGCAGTGAACTATTTTGTAAGATAACTGTTTATCTCAAAATCTTTATAAAAACACTTTATAAAACTTGTCAAAATAGATGAAAATTATGTTGAGCTTTTAAAAGATTAATCAATCTTAATCAAGTTTGTTATCATCAAAGATTAATCAATCTTAATCAAGTTTGTTATCATCAAAATCAATAAAAAAATATTTATGTTAACAATCTTAACAATCTCCCCCTTTTTTATGATGACAAACTTTTTCAAGCAAATACTTGTGCAATTTTGCTCCCCCTTAGTGAAATTTTTAAAGAATTTTTAAATAGGTGTCCATTTAGTTTTAATCTCAAAATTAATTATAAACAAAACATAATAATTTGATAAATTATCTCCCTTTTCATCATAAAAAAGAAATAAGCGCGAAAAGATTAATAAGAAAGGCGGAGGGATTATTTATGTTGGAAAAATTTCGGCAGAATCTCCCTTAAAAATGAGCATATCCTCAACAAAACAAAGAAACACTCCCATAAATACATGCCAACTTATCAACCAACCTCTATACCAACAATCAAACAAACCAGAAAATCAAGTGCACATATCCAACAGAAAATATCATAAAAGCATCATAAGCATAAGCAAAAGACAAATAGCATCATAATAACTATATGAAATGAGTGATGTCTGTGCGAAAATCAGAGGGGCAGAAAATTAAGGCGGGGGCTGTAAAGAAGAGCTGCCTGAGTCATAACTAAAGTAACCAAGAATACGACACTGGCCAGCAAGTAACTCCATCTGCTGATATGAAATTTATTGTCAAAAGGTCGCAAAATCAGATTAAAGTTGTTGCTGCTGCTGGGACAGAACATCCACTATGTCGAGAAGCTGCTGAAAGCGATCCTCAGGAACAACCGTCTTTGCAAGAGGACGGTCTCTGGCTCGTCATCTTGAGATGCCGCGCATTCTTCTTTGCTCTGCGAGGGACACGCGGTCTAGCTCCAAGGCGGAAATCAGGTAACTCATCCTCAGAATAGACGTCATTTAACATACGATCATCCTCTGGTGCAAGCAGTGTATCTTTATTCTTAGAGGATATGGTCTTTTCCCATTTCCCACGCTTTTTAAAAAATTCGATCGCAGAAATAATCTCTCGACCGAGCTTTTGGGTCTCGAGATAAACAGGCTTAACGATAGGAACTCGAAAGTATTTCAAGATCCTAGTAATGATGTTGCCATAAAGAAGGGATCGGTTGGAGACTCTAGGAGTGGACAACATATGACAAAGAATAGTATAGGATAAGCTCACATGCTGTTTACGGATGAGGGAATCTAATAGACCAACATCAAGTCTACTTACCTCATCAGTATGACCCTGTCTAGGAGTGACCATGTTTTGGAGAATGATATGAAGTATTCAAACCTGGAAAGGGAGGAGTTGAGACCTAAAGGACAAAGAACAGATGTCATCGGAAAGATCCCAACGTCGACAAATATTCCGTACACCATCCACATGACGGAATTCACTAAATAAGAGTTCTTTCCTAGCAGTGTACATATCTAAACCTCCATAAGAGATTTCCAGAATACTACACAATTCAGATTCATTAAAAGCAATGTGAATTCCTCCTACATACGTATAAAGCTCAACACGACAAGTATAGGAGAATTCCATGTTTGAATAAAAGACACGGACTAGATTTTCATAGATGGGTTCTTCATTACTTAAGGCTTCCTTCCAATGACTAAGCATGTGAGTAATAGAATGACCACAAATGGTAATATCCAAAAACTCCGAAATGTTAAGAGAAAATGAGGGAGTTATTGGTTTGCCCATGAATTTTTCAAGAAATCGCTGAGCAGAGGTGTCATCGGAAAAATTGAGACTCTCGAAGTCTTGAGAGGGAGGCCTGGAGGGACTGGAACGTCGTGGAGCAGTGTGCTTGGTTCGAGCATGCCTTTGTGGTCGTTCCGCCATTGATGAGTTTGGAGAAAAATTTAATTTTAAAAAAAAAATGAAGTTTGAGTGATGAGAGAGTAATGACAAGTTGAAATGTGATGGAAAATGGAAGAAATTTGGTACAAATTTGGCGAGATAAGTGCGGCTGGTTTTAGGGTTTGCAATTTGGGATTTTTCAATTTTTGAAGAGAAAACCGGTTTTAATCGATTAAAAAGGTGCGAAAAATGATAAGGATGGTTGTTAATGTGTTAATTTGATGAAAAAAGACAAGAAAAAAGATGGATTTGAGAAAGAAATGAAGTTACAGTTGCGGTTGGGGAGAGAGAGAGAGAGAAGGAGAGCATGAACGGAATGGAAAGGAAGACGAAGGACTGTTCACTTATCGTGCAATAACGGCGAGCTGTTATAGAGATATCGGCGAGCCGACAGAGTCCAGAGAGTTCTCCAAAAATTTTCATCATAACGGCGAGCCGATAGGGTCCAGAGAGTTCCCCCCAAAATTTTGCATCAGGACGGCGAGCCGATAATTAATTATTGGCGAACCGATAGCGTCCAGAATATTTTCCTTTGTTTCTGCCCTAAAACGGTTAGCCGTTTATTGAAATAACGGCCATCCATTTTCTATAACTTATGATTTCGCACATTTATTTTGATATTTGGCCAACTATTAATACATTTCAAGATCATTTCATTGATCCAAAATGATTTAAGTGCCAGTTCAATGCATAATTCATGAACATATATGTATTGCAACAATTAATTCATACATTTTTCAAATATACACACACTCCACATGTATATCATGATTGAGCATTCCATAGATATTAAAGTATCAAATCATAAATCAATCAATTTTAATAGACTCAATAACATGAATAAAAGATGTTAATGTGAAAATTTCATCATCCCAAGTTCTTGCCGAATTTTTTAAAATTGTTCTTCGCAAAGTGGTTTTGTAAAAATATTAGCAAGTTGTTTTTCCGTATAAATAAACTCTAATGCAATATCTCTCTTTTGAACATGATTTCTTAAGAAATGATGTCTTATTTCTATATGCTTGGTTCGAGAGTATTGAATGGGATTCTTTGAAAGATTTATAACACTATTATTATCACATTTAATAGGAATTTTTTCTAGGTTAATACCATAGTCTCTAAGTGTTTGTTTCATCCAAAGAGCTTGTGCACAATAGCTTCCTGCAACTATATATTCAGCCTCGGTAGTTGAGAGTGCAACAGAATTTTGTTTATTACTAAACCATGAAACAAGTGAGTGACCTAGGATATGGCAAGTTCCACTAGTGCTTTTCCTATCAACTTTATAACCAGCAAAGTCAGCATCCGAATAGCATGTTAAATCTATATGAGTTCCTTTAGGATACTAAAGGCCAATATCTATGGTTCCACTAAAATAACGAAAAATTCTTTTAACAGCAAGTAAATGGGATTCCTTGGGACATGATTGAAATCTTGCACACAAACATACACTAAACATGATATCGGGTCTACTTACAGTCAAATAAAGTAAAGATTCGATCATACCTCGATACATTTTGATATCCACTTCTTCGCCTTTTTTATCTTTGTCGAGCTTGGTTGTTGTGCTCATTAGTGTATTTTTGGTCTTTGAGTTATCAATGCCGAATCGTTTGAGTAGATCTCTTACATGTTTGGCTTGATTTATGAATATTCATTACTCATTTTGTTTTATTTGCAGCCTAAGGAAGTACTTCAGCTCTCTCATCATACTCATTTCAAATTCATTGCTCATACAAGATGAAAACTCTTTGCACAACAATTCATTAGTAGAACAAAAAATAATATCATCAACATAAATTTGAATAACAAGTATGTCTTTGTTCTTATGTTTAACAAAGAGAGTAGTATCTGCTTTACCCATGGAAAAATCATTTTCTAACAAGAAATTCTTAAGTTTATCATACCATGCTCTAGGTGCTTGTTTTAATTCATACAAAGCTTTAAACAACTTATAAACATGATTTGGAAATTTTTCATTTTCAAAACCAAGGGGTTGTTTTACATACACTTCTTCCATAATATAACCATTTAAGAAAGCACTTTTCACATCCATTTGAAATAAAATGAAATCTTTATGACAAGCAAATGCCAGCAACATTTTAATTGAGCCACTAATCTAGCTTTATTTCTTACAACCACACCGGATTCATCCATCTTATTTCTAAATACCCATTTAGTACCTATGACAGATTGATGTTCCGGTGTAGGAACTAATTTCCACACATTGTTTCTTTCAAATTGATTTAACTCCTCTTGCATTGGCATAATCCAAGATTCATCATTTTCCGCATCCGTAAAGGATTTGGGTTCAATTTGATAGATAAATACATTATGCTCACAAGTATTCTTAAGTGACGATCTAGTTGTAACATCTCGTGAGGGATCTCCTAAAATTACATTCTTAGGGTGAGAAGAGACATACCTCCACTCCTTAGGGAGTGTTTGAGAAATACCTTCTTATTGCTCCAGCTCCATATTTATTTGTTCTTCTTGTCTATCCTCTTGATTTTCTTGTGGTGCATTCTCTTGATTCTATTTTGATGATTCTTCTTGTAACTCTCCATCTGCATCATCATTAGCAACTCCTTTCTCCGCAGAAGAGGGGTTAGATTCATCAAACGTAACATGCATGGATTCTTCCACAACTAAAGTTCTTTTATTATAAACTCTATCAGCTTTGCTTGAGTTTAAATACCCGAGAAAGATGCCAACATCAGATTTTGGAGCAAATTTACCAAGATTATCTTTTGTGTTTAAAATAAAACATTTGCATCCAAAAACTTTGAAATAACAAATATTGGGTTTTCTATCTTTCCAAAGCTCATAGGGAGTTTTATTGAGATGAGGTCTAATCAACACCCGATTTAAAACATAGCAAGCGGTGATGACGGCTTCAGCCCAAAAATATTTTGGCAATGCATTTTCATTTAACATGGTCTTAGTCATTTCTTGAATAGGCCTATTCTTTCTCTCAACAACTTCATTTTGTTGTGGAGTCATAAGTGATGAAAATTGATGCTCAATGCCAAGATTATTGCAAAAAATCTCAAATGCATGATTTTCAAATTCTCTTCCATGATCACTTCTAATGCATACAATACCATGTCTTTTTCCATTTTGTAATTTCTTACAAAACACTTTAAAAGCATCATTGGCTAAGAATGATACCCACGTATATCTATAATAATCATCCACTATTACAAATGCATAATATTTGCCATTTAGACTAGCATATCTTGATGGTCCAAATAGAGCTATGTGAAGAAGTTCAAGTGGTTTTGAAGTAGAAATATGGTTTTTATTCTTGAAAGAAGTTTTGATTTGTTTTCCAAATTGACAAGCTTCACAAATCTTATCATTTTGAAAACCAATTTTCGGAAGACCTTTAACTAAATCATTTTTCGAAATTTTCGAAATCAAATCCATACTTGCATGTCCTAACCTTCTATGCCATAGCCAACTATCATCATGTAATGCGGAAAAGCATTTATTAAGAGTAGATGCACATTCTATGTCAATGATATAAACATTACCACATCTATTACCAACAAATAAGATCTTGCCATTACATGAGTTCTCAAGAACACAACTAAATTTATCAAAGATAACTTTATAACCTTTGTCACATAATTGACTAATACTAATTAAGTTGTGTTTCAAGTTCTCAACCAAATATACATTCTCAATTAGAGTTGAAGAGACTTTACCAACATTTCCAATTCCAAGAATTTTTCCTTTTGAGTTATCTCCAAAAGATACGTCTCCATCATTTTTAATTTTGGTGAAGCTTGAGAACCATGCATAGTTTCCAGTCATGTGTCTTGAACAACCACTGTCCAAGTACCATTTATTTTTCTTCTTCTTCAAGCCCTACAAAGAAAAGTCTCAAGTTTTAGGTACCCAAAACTTTTTGAGTCCTTGAGAGTTAGTAGTGATTCCTTTTGGAACCCAAATGCATTTCACACCATAATATGCATTTCTTTTTACTAGACATTTACTTTTCATATGACCATTTTGATTACAGAAATGACATACCATTTGATTGTTACTAGATGTACTCTTCACGAAGTAGTTTTTATAATATTTTTGTTTCAAATTCAGTTATAGCCAATTCCTCCTTTATCAAACACACATTTTTGTGCATTAAGCATGTTATCCAACATCGTTTTCCCATTTGTAAATTTCAAAACAATCTCATTCAACTCATTACTTTTTTTCTTAAGCATTTCATTTTCATTTTTCAATTCATCTATATGTGATTCTAAATGCTCATGTGAGATGTTAGGTTTCTCATTTGATAATGCAATTTTATCATGCAATGCTTTGTTCTCTACTTCTAGATATGTAATTTTCGTATTTAGAGATTCATTTTCATTTTTAAGCTTTGCCATTTCTTTTTTAAGACATACATTCGCTTTACCAATCTTCATCAACTCATTATGTAATTCTTTAAAAGCATCATACAATTCATCATAGATGGGATCACTTACCTCATTGAGATTATCATCCTCTCCTATTGCCATAAGCGCTAGGTTTGATACTTTTTGCAATCCTTCTTCATCACTTGAATCTTCATCGCTATCGTCCCAAGTTGCAACTATGGCTTTCTTCTTGAGTTTGTTGATAAGTGGGTACTCCAATCTTATATGGCCAGGCTTCTTGCACTCATAGCATGTGATCATCTCTTTCTTTTCCTTTTGGTTCTTGAAGTTTCTGAATTTTCTTTGCTCTCCAGTTTTCTTGAAAAAATTTCTGAACCTCCTTGCTAGCATAGCTAACTCTTCATCATCCGGTTCACTATCTCCATCACTCTCATATTTTGAAGCTTTGAGAGCAATGTTTTTCTTCTTCTCCTCATCCCTTTTTTCTGCTGCCAAGTCTTCTTCATATGAAATGAGAGAACCGATTAAATCATCAAGAGGTAAAGTATTTAAATTTTTGGCCTCTTCAATGTCGGTTCTTTTAGGTCTCCATTCTTTTGGAAGTGACCTAATGATTTTCTTAACTTTTTCGCTATTTGAGAAGGTCTTCCCTAAGGCACCTAAGGTGTTCACTATATCCGTGAATCTAGTATACATAGAATACACATTTTTATTTTGTTCCATTTGGAACAACTCATATTGACGAGTGTATCTACTAATTTTAGACTCTTTAACTTGATTTGTCCCTTCATAGACAACTTCAAGTTTATTCCATATTTCTTGTGCACTTTCACAACTAGATACTCTATGAAATTCTTTCTTATCAAGAGCATAAAACAAAGCATTCATAGCCTTGGAGTTTAGGGACATTTTTCTCTTTTCTAACTCACTCCATTGACTTAATGATTTAGGAATATCATCTCCTACTTCATCTTTAAATATAGGCATGAATATGACCGTTGAGCTGAAAACTAGCTGTTATTGACTTTCTGCACATTGTCGGATCACCGTTAACTAAATATCAGATCGCCGTTTGACTGGTCAATATGACCGTTGAGCTAATTTTTCAAATTGTCGGATCGCTGTTATCTAGATGTCGGATCACCGTTTAGGTCCAAAGGCTAACCTTCAGTTCTGTTTGATCTCGGCGAGCCGTTTATAAAACTTATCGGATCGCCGTTTAGGTCCAGAGGCTAATCTTCATTTCTCATTGATCTCGGCGAGCCGTTTATTAAACTTGTCGGATCGCCGTTTAGGTCCAGAGACTAATCTTCAATTCTGATTGATCTCGGCGAGCCGTTTATCAAATTTTTCAGATTGCCGTTTAGGTCCAGAGACTAATCTTCAGTTCTGTTTGATATCGGCTAGCCGTTTATCAAGACTGTCGGATCGCCGTTTTCCACAAAAACTGCTGCAGTGAACTATTTTGCAAGATAACTGTTTCTCTCAAAATCTTTATAGAAACACTTTATAAAACTTGTCAAAATAGATGAAAATTATGTTGAGCTTTTAAAAGATTAATCAATCTTAATCAAGTTTGTTATCATAAAAAATTAATCAATTTTAATCAAGTTTGTTATCATCAAAATCAATAAAGAAATATTTATGTTAACAATCTTAACATTGTGATAATAAGTCAGCAATTAGTATAGCTCACAATCCTGTTCATCATGATATGACCAAATACGTGGAGGTTGATCGACATTTCATTAAAGAAAAGCTTGATGGAAACATTATCAAGCTTGAATATGTGCCTACATCTCACCAACTCACTGATATCCCCACAAAAGGACTCTCAGAACAAACTCATGAGTTTCTTGAAGGCAAAGTTGGTCTCATCAACATCTATAGCCAAGCTTGAGGGGGAGTGTGGATGAAATCATAATTATACATAATTAGAATTGTATATATTAGGATCTATATTATTTAGCAAGGTTTGTTTCCTTAAATAGGTTTACTGATTTGTTTCCTTAGAATTAGATTTCTAGCTGTTATAGCTCTGATTTTGTGGGATTTGATTTATTCCCCTGTAATCTATTTAAACAGGAGTAATTCTCATCAATAAAACATACAGAAATTATTCACCCTAATCTGTGTAATTACATTAACCATTAATTATCCGTAAGTAATTTTACTTAAGAAGAGAACAGAGTATAAGAAAATTCTAATGTTGATTCTTTTGTCTAATTTTTATTAGAATATAATTATTTCAAGAAGAGATTTTGATAACACTTTATTACATGAATTAAGTTTTAATAAAGAGTAACCACGCGTTTAAGAAACTTATATTTTAAATGGGATGTCACAAATCATGACTTCATAGGGTACACTTTTTTTTTCAGAGGATAGTTTATAAAGAGAAATTAAATTAAGGTGAAGTAAAAAAATTAAAATTCTTTCCTCATCTATTTTAAGATCTCCTTGCTCTTCTAAAAATCTTGTGCCATGATAACTCGAAAAAACAAAAAGATTGAAGTTCGGGATATAATTAATAAAGGGTATAAAGCTCCAATATATTTCAATTAACGTATTATATCTTAGTTTTATATAATTAATTCGAATGAAAGAATACAATAGTGAAGAGGTCAGTTTGACAATTTCTTGATCAAGTAGTATGTATTGTCTTATTAATGACTAGCTTGTAGCTAGCAAATGCAATGTTTATTAATCGAGTCAAAATAAAACAGTAAAAAGGGTGCAAACTGCGCAATGGAGAAAAACAAATAACCACTGTAATACTCTAGATAAATCTTATATCGACAAAGCACGAGAGAAATACTGGGTTTGTAAGGGGTGATCAACACCTTAATTGGCCAGACGCGTTTTAAGGTGTATTGACGCCCCAAAAACAAAATTATGTGGGTCTTGTTAAGGCCTAAAGCGGATAACAACTTGTCAGGTCTGGTTTAGGTTATAACAGACGGTATCAGAGCGGCTCTGTGTGTCCTCTTAAACGATGGTGAGACAAACCTCAGCAATAACTCTCTCTTGAACGATGGTGCGGCAAACCTCAGTAAGGATGTTGAGTCCCTAAGGGGAGTGTATGTAGCACCCTGAGCAAATCACATGTCGAGAGATGATGGGTTTGTAAGGGATGATTCACACGGGATAGATGTTGGGTTTGTAAGAAATGATCCACACTTTAATTGACAAAGACGTGTTTGGGAGTGCGTGGTCACTCCAGAAACAAAAACCGTGTAGGTCTTGTTAAGGCTCAAAACAGACAAATTTGGCACGTCTAGCTTGGATCATAACAGCTACAAAATGGTACAGGTCTTATTAAAGTTTAAAGCAGACAATATCTTGTCACGTCTGACTTGGATCATGACAGCCATTGTTGGAGTTGCTATTAGTGGGCTTCTTGCCTGTGAAGTGATCCTATATGTAGTTCACAATGGTTGAAGTAGCGTTGGAGTATAGATGAAAGCTATAAAGATTACAAAGCTACAATTTTCAAATAGTGTTGGAATATATTCATCAATCTTATATATGCAAGTCATTTTCAACTGATTAAGTGCATTATATTCAATACCAATTAGCTTGTTAATTTCTGATGAAGACTCTAAGTCATGGAGGTTTTGGTGTGGTAATCAAAATAAAAGATCGGTTTTAACATGAAATGGATATATTTATATATCTTTAACTTATGAAATGATTTAATATGGTAAAATAAATAATGATCAAATATGGTAAAATCTCCAGTACGAAGTGGTTTATATAGGCCAGGATGAATTAGTTAGCGTAAAAAGTGGATTTCGAATACCAAAGAGCATTATTCATGTTCAAGTAAGTTTTAACAACACCATTGTGACTGCAACAACTGTCTGGGGTCGGGTAATTTCTTAGTCCTCAATTGGTGCTTTTGGATTCAGGAGTTACTCTTACTTTTAGGGTAAACTGAAGATTGTAGTAGAGGATACACACCAAAAAAAAAGAAAACCACCATTCAATTCATGAGGTTCACCAAGTGGAATTCGTAACTCTCTGGGTGAGGAGATTCGGTGATGTTCCAAGCATTAGCAATAACATCTTTTATATTTTGACATTAAGCTTCCAAAGTTAAAATTATTTCAAAATTTGTGGAAACTGTTTTAGGCAGAAGCTTCCTTTGGCAACTAAGGAATGGTACCAAAACATAGTTTCCTCCAACAGTTGAATTCATGTTTAGTCTCAACATTGCCGAAAAAGTTCTACAACAAAGTTGAAGAGGGTGGCATTGTTATGAAAACCAGAAGCTTCTGCTTTTGTGATCAAAGGCATTTTGGCTACACTTAATGGTGAGACTAGTAGTACACTTCTAAAGACAGATTTGGTCATATTGGCTACAGATTCTGGGTGATAAGAAGCTCAGAGACACTTTTGTGTCCCAAACTTTTCAAGATTACATAGCAGGCCCCAAGCTCGCCAAATGAAACACTGACACACTACAGGTAATTAGCAGATTATTGATATTATCTTAACTTATAAAAGCAATACAAAAGCTGTGTTTGTACATTTTTTTTGTATTTTGCTGCCAAAGTCTTAAATAGACAAGCAAAGACGTGGGTTTTTCTTGTCACAATCGATTGGCTGCCGAAGTCTCTACCTCATACCCGCTACTTCTGAATCTCAAAATTGTTTTTCTGAAAAATGTTGAATTCTAGAAAAGCAATTATTAGGATTCATATTTCATGGGAGTAACACTTGCTAAAGTTTAAGAGAAATGCACACTGAAGGTATCAGCAAAAGATATTTCCACCCAATATGCACAAAACGGAATAGGATCTTCTCCTGATATATGATTAGATCAGGAGAGGACCCTGATCCGCACAAAACATATTCGAGGAACCCTTGACTCTTTTAAAATATCTTATGAGACTAAAAGAGAGAGTTCACAACAAGAGCGATCACATTATATCTTCTTATAGTTTAACTACACCTATCTCATTTGAAATGATTATGGAAGATTTCTGCTTTTAGATTTCTGCGAAAGAATTGATTGTCTTGAAGCCATGGTTCTCTGGAAGAGGTCCATTTCCTGGCCGGATAGAAATTACCACCTCCAAACCTAAATGATCAAACAAAACCAAAATAAATATCAACATCGAGTGATAAAATGAACATGAAACTACCTTCTCTCTAACAACTAAAGCTAGAAGTTCATAGGGATTGCAAAAGTACCCTAAAGTGGAAAAGAAAGGCTGCTTTCATGACAGCATTATGCAAGACTGTTTTCAAAATGGTTTCTTACATGATAGGAACGACGTTTGATAAAGTTTAATTAATATCATCACTCAAAATTCAAAAGGAAGATAAATTAAAAACGGTGCATCTTGACTTCTTAATTATTTAAGTTGCTTAGGTATGTGTACAGTGCAAACCTTTCAATGACTGTGCACCTGCATCCAACCATCTAAAATAACAAATAACTCCTTACCCGCAGCTTTTGCAGCTGTAGCTTCTTGATATACATCTGTCACAAATAAGATCTCGGATGGCTTATCAACTCCCAATGAGTTTGTGATTTCGACATAACTGCGTGTTTCTCTTTTGTTCCTGCAACCAAGATAAGGAGGATTTAGTTTTGCTCAAAAGTTAGGAGACAGCAAGAAAGTTAAGAGAAAGAAGTGCCAACCCCACTGCAGTGTCGAAAAAGCCAGATAAATATTTTCTTAAATCCCCATAATTGGAATTTCCAAAAATAAGCCTTTGTGCCAGCCTGCTACCACTGGAATATATGTACACCTGTCACCAAGTAGAGAATAACATTGCTGGTGAAGCTTCTATGCATGCTCAAACACTAAGCACTATCTTGCCAATAGAACTTAAAATGTATTCAAGGAATCGTATAACTCTATGGCAAGAAGAATGATGACTGCTTCACGACCTAAAAGCTAAAGCTTTTAGCTTGATCATATCAAGAAAAGTTTTACTGAAAGTGGTCTAAACAGTCTAGAACTGACAGTTAGTTGTATTTATGATATTGGTATATCGTACAAGTAACACAAACATTGACATGGTTATGTTAGTAAAAAAAATACCAGAAGCCTTCTGGTAGTATATATCACACAACATTCAACAGAAATAACATGATAGCACACACAAAGAGATGGTAAACACAAAATTGAGAGCCATATCTGCAAGAAAATGAGAAAGAAAAACTAAAAACCTTTGTTCCCAAAGAATGCCACTTTTCAAGGGCTTCTGGTACATCATCAAAAACTTCTCCCTCCAATTCATTACTCTCAAATCCAGTTCTCCATATATGACCCTGCATAAATAATTACCATATATGAAAGCCAAGCTCCACAGCAAAAATATTTTTTCTCTGAATCATATTTTGCTTACTTGCAATTGTTTTAGAGCAGTGATTTTTCGATCTGCCTTTATCATTGCATCCACATTAGCAACTAAAGCTGCTATTACCTCCTCTTTCCCAGCATCACTGGGAGGGATAGGTAAAGCACCAGCGACTCCTTGTTTCAGGTCATCTTCAACCTGCAACAAGCATTTTGAAATGATGAGGCAGAAAAGATATGGATATTCCAAAAGAGAATCCAGATATGGATGTTTCACAAGTACCATAATCCACTGAAAATGTTTTGGTGTTTTTGGGGGGGTGGAGAGAAGAACTTACTTGAGAGCGCAACAACTTGATATCATCTTGAGTTTCTGCAGTATCATATGTCACAGACAAATGCTTCCCAACATTGTCACGAGCATATGGAAAGAGAACCTCAGAAACAAATGATATGGGAGTGGTAGTCCCTTCAATGTCAAGTACAATGCAACGCTGCAACCATATCAAGAATTAAAAAGTATTTCTGGCAGTGTAAAGTATAATTCTAAATTTCTTGAATTGGCCAACCCCAAAGACACAGACAGTCTTCAGAGCCAGTCTGATTTTTACTTCTAGAAGAGAAGAAGAGTTATCGATGAGTCCAAAACCTCGAGAGGCCTCTTAAAAGTTAGAGAAGGTAAAATTCTTACTGGGAATAGGCCAGAACCATAACCTGAGCCTTCAGTCACTGCTTTTGCAGATGTATTTACATTGCCATTACTTCCTAAACCTAACTTGAAATTACGAGTTGGACCATGGTTTGGAGTAGACCAGTCCAGGCCCAGTTGATGGAGTTTGATAGCAGCATCAAAGAGATAGTGATAACATTCAGCCTGAAGAATATGCAACCAAGTAAGAGAAAGAAAGAATACACATGTTATATTTCTATAACTTATATTTGGACATGGGAAATCAAGTTACTACTTTCACCATAAAGAATACATCAATAAATATGCTCAAGAAGGTAAGAGGGATGGACTGCTTATGAGGAAGTCAAAACACCTACCATTAGCAATAAAGAAAGCCTTGATCATTCTGAACATCAAATGCCTACACTTTTTTAGAAATTGATGTTTCAAGTACGCAAACAAAGCTGTTACAGCCAATGTTCCTTCTAAAAGGGAAGTATTAGAGTATAGAGTTGAACAAGTTAAAAGTACAGAGGCAAGAAGTGGGTAATTGTAATACTCAAAGGAATCTTCTCAGTTTTTGGAGACACTCAACGAAAAGTGTAATGTGATTATTAACACAAGAAAAGGTTGATGGCCTAACTTTGTCATCTATAGACGATAGTAAACTTCATAGAAAAACTGACAGAAGGGAAAAAGAAAAATGAACAAATAAAATCCTGGTAAAATTTAGCACAAAAGATCAATTTGCTTCAAATCCATTCATAAATATTGGAAACCTGAGTTTTAGCATTGATCCAGGAGTCTCCCCAAACATATATGCCATGATTACGAACAAGCACAGCTGTTGCTTTTGGATAGGCATCTATCTGGAAAACCAGAAAGGAAAATCCGATCAGTCTATTGCAAAGTTTTACAAGGAAATGAAGAATATTGTTGGAAAAATAATTAAAAGCAAACCAACTCATAGAGAGGGCAGGTTTCTCTGCGATCAACTAAAGATATTCTCACAGAAGAAACATATCTTATTGACCAGTGAGATACACAGACTATATATATTGATATTTGCCCACACATATCAAGTACAATGAGAAAGAAATGTCAGAAAGGTTACTAAGGTAACCATTTATTGTAAAACCAATTGCCTAAGAAGCCATCATAGGATAGGGCCACTGACAGGTTCCAATCCATAGGAAATCTAAACGTCCCTATTTGCAGTGTCATGCAAACTCAATATATAAGATGAGAGATTATTGTTATAATCACGGCGCAGAACTAAATGTAACAAACTAAGCATACCGCTTTAGCAAGAGAATCAGTGAGCTCATTTTCATAAGCCGTGTTCTCTATAATTGGAACGACGAGTTCATCATAGTAACCATGCCCTTTGATTCCTTTTATCATCTCCATATGAGTTATCTGTAGGTTGCAAAAGGCACAAGCAAATCAAAACATAAAAGAGGCAACATTATGAATTGATGAATGCATTTATGTATGCTAAAGAGTGTAATCACTCATCAATTTATGATCTGGTCTCTCCTAGCACAGGAACAGCTCCTTCTTAAGACGCTTAACATCACCATCTTTTTAAGTACTTTATCAGAACCATTAGTTGATTCTTTGGAAATACAGTGATGGCATAAACCTGAGCTGATATCATTGAGATTAAACAGTGTACTACTGAGAAAGTAAAATATGCGTGTCAAAAGTACCATATTCTGGACATTGTCCTCAAATATGTGGATAACTCATGCTTTCTAACCCTTTCACAAAGGATTCCACAAGTTCCTCAACAAGACAGTTCATCAGCAAAAACAAACCTTGCCAAACAACATCAGAAGGGAAGAGGTGGGATTTGGGGGGGGGGGCATGGATTGTAGGAAAAGAGAACATAAAGATGCTACAATGAAGAAAGGAACATGAGGGGAAAAAATGCAGAAAAAGAAAATAGAAAATTGTACAGACTTACACGAAATTCTTTTGACATTGGATTGATCATTGTCACAAGGCAAGATTCTATGCCATGGCTGTGGATAACAGCCCCTGCATCACGTTTCTCGTATGCCTGGATGACAAAGAAAACAAGTGCTATTGCCACTTTATAAGGAAATTAAAATAACCCAAACAGAAATATGAAGAAAGGCTATCCTAATGAAAATAAAGCAACTATAATTGACGAAATACATATTTACTAGGCATACTTCCCATAACTAAGGTCTTTATAAAGATTGAGAAAAAGTCATACACAAACTGGGCATTAAATGACTGTTTTAACTAAACCAGGACAAATACCTATGGTTTTAGTCTGCATGTTCTTTTTCTTCTTTTTCCTCACTGAATCACCAATACAAATGCATGGAAGGTAAACGAGGATATTTCAAATGCCTCAAACGAGACAACAGCTTATAAAGTTACTAGGTTTCTTAACGAGTCAAGTAAGTCAAGCAATCATTCGTTAATTGGAGCACAAAGAAACTGCAGATTAGAGGATTGTGTACGGCCATTTAGCATAAACTATTTTTCACTCTAGGATCATGATGATGACGTGTTCATCAAACATCAGATAAAATCAGTGCTCATTTACCATAAATTTTCACACTTCAAGCGAAGGCAGAGCAAAAGGCTTAAACAATAGCTTACGCTCCCATTATTATCACAATAATCAAATACAAATAGGAGACATTAATGTGTGTGCATCAAATTACACCAATAGAATGGCCCTATTCAAGTTTAAATTGCTTTCACAGCAAATCAAGCTTCGTACTGGCCTATTAATATTGAAATGAAGACGAAGATTAACTAATACCTTCATGAAAAGAGGAGCACAATCTGAACACTTTGGAGGCTTATGTGGGTACGGTTTTGGAGATGGTGAAGACAACATAGTCCCATTTCCAGATAACACATACATGTCCTCTGGTTCCATTCTCTCCTTCTGCACACCTATTCACATGCCAATCCCAACACACAGTGGGATTAAATTGTGTAAAAAAAGATTAAAAAAAGAGGAAATACACATAGACCTGAATAGACCAAATGGCAAAAGTAAGAATTGAGCTATAGGATTTAACAAATCAAGAGCACATAAACAGAACACAGAATGTCAGAATCACACAGCTGGGCTAAAAATAAAGCATACCCAGATATCAAAGACCTACCCAGGTATTAAGTCAAGAAAAGGAAAAACAAAAAAAATAAGATAACGAGGAATGAAGCATGCACAAGTAAAATGGCTCAAAAGAAATACCCAAGAAACCAATCAAATAGCTCAAATGAATACAAGAAATACATAGTAACAGACAAATAACCAAATGAACATCGCTAAGCAATACAAAGTAAATCAAAAATATAAACTTGACCAACTGAAGTTAATTAAAAAAAAAAAAAAACTTTGACTAGCTAAAGTAAATCAAAATACAAACTTTCACCAACCTAACTCTAAAAACACAAAATTGATGCATCAAATAAAAATATACCCAGAAAGGAATACAAGTAAAAGGGTATGAAAAGAGTGAGTAAAGGGTAGAGAGTAGAGACCAGAAGGTGACATGAGGATGAGCTGTTGAGGTTTAGGGATGGAGTCATCATGGACCTTGATGGTGATGCTGCCACCTGTCCCAGAAACCCATCCAAGGGTGTAGAAATGACGGCAGAGCTCTGATATCAACACCCTCGTCTCCTTCACCGCTCTGCCCCCCAAATAAGCCTGCGTATGCGTTGCTGCTGCTGCTCCTCCTCCTCCGTTCACTGCCAACGTTGCCATTTGCTTTGCTCTTGATGGGAAGCTGTTCTCTTTTCGAGCTTTTTTAATTGTAATGACTACTAATGGCAAGTGATTGATGATGAATCTAATTCTGTTTCTGTTCTATAAAAATATATTTTTGTTAGAAAAGAGACACTGGCGATTTTTTTACTGAAACTGTTTGTTTGATTCTGTTAAGGTTTAAAAAAATAAAAATAAAAATGCACATTTATTGCGATGAAAGTTATTTTCTGATTGCGGTAATAACATCCAATCCTTAATCTTTATGATTTACCAAATTATGATAAATGTTGTCCATATGTGTCAAATAGGTCCCTAACCAACAACCATTAACCAAGTCCCATCCAAAAATTTCAGATGATATATTCCAAACCTCTTTGAATTAATTAAATGTATAAACTCAAGTTCAAAATTAATTTTAAAATCACACACATATTTCATTCATTTATAATTTATAAGCCTTGTTGCTTGACTCGGAATCCATTAAAATAAGGCCTAATATCTAATTTAAAATTTGATCTAGTTTAGTCCAAATGTGTAACTCAATATTAAAAATTGATTTAAATTAAATTTATTACTAAAAATTAAAATAGAAAATATCCAGAATTATGTATTTGCTCTTCAATATATAAGATTTCACTGTTTTTTTTTTAATTTGGTTTCTCAAGGTGCAATCATAAATTTTGCCCGGGTCTGCCAAAGTTACATAGCTGCCCTGTAAAATTTTTTTCAGCCCCCTATACTCTGTATTATTTATAATTTAATCATAAGTATTATAAAACTTTTTGAATTATAAAATTTCGTAACACCCCTTGCACTCTATTT
Source organism: Citrus mangshanensis (assembly GCA_030449895.1). Classification (NCBI taxonomy): domain Eukaryota; kingdom Viridiplantae; phylum Streptophyta; class Magnoliopsida; order Sapindales; family Rutaceae; genus Citrus; species Citrus mangshanensis. The sequence goes on along the minus strand of JASUUJ010000299.1, from coordinate 100,875 downwards.
TATTTTATTGAAACTTCAGAGTACTCATTCGCCCCCTATAATTTTAAATTCCCAAAACAACCTCCATTTAATTAAAAAATATAATTATTATTAAATGAATTATAATTATTATTTTATTATAATTATAATTATTATTTTTTATTAAATTGTTAATGACAATAATTAACGATAATTATTATTATTAATAATTAATTTTTGAATAATAATAATAATAACAATAACAATAATTAAAATACACAAATTTTAATATAATTCATTCTAATTTTGATTCATGTAGTTCAAGTAAATAAATTATTATGATTTCAATTCCTCATTTTGATTCTAACTATTCTAATTCTAACTCATTATGTTTCCAGATAATTTCGATTCATTTGTAGTGAATCACTATAAAATTCATAATACTTATGAATAAATTATAAATAATATAGAGTTGTCTAATTGAATATAGAGTTGTTTACAATTTTATAGTGTGTTCACTAAATAAGAATCAAAATTAACTAGAAACATAATGAGTTAGAATCGAAATAGCTAGAATCAAAATGAAAAATTTGAATCATAATAATTTATTTACTTAAACTGTATGAATTGAAATTAAAATGAACTATATTACAATTTATGTGTTTACTTTATCTTATAATAAAAATCAGAGTGAGTTAAATTGTAACAAATTACTATAAAATCCTTAATTAATTTTTATCATAATTATTATTTTATAGTTTAATTATTTTTATTGTTATTATTATTCAAAAATAAATTATTAATAATAATTATCGTTAATTATTATCATTAACAATTTAACAAAAAAGCATTATTATTTATTGTTAATAGATTAATTAATTATAATACTTTGTATTCTTGTTAATAATAATAATAATCTATTTAAAAATTATAATTATAATAAAATAATTATAATTCATTTAATAATAATTATATCTTTTAATTAAATGGAGGTTGTTTTGGAAATTTAAAATTATAGGGGGGCGAATTGGTACGCTAGAAGTTTCAATGAAATAAAATAGAGTACAAAGGGTTGAACGAAAGTTTATAATCCAGAAGGTTTTGTAATACTTATGAATTAATGGTAAATAATGTAGAGTATAAGGGGAAAACGAAATTTTACAAGACAGTATGTTGCGTTAACTGTAAGTTAGGCGGGCCCATTTTCCCTCTACTAATATGAATTTTTGGTTACGTCATTGCCACAATAGGCCCAGTCCAATATCGAAATAACCTCCAAACCCCCTTTAAAATTAATATTTATTTTCCGTTAACCATTGATTATCCAAATCTATTGGAATCATTTTTTATACCACCAAAACTTTCATTTCTAATTTATATATATCTATATAAATTCCACCAAAAAATTGATGGATTGGCTTTAAAGGCAATCATGATGAAACTTGCCTCTATTTTAAACAGTGATATTATAAGTGGGCAATTTTTTTCTTTTGCGATTTCTTAACAAATGAAATGACAACACTTGTACAGTTGTACAAAATTAGCTGACGAGGATTCCAATATATATTTGACGATTAGTGGTCGGATGGTGGCTAACAATGGTCAATGATGAAATGGCGGCTAGTAAAGTTTTGCGGCTAAAGCTACAGTGTCGGGCATTGAGGCCCGGCATCGTGCCGGCTTGTAAACTCAGCCGTTGGATTCAAGTAAAATGAATCCAACGGCTGAGATTGAAAAGAAATAAAAAAGAGAAAAAAAATAATTAACTTGTTAAATCGGTTCCCACAGTTTGCAAAACAAAATTTTACTTTTTGAGGGTTTCACCCAGGCCATTCTCAATCTGCCACACCTCTCTTTGAAATCACAAATTTCTCTTTTTTATTTGTTTAGTAATCACACAAGATCGAAGGCACTATCTCGTTCAAAGCAAATAACAAGTGGAATCCATGAAGCAGTCGCTGTCATCCTGAGGTGTTGAAGATGAACACAGTTTCCTCTCTTTCTTTTTCATTTTATGAGTTAACGGCAAGGTGAGGAGGTAATTTTGACCTTTGTGATTTTTGTGATGTACTGTAAATTTTGTGTGAAATAATTAGAGATTTGAAACAATTAGAAGTTTGGTAATTTAGAGTGAAAAAAGATATTTAGATGATAAAAAATTGATGTTGAAGAGATGATTAATGGCTTGGAAGCATGAAATTAGCAAGAAAACCCTCAATCCTGATATGATTGATGTACTGTAATTCAAGCATGAAATTAAAGAAAGGTATTTAGAAGGGGATGCAATGTTCCCATGATTTTGCATAGTTTCAATGGCATTAGTTGGTAAAAATTCTGATTGATAAGCACCTAGTAGATTCGCCATAAATGTAGTCGAGGGTGGCAATGACTCCAGCAATAAAGGCCTGATCTATCCCTGGTTTCACCACTATGTGATACAGATCCTTGCTTTCTATCAAGTCTTCTATTTCTTTTACCATGCTTTTTGTACTTTATATTCTGGGTTCTGCTTAAGTGTTTAATTATGTTTTATATGACTATTACATGCATAGGGGTATTTGTATAGGGATGTTTGTTCTTACATATGGAGCTTCAGATTTGAGCCTTCATTATGTTACCTTTAACTCTTTATGAGTTTTATTTCTTTTCTTTCATAGCTTTCTTTAGCAGTGGAAGATTTTGCTACTATTTTAGATTTTTTCTACTGGTTTTAGGCAGTCTTCCAGCTGTTTTGGGCTTTTATCTACTGTTTCTAGGCAATTTTTTCACTTTTGTTTTGGATTTATTTATGTTGTTTTTAGGCATTTTTCACTGTTGTTTTAGGGTAATTTTTATTGCTGTTTTGGGCATCTTTTTTGCTGTTTTTGGGCTTTTTTTATTGTTGTTTCTTGGTTATATTTGCTGTTTTGGTGCTTTTTTTCATGCTATTTTTTAGTGTAATTTGTTGTTGCTTCTTATTGTGATTTGCTGTTGCTTCTTATTGTGATTTGCTGTTGCTTCTTATTATGATTAACGGCTATTTTTATCTTATCGATTAACTTGAAAATTTTAATTATTTGCAGGGGAGAATTCAACCGGATATTGCTTGGTTCTATAAATTATCTGGCATAAGTGTTTTACTGGAAACTTTTTGATGTTGCGCAACCTCTTGGTTTACGAATACGAATGAAATTGTAATTAGTTTGTAACTCAATTTGACGATGCTTTTATTTTTTGGGAGATTATGCTTATAATAATTTTTTTTCTTTTTATAGCCTACTCTTATAAATGAGTGCTCCTGATTTTCATTATTTTGTTTTTCATTAACAAATGTCTTTTGAAATAAGTGTACTGTAGTTTGTTTTCACACAATTAAAAAAATGAAAAAATTGTAATTAATTTAATCCAAAATGATTTAAGATATACTAGGTTCTAAGCCCTCAAATGTGCCACCAATTTGTTGCAATCTTTAGGTTTGGGGGGTGTTATTGGTGATATTGAAATCCTACGTCGTCAATTTTGGATGTTTAGCATATGGATTTACCCTAGGAAGATTTTCGCTTTATTTTTCCTATAACAATGATCATAGTGATGTTGCCTTTTTCTTTCTACCATATTTTCTTTTTATCCCTCAATATTTTTTTTGTTTTGCTAGCATATTTTCATTCATAAATGATTGTAAATTTCAATTGAGCTTAGAATTTTTGTGACTCAGTAATTTAAAATATCCACCATGATTAGTTTGTTTTAAAAAAAATAAAAAAAATACAACTAAAAAATATTATTATGCAACAAATAAGAATAGTGATTTTCACTTGAATTATCAAATTCTTTTTCAAACTATTATTAGACTAAAATAAGGAAAAAATTGGATAGATATGAAATTTTATTATAATTAATTGGAATTTTTTTTTCAAATTACAAGTTCTTTTTAAAGCCATCATTTTATCAATCATGTAAAAAAATAGTTAGACAATTAAAATTATATGTGTAATTTAATGAACACATTTATAATTTGTGTATTAGTTAAAAAAAAATTAGTAAGTTAGATAAATTCCCAAATATAATTATTGGGTATAAGTTGAATTTAATTCAATTTAATGTATCTTTATTTATAAAATCTAGTTTAGTAAAATAATATGAATCTAATGAGTAATTAATGGGGTTTCACCACAAACATAAGATCAAAATATTCATGTGTATGTATGCGCGCACGCACGCATGTCTCTATATATATAACTCTATAATATTACAAGAGCTTTGAATATTTTAAAACGCAAGAGATTTGATAATTCCAATTCTATAGCAAAGTATTTTGTTTATATTCTATTACGTTTTACAAATTTATAATTTATAAAATTCTATTTTTGTTACTATTAACTATATTTTTTTCATAATTTTTTAATTAATATATTATCTTAATTAATATTTAAATAGTACACCGTTTTAAAGTGTTTTAAATTCTGGACAGTGACATGAACCAGTATTGAGCTAACAGTTAACCGACAGTTTCCAGAAACATGTTAATTTAATTCTGCAAGATAACAATGAATCGTTTATTTGATAACGGTTAGCCGATATCTTCCAGAAAGAAGTGTATTTGCTTATTCGATTCTGGAAGAGAACATTGAACCTTTTTTAAGATAATTGTGAACCGATATCATCCAGAGAGATATATGATTGCAGATAAAGATCCGTTAAGGGCAAAGGTTAGCTAATAGCAATTGCAAAGTTACTGGACAAACATGGCGAACCGACATCCAGGTAATGGTGAACCGCCATTTTAAATTTTAAAATTTTGAGAAAGGTGTGTATGAATGAAACGGGCGGGAAATTTTTAAAATTTTTACTTTATTCAAGACATATGACATTTGACGTCCAACATGCAACAACTGACGTCCAACATGCAACAACTGACATTAAATATGAAACCTACAATATTTTACGTCAACCATGCAACCTATCACGTAAAGTATGCAACTTTGATGTCAAACATAAAACAAACGAGAATATTCGGGAATATTCTTTATTTTGGCTTTATTCAAGACATGCAATATCTAACGTCAAACATGCAACCCCGACGTCCAACATGCAACAATAGACGTAAAACATGAAACCCGCAAGAAGTCACGTTAAATATGCAATTTATCATGTAAAGTATGCACTATTGACGTCAAACAAGAAACGGACGAGAATATTCGAGAATATTCTTTATTTTGCTTTTATGTAAAACATGCAACATCTAACGTCAAACATGCAAGCGGGACGTCGGACATGCAACAACGGACGTTAAACATACAATCTGCAACATTGCACATGAAATATACAACTTATCACGTAAAATTTGTAATTTCGACGTCAAACATGAAACAGACGAGAATATTCGAGAATATTCTTTATTTTGGCTTTATTCAAAACATGCAACATCGTACGTCAAACATGAAATCCAACCGTCGAACATGCAACAACTGACGTTAAACATGAAATTTGCAACACTTGACGCGAAATATGCAACTTATCACGTAAAGTTCGCAACTTCGACGTCCAACATGAAACGGACGAGAATATTCGAGAATATTCTTTATTTTGGCTTTATTCAAAATATGCAACATCATACGTCAAACATGAAATCCAACCGTCGAACTTGCAACACTTGACGCGAAATATGCAACTTATTACGTAAAGTTCGCAACTTCGACGTCAAACATGAAACGGACGAGAATATTTGAGAATATTCTTTATTTTAGCTTTATTCAAAACATGCAACATCATACGTCAAACATGAAATCCAACCGTCGAATATGCAACAACTGACGTTAAACATGAAACTTGCAACACTTGACGCGAAATATGCAACTTATCACGTAAAGTTCGCAACTTCGACGTCAAACATGAAACGGACGAGAATATTTGGGAATATTCTTTATTTTGGCTTTATTCAAAACATGCAACATTGTATATCAAACATGAAATCCAACCGTCGAACATGCAACAACTGATGTTAAACATGAAACTTGCAACATTTCATGTGAAATATACAACTTATCATGTCAAGTTCGCAACTTGGACGTCAAACATGAAACGAACGAGAATATTTGAGAACATTATTTATTTTGGCTTTATCCAAAACATGCAACATCCGACGTCAAACATGCAACCCCAACGTCCGACATGCAACATCGGACGTTAAACATGAAACTTGCAACACTTCACATGAAATATACAACTTATCACGTAAAGTTTGCAACTTGGACATCAAACATGAAACGGACAAGAATATTCGAGAATATTCTTTATTTTGGCTTTATCCAAAACATGCAACATCTGACGTCGAACATGCAACCCGAACGTCCGACATGCAACATCGAACGTTAAACATAAAACTTGCAATATTTCATGTGAAATATACAACTTATCACGTCAAGTTCGCAACTTGGACGTCAAACATGAAACAGAAGAGAATATTCTTTATTTTGGCTTTATCCAAAACATGCAACATCCGACGTCGAACATGGAACTCCAACGTCCGACATGCAACATCAGACGTTAAATATGAAACTTGCAACTCTTCACGTGAAATATACAACTTATCACGTCAAGTTCGCAACTTGGACGTCAAACATGAAACGGACGAGAATATTCGAGAATATTCTTTATTTTGGTTTTATCCAAAATATGCAACATCCGACGTCAAACATGGAACCCCAACGTCCGACATGCAACATCAGACGTTAAACATGAAACTTACAACACTTCACGTGAAATATACAACTTATCACGTAAAGTTTACAACTTGGACGTCAAACATGAAACGGACGAGAATATTCGAGAATATTCTTTATTTTGGCTTTATCCAAAACATGCAACATCCGACGTCAAACATGCAACCCCAACGTCCGACATGCAACATCAAACATTAAAAATGAAACTTACAACACTTCACGTGAAATATACAACTTATCACGTCAAGTTCGCAACTTGGACGTCAAACGTGAAACAGACGAGAATATTTGAGAATATTCGAGAATATTCTTTATTTTGACTTTATCCAAAACATGCAACATCCGACGTCAAACATGCAACCCCAACGTTCGACATTCAACATCGGACGTTAAACATGAAACTTGCAACACTAAACATGAAACTTGCAACACTTCACATGAAATATACAATTTCTCACGTAAAGTTCGCAACTTGGACATCAAACATGAAACGGGTGAGAATATTCTTTATTTTATTTTTATCCAAAACATGCAACATCTTATGTCAAACATGCAAGCCGAACGTCCGATATGCAACAACGGACGTTAAATATGAACTTACAACATTTCACGTAAAATATGCAACTTATTCAACACATGCAACATCTAACGTCAAACCCAAAATCGAGACGTTAGACATGCAACAACTGACGTTAAACCTGAAATGCTATTTTTTTCATTTTCAATTTCTTTATTTTTTGTCATTTTATTTAATTATATTATATTGTATTATATATTCAATTTCTTTATCTTTTTCTATTAATTATATTATAAAAAATTATTTTTTGACATTTTATTTAATTTTTTCAATTTTATAATTTTTTCAATATATTTTCAAAAAAAAAATGGTGCAACCGGTTTGTTAATCGGCTGCACCAAGTCTTTGGCTGCCAAATGGCAGCCAAAGACAGCCGGGCTCTCTTTTTGAGAGCCCGGCATGGTGCCGGGTACAATGCCCCCGGCATTGTAGCCAAACCCAAGTTTTACATATATATTTTCAATAAATTGCCTAATTTAATCATTATTAATATGATTACAACGAGTACACTATAAATTTTTAAAATTGAAATTTATACAAATATAGTTAAGTTTTACACCAAATATGATAAAGGAGAGTAATGTGTGGCGTGATAAGATTAGTTGAATTAAATATCATTTACATGATTTGTTTTTATTAATTTATACTTTCATTCAACCAACGAATTAACGCGTCATGAAAATTTTGTATCATTACTCGATAAAGGATTATGTTAACTTATTCAATCCCTGTAAGTTTGTAGGGTGCAAATCCACCTGTCAAATACGGCCACAACATTAAATCACATATAAGAAACACATTATGGGCAAACTAAGGTACTGATTGTTTTTTAGTCTGAAATGTGAATTTATTTTTTTTTCAGACATTTGTTTATTTTAGGTTTTTTTTTAACTTATTCCTTATTATCAGATAATTTTATCTGAATAGAAAAATTAGAAAAATTTCACTTTTATCTGAAGTCTGAAGTTTAAATGAAAATTTTCAATTTCAAATCTCAAAAATACCTTTAACAATTTATGTATTTCCAATATTATATATAAACATAAATTTTTGTATTATTCTTGAAGTTATTTTTTTAATTGCTTTAAATTTTGATTCACATGATAACATTAACAAAACTAAAATATTGAACAAATCAAATTATATCTATTGTGATGAATAAAAAATATAATTACAATATTGAGTTTATAATAAAATTTGATGTTATCATTACATCTTTTATTAAAAAATTAAATTAAGATCAACAATGATAGTATCTTTTTTAATGCTACCAAACTAATTAATATGTGAAAATTATAAATTATAAAGAAAAAAAATATGTATCACTTATAAAGATATTTATGTTAAACTACTAGCTTTTAAGTTTTTTTTTTCTCTTCAAATGTTGAAAAAGAAAAAACAAACATGTCATTCAGACCTATTTAGACTTTAGATAAATTCAAATATATTCAGATTTCAGATTAAAAAACAAACACAACCTAAGTCCTTAAATATGAAAAATATAAAAACTCAAGGTGTCACATGTTATTCCTGTTTGTGATTTTTGTCAAAAGTTGACCACGTCTGCTCTGTGGATTTTCATGTGATTTTCTTATTCTTATAATTAGATTTGCTGTTGTTGGGATTTCGTTTTAAGAATTAAGTTTGGGTAAATGGGTGATTAATGTGGTAGTTAGATTTGATATTGCTTTAATTGTGGAGTTGTTGCAATCAAAGGCTTTAGTAAATTCCATTTTTATTTGTAGGTATATGTCATTTAAATTTCTTATCTATTTTACTTTTTTTTAATAACAACTTCTGTTCTAAAATTAAATGACTGAAAAAAGATGAAAAAGTACAAATTAATCATTATCTATTATTCATAGTGTTCGGAATTTTAACTACAAAAAAAAAAATCAATCTACGTTTTCTTTTTTTCTTTTTTTCCTGAAAGGAATGTATTTCATTTAGAAACTAATAATAACTAAATAAGACTGCATCGAATTCAAATACAATACAATATATAGAATAAGATTTAAGATTTAAACCTAAAATAATGCGGTATTTACGAACAAAATATAAAAATATATTTACAAACACTATAAGTTTCTATGAACCAAAAGGAGAAAAACAAAGGAATTGCCAATTTCCCCTTACAGTAATCAACATATACCATTTACCTCCTTATTATTTTTATAATGGCAAAAAATTTCTTTAACAGCATAAGCTTACAATATTATCCTTATTTTCAACTACTCTTTTATTTAGATTTATTATAAATTAAATAAATTACATGAATAGAATCTAAATATTAAAAGCAAGAAATATATATTTTGATATGAGCAAAAAATTTAATAATAAAATTTTTTTCTTGTAATTATTTATTTTGTGAACATTTTCTTATAATAAACATTTTGTAATATTTTAAAATTAAATGGAAAAAGTATAGGCAAAATATTTTATTATTTATCTTATAATAAATTTTTATTTGTTATTCAAGTTTTCTTATAATAATTTTTTATCATTTTATAATAATTTTCTTAGATATTTATTATAAGAAAAATTTCACAAAATAAATAAGTACAAAAAAATTATTATTAATTTTTTTACTCATATCAAAACATATATATATTTTTTAATATTTAATTTTTTATTTAATTTCTATTCATGAGATTTATTTAATTTATAATAAATATAAATAAAATAGTAATTAAAAATGAAGGTAATATTATAAACTTATGCGGTCATGAAGGTTTTTAACTATTATAAAAAAAATTATATATATTAATTGCTGTAGAAAAAATTGACAACCTCCCTAAAAAAACAAATCTCAATAAATCTACACTTACAAAAGCGATGTTGTTTTCTTTGGAAATTGGAATAATATATTTTAGCGGCATGGGAAATGCCAACACCAACACATCATCAACAATTGGTCGTTTACGATTACATGATTTATGTTGTTGAGATGATACTTGGGAAACAATTAAACAAATCAACTCTAATTTATGCAATCCGATTTTTTTTTCCATTAAATATTGTATGAATGGAAATTAAACTCAAATTTTATTCATGGAAAATGAGGAATCACAAAATTCTTGCATCACACTATCCTATACTTAAACAATTGAATCGAAGTTAGTCAATTTGATGAAATTTTTTGATTCAAGGTAGATCCCATACGAATGGCTAGAAATTAAAAAAAAAAATGTAAATCTAAAGTAATATTAATATTATCAAATTTTCACTCAATGCTGGCTATTTTCCATTATCCTCCCCTCGATTAAATTCAATTTACACGTAAATGAATTTGATGTCCAAATTGGCGCCCGACTCTTCCGCACCAAACATTTATTTGTTTGACTGTTACAGTCAAAGGGTAATTTCGTAAGTTATCGGAATCCTACCCGATAAAATGATTGAATCAATTGTAAATTTGTAATAGTTGGGGTTGTTTTTAGAAACTCCAGGGTGATAAAGAATTTTGTCCCGGAAATTTGACAGGTTATAGGACTGAATCAAGTGCAATAGTTGGGTTAGAGAGCTTGCTGGGCCCAACTGCGAACTTCTGCTTCCTCATTAAACCCCCCATTGTTCTCATAAAACCCAACCGCTATTTCAATTACATTTAAGAACGCATAAAAGTCGTGCTATTAGCACCCGTTTATTGTTCTCATAAACCCCACTTCTGTTTCAATTACACGTAAGAACAAATTAAAATCTTATTAATCCAACTTATATTTTCTCTCTCTTCAAAGCATTTTACTCGCATAAGCATGCTTTTTATTTTTGTTTTTAGTTTTTCTACAAACTATTTATATCAATCATCAATCCAATTTCTTAACTTTTTTAAATTTTTGGCTCTCGTCCATTCAATTGGTTTGCGCAAATTGAGAACAATCTTTTTTTTTTTGCCCTTTATGCAGATTAATTCTTTTTATTCTTAGAGATTGTTATTCTTGAATGATTGATTAGTTTATTGAGAAATGTCAATCCTAGGCATGGAACGATTCAGTGCTAAATCAAGCTGAATCAAATAAAATGTTTTTTTTTTAATTGAACATGAACCAAGTAAGAGAAAGAACCCAACCATTCGGTTCTAGTTTTGTTCATCGATTATATGGTTATAGGGCTATTGGGCCTATTTTGTGTTTTTCAATTTTCAAATTGCTTAATTTATATATTTTTCATAATTTTAAACATTTGGAGCAATTTTATCAACACATGTGTTTCACAAACACTAAAAATAAACCCAAAAAAATAAAATCAAATCCATTCACTACCTATTTCCATTAGTCCTAGGGTGACTACCAAACCAAAGGAAACCAAAATTTCTTAGTTAAGTTCCAAGGCCAAAAATCGAAAAGGCCATAAATTGAGGAACCGATTGGTTTATGTTAGGTTTGACTAAAAACTAAACCAAACCAACAAACTGATGGGTTCTTTTAATTAAAATTAAAAAAAATGAGTAAGTAAAGAAACATAGAAAATAAAATTTCTATTTTCTAATGGGAAAAATCTCTTCTCATTCTTAGGGTTTTATGCAATAGCCCATTTCATCCCTATTTTTTAAACAATAACTCAAAACATCTTTTTATTAACCCACTATTAGTTCAATGTCATTTGTTAGTTATTCATTGAGGGTAAAAAGGATTTTTCATTAAAGAGAAAATTAAAAAAAATAAATAAATGTTGGCATATAACTAAAAAAGATGTTTATCTAATCGCACTGAACAAGAAATACCAAAAAAGATAAAAACTTCTATTTCAAGCAATTATTTTGCACTTCTCTCTATTTTGGCGGCATGGAAGTTCTAGATTTAAGTACAAAAAATAATCACAATTTTCATATTCGTATCAATATACTCTCTAATTGCATTGTGAGCCAACTTGGGAGATAGTGGTTAGGACTTGGAGAGACAATAATGGTAAAAGAAGAATGGTGGTAAAGCTCAAAATAAAAATTGGTTGAAGATTAAGAAGATTTTCAACAAATGCAAGCACATAAAAATTAGTTGTATTTTTTAGTTTTTCTTCCAATAATTTAAAGATATTGTGCTGATTACAATTTTTTGCTTATGACGATTATTTAGTGTATCAAACTACTTCATCGTTCATTTCATTTAAGAAAAAATTAATGAATTTTGCATATTTTGTAGTGTTATTTAGTTGTGCAAAAAAATTTATTTTAATATGGTTTGTACCACTTTAATAAAAAAAATCATATTTTGCCCTCAATGAATTATTAGTTAATGGCATTAAACTAACAATGAATTAGCAGAATGATGTTTTGGGCTATGATTTAAAAAGTATGGATGAAATGAGCTATTGTATAGGGATGAAAATGACTTTTTTCCTTTTCTAATTTCTGAACCTAACTCGTGACTCTCTCTCTCTCCCCCCCCTCCATTTTCTCTCTCACTCATGCTAACACTGACACACCCCAATCCCTATCTACCGCCATTAATTGTTTGCCATCCCTTCTATTGTTCGTCTCATTGTTGTCATCTTCAACTTAGCTAGACACACCATTTTTATAGAACTTCTCACGACTATTATCATCTTCATCACTGAAAAACCGATTGGATCTTTCAATTAAAACTAAAAAAATAAATGACTAAAGAAACATAAAAACTAAAATTAATATTTTCTAATTTCGAAACCCTAACTCACTACTTATTCTCTCTCACTCTCACTCTCACTCTCATTCATGCCAATGTTGATGCACTGCAATCCCCATCCACCACCGTCACTATTTTGCCATCTCTTCCACTTTTCGTTTCACAGTCGTCGTCTTTTACTCAGTCAGCCACACCATTTCATGTATCTTCTCGTAACTGTGATTGTCTCCGTCATCTAAGCTCGTCGCCTCAGTCATTTTTGCTAATCGTTCCTATTGAAGCCTCTCTCAGTCATTGTTGCCACGTCAGTGAAGATGAGTTGTGTTGAATTTATTTTCTTATTTATTGTTCTTTAATTTCTTTTTCTTAATTTTTTTTTTTGGTGTTGGGATTAGTAGATTAGGGTTTAATTTTTGTTGAATTGATGAATAGAGTTTATTAGATGAAAAACTTGCTTATGACTTTTTTTTTTATAATTTGTCTTCGATTAATGAATAAATGTGATTACATTTAGCTACTTCATTATCTTGGCTAACAAAGTCGTTATAGTTTGAGCTTGTGTTATGACTTAAAAATCTAAAATACTGAAAATTGTGTGTTGTTACATCTTGTGACTTCTTATCTTGCAAGCTTTAGTAGATTGATTCATTTAGTTTAAAAATAACTTTGGCTGATTTTTCTTTTGTATTATAGTTGGCATAAAGATCTGAGCTGTAAAGGCTTGTTAAGTAATGACTTGAGTCATGGGTGTGGTTACTAGTACAAGCCCCTTTCAGTGATCCAGGTTTGGGAAGCGAGAAGAAGGCGAACATAGTATGGTTTACCTGTGGGCGGCCGCTCGGGTTCTACAGCTCTTGGCCTACGTTCACACTTACGCTTCATATGCTGGTGTGGCTGTCGGCTGACTGAGAGGGTGGGTGTATCCGCGAGGACGCTTTATAAACTCCGCGGCTTGGTCATTGCCGACCAAGCTACAGAGTACTGAAACATCTGTGCTCAATGGGAGTGAAGGATCTTTTTGATCAATCAAAAAGACAAGACGAATCTACTTCACTACGTTTCTAGTAGCAGGCTTCTACTTCATTCCTGTTTGCCCCACCCATCCACTTTCTTCTAGTTGGGTGGGTTGGACCGGGAATAAGGAATAGTTGATATTTCGGCTTGGGGCACATTTTATTTGGGAGTTTTCTGGATGTTAAATACTATTGGGCACAACAACACGTGTGAAAAATTCTCTCGCCTAAAATCAATGAACTTAAAGAAAATTTATCCAACAATATATTAATCATTGCATCATTAGCAGCACAATTATCCATAATCACAATTGACACTTTCCTATCAATATTTCAATACATCAAACAATCATACAAAACATTACATATCACTTCACCACTATGTGGAGTTGTCATATATATAAACCTAATAATACAAAAAAAAAGAATAATGTAATTGAAATCATTAAAATGCGTTAATATTGAAATAAACATAATATAAATATTAAGTGTTGCCTTATAATGTGACTCCGTAGCACCTAGTGGTTGTCAATATAATGGGTCGTAATAACTATACAACCTTTTTTTTTTGTTACTATCTTTCCCCATGTCTGTAGTAATTACAATTCTACTTTCACAAGCATCTAACGACCTCTTAACATCATAAAGCTTCAAAACTTCATTCTTAATAGTGTTTCTACTTATTATATCAAGTGATGGTTGAACCAACTTCATCAAACCACGAAACCCTTGATATCCAACAAATGAAAATGTAAGCTCATGTAAAATGATCATCCACCATATGACATTTTACTTCAGAACAACTCTCAATTATGACGGTTCTATCATTGTTCTTGGCAAGAGGCATTTGGCCAACATCCTTGAAATTCTTTCTTAAACAACTAGTAAAATGATTTTTTAAGTGTGTAGTCCCACTAGAATAATGTCCAGTCAATACTTTACTACAATAGTTGCAAACTGCTTGATACTCCCCATCTGTGTCTTTGTACCTCTTGAAATGATTCCATACATCAGAAATTAGCACACCACCACTAGATTGTGTTGATGTAGACCCTTCCGCTACACCTCCACTATCATTACCTCCTTTTTGTTTGACACCATGCGCACCGCCACGACCACGACCACGATTACTACTACTTTCTACCATCGGTTCAACTTCAACAACATTGTCATTTTCAAGTTTGCGAACATCCTCCAATCTAACATCCGCATTATTAACGCTATTTGGAGAGAATGAAAAATTATTTTCTTGTTCCTCTCGACTATGTTCAACTAATCCTAAAACCTAATTAAAGTACTTCGTAAAATGAGTTAGCATACTGAAAAAAAAATGAGATTAAGCATTTACATTATATTGAAAATTAATGCATTTAATTAAAATAATTAAACAAATCAACAAAGAAAATTAATAAAAAATAAATTTAATTGAATCATCAAGGAATTTAAATTAAGCCAACAACATTTTCAAGTTTAAATAGATTTACATTAGATTAAACTCATTAAATACAATCAAACAATTAACCATAATACCAAAATATTAACAAAAAAAGCCATGAAATTAATAGGAAGAACATAAAATTAATAGAAACAAGAGAGCAAATTATAGGCAATAACGATCCAATCAGGCAAGAATTGCACGGCGGTGATGCGTGCGGCAACAGTGGCGTGGTGAGGCTTCAACAAAGGTGAGGCTTAGATGACAACAAGGCGTGTAGTGCATAGCGACAACAACGTGCTCAGGCGAGCTTTGACGCGAGGCTCGGATGAGGCTGCGAGGAAGACAACGAATGGTCGATAGCATTACAAACCCTTCGATTTTGGGCATTAGGGATTTGAGGATTACTAGTTACGACTATTGGTGGTGAGCTACTTCGGCTTTGGGCATTAGCAACAGCAACATGAGTTAGTGAGTGTGTGTAAAAGTTGAATGCAATATTGACTTAAGATTAGAGATTATTATTTTTATATAAGTTAATATATTATATACATTTTTTAATTTAATTTTTAATTTAAAACAAAATTCATCTAGATCCGGATATTTGGTTTTTTGAATGCAAGTGCATTTGGATCCATGCGAATTTTCATTTTTTAGATCCGGATCCTTATGGATGCGGGTCATATTTAGATTTTATTTCCATCCCTACATCCAACATTAAGGGCATGTCATTTCACAGCCACACATTCATCGTATCATGATATATAACTCCATTAGACTCTTATTTGTTGAATCAGCAGGAATGTTTTGAATAAAATCATCACCGAAATGGATTCTATTGTTGTATGTGAAAGCAAGTTCCTTGAGTTTCATGTCACCAATGAATAAGGCAACTTGAGGTATATTTCTACCATTGGCATCAGTGTTTTGCTGGAATAGCCTCCAAATGAAGTTTATGGCAGCTGTCATTATTTGCTACGTGTATTTGGCTCTGATCTCATTGTCAAAGCGCATGGCGTCGGGGGTTGTGGTAGCCCAGTTGATGATTGAATTTAATCAAATATATTTTGTCAATATATCAATTTACTTATTGTTGTGCAAATTTTAATGTACTCGCAAGCGCACGAATCTATTGTAGTATAGATCAATGGTGACGAGTGTCGATCCCACGAGGAGGTGGATTTTAATTGTGTGTAGAATTAATTTTGGAAATGGGTGATTGGATTTGTGGTGGAAATAATTTGGAATATGCTAAAACTTAAAATGGCGAGAATAAATTCTAAATTTAGAATTGAAATGACGAGAATCAATTGAAGAGAATTCTATTGAAATGACGTACTTGGGTATCCGGATCCGTATCAACATGCATCATGGGCTAAATAATCCGTATTAATACCAATTAAATCATGAGGGGAGAATCCACACCTCATGAACCACGCTCTAATCAATATGGTGCTAATAATAATAACCTTGTACAGAGGTGAAACTAGACATGATTAGTATTATTTGTCGACGAGAAGTCAAAACATCCACAAAAACTAGAGGGGAAGAGAAAATAAATTTACCAAATAAAGCCCATGACACATGTTGAGACTTCACCTTCAACCCAAGCTTGAAAGAAAATTAGCCACTCATAATTGAACTAGGGGCAAAATGGAAATTTATTAAAATACGAAGAAAATACAAGATGGAGAAGGAATTACAGAAAATGGAGTCAAAAAATGGATTCAGGATATCAAATTGGGGAGGCCCCTTTTTATATACATGGAGTAAATCATGGCCATCTGATTAAAAAAGACGCTTAAGATTGCGCCAAGTCATCAATCAACAGTCCACGGTTTGACCACGCGGATGAACAGTAACACGGTTTGACCCGTCTTTGAACGGTTTGACCGGATGAACGATAAGCGGTTTGGTTGAAAATAATCATGTGATGATACACCGTCGCGAGATTTTCGTTCACCGATATCGCCACCATCAACGGTATATAAGAATTTTAGTCCAACAGATCGTGACACCTCATCAATGCCACATCATCGGTCAATGCCACGCCATCGATCCGATGTGAAGCGATCGCACACGTGAATAGTACCGTACATGTGAATAGTGCCATTTTTCTTTTTATGCTCCTCCTAAGGTTTTCGACCGTCCTGAGTTCAAAAGTGATGTCCGTTTTACCGTCTGATCTCTCCTTTATTATGAAATGACTATAATGCCCCTAAAATACATAAATTACTTAATTAAAATAAAACATACGTAATTAAATCACAAGAATGTTAAATACATAAAAGTAAGGGTTGTTAGTAAGACTTGAAATGTAAAATGACGGTTTTCTCCTTTATAAATATGCATTTTCTAACACTCAACACACCCCCCAACCAGCTTATTGCTAGTCCCTAGCAAATAAAGCGAAAACAAAATTCAAATTCAAAATAATTTTTTTTTTTAATAGAAACACTCGTATTTATTCCATCAGATTAATGATAACAATCAAATAAAAGTATAAGCATTATCTCCAGTCTAAAGCAACATCACACCCACATCAACCATCCACATGAATCAGCCCAATAGACTTTGTTATAGCTACTTTCAAGAATGACATGTCAAACCCCAAAATCTCACTGGAAGTAGTGACACTCTCACAAAGAAATTAAACCCAATAAAAATAGTCACTCCAATGAATGATAATTGAGAGAAAATAATGAAGAAGTGATATCACATGCTCTCACCAAGATGAAATAATTATGCCCTCAGCTTAGAAATAATACGATCTCAAGTCAAATAAAAACTGTTAGTCAACCCAATTTATTTATTTATTTTTTTATATGCACCACTACATCTTTTTAGCCCATATAACTAGTTTCTACTTCAAACTATAGTTCCCTAAAATCAAGAAGGACTTTTATTAGGACGTAACGTAGGCTAGGGATATGGCTAACAAAGAAAGGAAATAAGGAAAACAAAGTGTATGTTTGAGAAAAATGCAGAGAAATTTTTTTTTTTTTGTTGGAAGTTGCAAGGTGGATTTCACCTATTATTGTTATTTTTATTCTTTTGAAACAACAACTTTTGTTTTTTTTTTGGCATAACTTCACTGAACAACATAATTATTTACATTTTCTCAAACATAAATAGGTGATGGAACTTATAAGACATTGGGTAATACTCCAAATCGGAGTGGGTCAAGATGATAAGTTGACAAAAAAAAGGTTTTTTTTTTTTTTAAAGGCTCAAAAGGGTTAACTACGGATATTTAATAAAAGGGATGGCTAGAAAGGCTCAAACGGATCAAAGATGGCCTTTCCATCGTCTTTTAGGGCTCTAAATAATCTTCCATATCTACTAGTTAGATGGGCCTCCCAATGTAGCAACACATTTTTTTTTTTTTAGGGTTAACTCAAAAGAAATCTAGAGATCGTATATAGAATAATAAACTGCTAAGCTGTATAAAGAATGGGCAAAAGAGTTACTCTCCAAGAAAAATGATAGGCTCAAAAACTCACTTGGTACTTATTATGACATGTTCATTCCTTTAAGCAACTCATATTTATCTCCGACATCAACATGTAGAGTAGCAAAGATAATGTAACATCACTTAAGACCAAAGATAATACAAATACTAAAATTTGAAATTAATCATGTCATCCAATGTTAAAACAAATCACACAATTTTTTTTTTTAAACAACATTCTATCCCCCAACCTATTCTAAATATGAAAGGAAAATATGCATGCAGAAATGTGAAAATGATGCATAAAAACTAATTAGAAAAGTTACACGTAAAATGATAGAAAACGAAAATGGTTTTTTTTTTAAATTTTTTAAGAAGATGCGTTTCTAGAGGCATTACACTCCATATTCAGCCATCTTCGACTCAAAAGTTGGAAAATGTATATTTATAAGGAGAAAGTAAAAAGAAGAAGAAAAATGAACATCAAAACATAATAAAGAAAAGAAAATGTCTGAATTTTTTTTTAAACAATGAAGATGCGTTTCAGAGTCACTACACTCCATATTCACCATCTTCAACACAAAAGTTGATTAGTTTCTACAACAAAAAATCAGTAAAAACTTAACCAAAATTCCACAATTGTCAACTATTCCCTCCCCCCAACCAGAACGAAACATTGTCCTCAATGTTTAAAAGGAAAGAAGTAGAGTTTAGAAGACATCACCTGGGTGGTGCAACATAGAAGAAAATATTTACAGGTGGAGAGTTAAATCTAATTTGTACTTCTTACTGCTGCTACTGTTACCATCATTATTTGGTCACTCCAACACAAAGGTCCAAGGGTTTGGCTATAATGATCAAGTAGCGGTGTGAGCACAAATAAAAAGTTTTTTTGCATGAGAAGGAATGAAGTAGTTTTTTATTGCATGGTTAAGAAATGCGATAAAGCCATCATAAAAGTTATTGACATTTAACAAACCGATGGGTTTCTGGTGGATGTGCAGATGGGCCCAAGATGCTAGTGTGATAAGTGCCGCTAGTGTTGCAAGATCTCCTGGAAGGAAAATAAAAGCATCAGCATGATTAAGCATTTAAGTTATTCTTTCTTGCATACCTGAGACGACTAACTCTTCTCCAATTGATGAGTCAGACGAACTGCCCAATGGTTTTAAGACTCTTGGGATGATGCCTAACACTTGACTTCCTCTGATAAAAGCTGCTTCTGAGACCATTTTTGATAACCCTCGGTTACCTCCTCCATACACCAAGTGTAATTTTCTCGCTGCTATGCTTCGACCAAGATCGATGGCTGCCTCAATGAACTCTTTATGTTTGCCATAGGTAAATCCAGAAAGCACACAAATGTTCTTGAATTGTCTATTTGGAGTAGCTGCCATTGTGATACTTCTCAAAAAAATAAGTTGTGAGTGCTTGACAAAAAAAATCACATTTAAGAGTCTTGGTGACAGTGGGTCACAGTTGTGTATGAGGTAACATATCAGTGTCAAATAACGCGTAAAGCACGTGGCTCAAGTCAAAAAGAAAACATAAAAGGAAAAAGCAAACAAGTAATAAAATTATTAAAGACAATAATGCAAACAATAAGACAATAGTGAAATAAAATAACAATAAAGTAAAAGGATATTTACAGTTGTGGCTCACATCTTCCTCTACGGTTTTACGTCCGAACGGCTTGAACGTCCTCATGGGTCGAGGATAGGCTTCTATCCAGGTTTTCTTATAAAGCGGCAAAGGGTCGTTTATAGTCGATTCCGAGACTATATCGTGCATGCTCTTTCGGAATAATGGCCATAATGGCGGAGAATCGCTCCTTGCACATATCCACTGGGATGCGTTTCAAGAGACAGAAGAATATCATCCAATGACTCCTTATTCAAGCCATCCCTAATGAATTGAATCTTATCTTCCCTGTTATCAGACACCATTCCTAAAGAACATGGGTTTCTATCGCAACTCATTCTGGCACACTTATGACAAGCAACAGAAATTCTTCGAGCTCGTCGTTTTCTTGCATAATTTCCTTTACCACAACCAGGCATGAATGCAATAAATTTTGGAGGTAACTCACCTGCCAATCGTACTTTCACCTCGATTAACCAACGGATATCAGCAGGTATGTTATTCCTCGCGAGCAATCGCATGCGTTCGACCGAGCTTTATAGATCGTAAGGAGGGCATTCGAGGAAGGGAATCGCTTGTGAAGCTTCGCTAGAATCTCGTTTCTGTCCATACTTTCGCCTCAGAATGTCAGTTATTATGGGAAACTGAAGTAACCGACTTGATTGTCACGGAGTACCGTTATCCGCCACTTCACCGGGGTAACAAACTAAAGCACACAAACAGAAAAACAAATTAAAACAAACAAAGAAAATTAAAATCGTCCTCTTATTGAATTTACCTCAAGCTCCAACTGGATGTCGTAAACACTTCTCTCAATGTCTCTGAGTTGGCTTTCTAAACCCTCAACATAGGCTACTAACTCTGGTGGTTGTAGAGCCCAAATGCGTTGTGTTTTACAAAATTGAATCTGCCTTTTGAGATGAGTTTTGACACGTTGAAGTGGTTTAAGAATGTTCAGGAGGAACGGTCTAAGTATGAGACTTATGATTAACAATGATAAAAGAAAACTTAATAGTAAAACAAACACACTAATGCAAAAATAATTTCAATTAGCAAAAGAATAATATAAAGAAAGAAAGAAAAATCAAATCAACGAAAAGAGAAAAAAAATCAATTCAAATTTGGTGGGTCACTCAAATTTATTTCGGTGTCTTTTTCATGTGGTTGGTACTCTCAATATGGCTTTAATCTTTGACCATTAACTTTAAACGTGACACCGTTCTTTAGGTCCTTAATTTCAATTGCCCCATGTGGAAAAACAGTATGAACAATAAAGGGACCAGACCAACGAGAGCGTAACTTACCTGGGAATAGGTGCGAGAATTGAATAAAAGCACTTTCGACTGAGTGAAGCGATTTTCTCATCATTTGATTGTCATGAAAGACTTTCATCCGTTGCTTGTAAATCTTGGCATTTTCGTATGCGTCATTGCGAATTTTTTCAAGTTCTACCAGTTGTAATCTTCTTTCTGAGCTGGCTTGCTGCATGTCAAAGTTAAATTTCTTGATGGCCCAATACGCACGATGCTCGAGTTCCACAGGTAGGTGGCAAGCTTTTCCATACACTAGCCTGTAGGGTGACATCTCAATCGGGGTCTTGAAAGCCGTTCTATATGCCCATAATGCATCATCAAGTCTTAATGACCAATCTTTTCTGTCCGGCCTCACCGTCTTTTCTAATATGTGCTTTATTTCTCGATTGGAGATCTCAACTTGGCCACTGGTTTGCGGATGATACGGGGTCGCCACTTTGTGTGTGATTGAATACTTTGTCAAAAGAACTTTGAATGCTTTGTTACAAAAGTGGGCACCACCATCACTGATTATTGCTCGAGGGAATCCAAAGCGCGAGACAATGTTGCTTTTCAAAAATCCTATCACCACCTTGTGATCATTGGTTCTACATGGAATTTACCCATTTTGATACGTAGTCAACACCAACCAATATGTATTGATGGCCAAAAGAAGGGGGAAAGGGTCCCATGAAGTCGATACCCCATACGTCAAAAATCTCAACCACTAAAATTGGATTTAGTGGCATCATGTTCCTTCGTGTAATGCTACCCATTCGTTGACACCTATCACATGAAGAACAGAAAGTGTAAGCGTCTCGAAATATAGTTGGCCAGTAAAAACCACATTGTAAAACTTTAGTCGCTGTTTTCTTAGCACTGAAATGGCCTCCACAAGCTTGTTCATGGCAGAATGAAAGGATATTCTGAATTTCACTTTCTGGGACACATCGTCTAACAATTTGATATGCACAATACTTGAATAAGTACGGGTCATCCTAAAAGAAATTTTTTATTCCTGCAAAGAATTTGGCCTTGTCTTGCTTGGTCCAATGCTCTAGAAGTTTACCTGTAACAAGATAATTAACTATATCAGCATACCAAGGTAATACTTCCACATTCATTAATTGTTCATCTGGAAATGACTCATTCAATGGTAATGATTCTGTAATTGTGTCAAAATGGAGACGAGAGAGGTGGTCCGCTACAACATTCTCTGTGCCTTTCTTATCCTTGAATTCCAAGTCAAACTCCTGCAAAAGTAACACCCAACGAATTAGTCTAGCTTTTGCATCTTTATTTGTGAGAATATATTTAAGAGCAGCATGATCCGTGAATATAATTATTTTACAACCAATGAGATATGATCGAAATTTTTCCAATGCAAACACTACTGCTAGCATTTCTTTTTCAGTAGTTGAATAGTTCAACTGTGCATCATTTAATGTCATACTAGCATAGTAAATAACGTGGGGAATTCGATCAACTCTTTGTCCTAATACTGCTCCTACTGCATAATCAGATGCATCACACATTAGCTCAAATGGTAAGCTCCAGTTTGGGGCCTGAATGATGGGTGATGATGTCAACAACTGTTTTAATTTTTCAAACGCCATAAGACATGAATCACTAAAGATAAAAGGTACATCCTTAGCAAGTAAATTGCATAAGGGTCTAGAAACTTTGCTAAAATCTTTAATGAAACGTCTATAGAAACCAGCATGCCCAAGGAAAGATCTTACTTCTCTGACTGTTTTGGGTGGAGGAAGATTAGAAATGAGATCCACCTTGGCTTTTTCAACCTCAATACCTTTGCTCGAAATGATGTGACCGAGAACAATACCTTGTTTTACCATAAAATGGCACTTCTCCCAATTTAAGACTAAATTCTTCTCGATACATCTCTGCAGAACTAGCGTTAGATGATGTAAACATTGATCAAACGAATCACCAAAAGAAAAATCATCCATAAAGACTTGAGGAATCGCTCAACCATATCGGAAAAATGCTTTACATGCATCGTTGAAATGTAGCAGTGCATTACATAATCCAAATGGCATTCTCCTATATGCAAAAGTGCAAAAGGGCAAGTGAATGTAGTTTTCTCTTGATCTTTTGGTGCTATGGGATCCGATTGTATCCGAGTAGCCATCTGAAAGCAATAAAATTCATGGCGCTAATCTATCAAGCATTTGATCGATAAATGGTAAAGGAAAATGGTCTTTACGTGTGACAATTCAATTTTCTATAATCAATGCATACACGCCATCCCGTAGTTACTCTGGTTGGTATCAATTCATTATCGCATTCGTAACTACGTGACTCGACTTTTAGGGACAACATGCAGGACTAACCCATGAACTATCGAAATTGGGTAAATGATACCGCATCTAATAGCTTAAGAACTGCTCTAACAACTTCTTTCATATTAGGATTTAACCGACGTTGCATTTCCTAGTAGATTTAGCATTTTCATCGAGGTGAATATAATGCATGCAATCTGCAGGGTTTATACCTTTATGGTATGGTCCATCCTAATGCTCCTTTATGCTCTTTTAAAACATCCAACAACTTACCTTTTTGTTCGTCATTGAGGATGATGAAATGATTACCAAAGTACTTTCTTCTCCCAAAAATGCATATTCCAATGTGTTGGGCAATGGTTTGAGCTCGAGTTTCGGTGGTGATTCTGATGATGGGATGAGTTTCTTTTCTGATGGTGCTAGTTGTTCAACTCTTGACTTCTATTTATTAGTGTCCATAGATGGTCTTTGAGTCAATCGGCGATCGATGTCAATATCAAAATCAAAACCAAAGTGAGTTAAGCATGTCTGTAAAGGATCATCACTGAGGTTTGAAATAAAAGTGTCATCAACTAATGCTTCAATTAAATCCACATCAACAATTCCATCATCTGCATTATGAGGTTGTTTGGCAATGTTGAAGATGTTCAGCTCCATAGTCATATTGCCAAAGGACAACTGCATATTTCCAGTCCTGCATTGAATGTGAGCATCTGCAGTTGCCAAGAAAGGTCGGCCTAGAATAATAGGGATGTGCTTCCTTGAATCCTGTATTGGTTGAGTGTCAATTACAATGAAATCAACAGGAAAATAAAACTTGTCTACCTGGATAAGCACGTCCTTCAAAATACCACGAGGTATTTTCGTGGACCGATCTGCGAGTTGTAACACCACTGGAGTTGGGTGTAATTCTCCCAGTCCAAGTTTCACAAACACTGAATAAGGTAACAGATTTACACTAGCTCCTAAATCCAACAAAGCATTCTCAATTGTGTGGTTCCCTATACTACATGAGATAGTGGGGGAGCCTGGGTCTTTGCATTTTAAAGGAATTTTATGTTGGAGTATAGAACTAACGTTTTCTGTTAAAAATGCCTTCTTTTGAACATGCATATTTCTCTTTTTAGTGCAAAGGTCTTTAAGAAACTTGGCATAAGATGGAACTTGTTTTATAGCATCAAGTAAAGGGATGTTAACACTTACTTGTTTGAAGATTTCGAGAATCTCACCTGTGGATTTTCCTTCTTGCCTTTAGCTAACCTGGGAAATGGAGCTTTGGGAACGTATTCTCGTGGGTTGGTTTCTTCTTTCTCCTCGGTGGTGAGTCCTCAACACTCACAGGAACAATTTCATTTTCTTTTGTCACCGCATCTCCACGTTGTTGTCGACTTCTTTTCCTTTTCGCAAGGTCATGCTTTGACTTCTCCATGTTGTGGTGAACTTGCTTCATGTACTCCTTTAGGATTAGGCCTGGTTGACTTGGAAACTTACCTTTCTCAATCATTGCCAAGGTCCGAAGAAGCAAGTTGTCCCACCATCTTCTCGAGGCTGATTGGGCTTGTGAATTGAAGCTGCTCAACTCATTTAGTAGTCCATCAATGGTGCGGTTCTGTTGTTCAATTCGTGGAGTGAGTAACATTCTTGAAATTCTGGAATGCATCCTCCCATGGTCTGGGTTGAGAGTAGTTCTGGTTCTGATTGTATGGTCTAAATGGAGCCTGAGAGGCTTGAGGAATTTGTTGCATTGGTGGAGTGGAGGCTTGGTCCATTTCTGGAGTCCTTGAGACCATGAAAAATTGGGGTGGTCTCTCCATCCAGGGGTTATATGTGTTGGAGTATGGGTTGTAATTTGATGGTTTTCTCATTACACCTATGACATTGGCTTGATCTGGATATGAGTCAGGGTCATGTGGTTCTGTTGATTTAGCAGTCGATAACGATGCTATTTGTCGAGCAAGACCTTCAACCATCTCTTTGACTTCTTTGATTCCCGAAGTTGACTCGCCAATTTGAACCTCATTCACTCCCTTAATTCTTCTAGTGTTCCTGAGTGATCGACTCGTTGTTGGGAATTATCCGCGTTGGAAGAATTCCCAAATTTACGATGCACTTTTGACATTAGCTCTCCTCCACTTGTTGCCATTAGCCATTCTTGCACATTCGGCAATAATCCCTCCAAAAAGTATTGGCATTGGTGTCATTTCTCGCATGATGTGGACACTTCAAGAGTAGTCCATTGAATCGCTCCCATGTTTGAAAAATTGCTCGTCTCTCTGGGTAAACTCAGAGATTTCCCGCAAATAGCATTTGTTTTATGACCTTTGGGAAATATTTATTCAAAAATTTTATTACCATGATGAAATGCTATTGGCAATGTATTAAGCCTCTATCTTTTAAAGAAAATGGGAATAATCTGAGTTTAACATCATCAAAAATTTTCATATTTAAAAGTTTGACAAATGGCATGAAAATCATTCAGATGATTATATAGTCCTCATTTTCTAGGCCATAGAATGTGGGAGACAATTTAGCACACTAGGTTTTAGTTCAAAGCTCCTAGCTACATTTGGGTATCTTATGCATGATGTGCTCAAATTAAAGGTGAAATAATCCTTAAATGGCCTCTCCAGAAATCCATTTTATTTTTAATTTGTTTGTGTGTGCGAAGTGTTTTCTCAAGTTCAAGTCATAGGTTCAAGATTAGAAATAATGACCCATGCAAGGAACACACAAATAAATGGAAACAATACAAATAAAAATAAACAAGAGGGAGAAATTACGATACTAACCTTATTGCGCTATTACAACCTTTCTATAAAAATACACAAAAATAAATACGTGAAATAAATTAACTAAAAATTAAATTAATAAAATAAACAAAAATTACAAAGAAAAAAAAATAACTTGAAAATTAAATAACATAATTTTAAAGAAGAGAAAAAGAAAAAAAAATACTAACCTTTAAATGTAGATTCGCTTTTTTTCTTTTTTTTTTTAATAAAAAAAATACAAGAAAGCAATTTAAAAGAAATTATGCACAAAAATTAATTCTATGAATTAAAATTACTTACCTCCCCGACAAAAACTTGTTGTGCAAATTTTAATGTACTTCGCACGAATCTATTGTATTATATATCAATTGTGACGAGTGTCGATCCCACGAGAAGGTGAATTTTAATTGTGTGTAGAATTAATTTTGTAAATGGGTGATTGGATTTGTGGTGAAAATAATTTGGAATATGCTAAAACTTAAATTAAAATGGCGAGAATAAATTCTAAAATTGGAATTGCGAGAATAAATTGAAGATAATTATTGAAATGACGACTTGGGTATTCGATCCGTATCAACATGCATCATGGGCTAAATAATCCGTATTAATACCAATTAAATCATGGGGGAATCCACACCTCGAACCACGCCTAATCAATATGGTGCTTTATCGTAAATAATAATAACCTAAAAGGGTGCAGACAAGATTAGTATTATTTGTCGCGAAGTCAAAACATCCACAAAAACTAGAGGGGAAGAGAAAATAAATTTACCAAATAAAGCCCATGACACATGTTGAGATTTCACCTTCAACCCAAGCTTGAAAAAAAATTAGCCACTCATAATTGAACTAAGGGCAAAATGGGAATTTATTAAAATACGAAGAAAATACAAGATGGAGAAGGAATTACAGAAAATGGAGTCCAAAAATGGATTCAGGGATATCAAATTAGGGGGGGGAGGCCCCCTTTTTATAGATACATGGAGTAAATCATGGATTAAAAAATTTGGACGCTGATTGCGCCACGTTATCATCCACGGTTTGACCACGCGGATGAACAGTAACACGGTTTGACCCGACTTTGAACAGTAATGCGGTTTGACCCGGATGAACAGTAACGCGGTTTGGTTGAAAATAATCCTGTGTGATGCACGCGAGATTTTTCGCCCACCGATATCGCCATGTCACCATGATATAAGAATTTTAGTCCAACAGATCGTGACACCTCATCCAATGCCACATCATCGGTCAATGCCACGCCATCGATCCGTCTATGTGTGTGTCGAATGCGTAAAACGATGCGTGAATAATACCGTACATGTGAATAGTATCATTTTTCCTTTTATGCTCCTCCTAAGGTTTTCGACCGTCCTGAGTTCAAAAGTGATGTCCGTTTTGCCGTCTGATCTCTCCTTTATTGTGAAATGACTATAATGCCCCTAAAATACATAAATTACTTAATTAAAATAAAACACACGTAATTAAATCACAAGAATATTAAATACATAAAATTAAGGGTTGTTAGTAAGACTTGAAATGT
The DNA here is from genome assembly GCA_030449895.1 of Citrus mangshanensis. Lineage (NCBI taxonomy): Eukaryota > Viridiplantae > Streptophyta > Magnoliopsida > Sapindales > Rutaceae > Citrus > Citrus mangshanensis. The sequence goes on along the minus strand of JASUUJ010000299.1, from coordinate 72,593 downwards.
GAAATGACGGCTTTCTCCTTTATAAATATGCATTTTCTAACACTCAACACTTATTTCAAGAATATAATAGTAATTATAAATTAAAAATAAATTTACTCTTAAAACAAATAGAGCTTACTAGCAGAAAGGGAATGTATGTCTATTTTGAGATATTAAAATGCTTTATATTTCTTTACTTAAACGTTAGGGTCTCACGGTCCTTTCCCCTCAAAAAATCTTATACTCATTTAGATAAAGATATATAATATTATAATTATTTAAAAATTAAATGTATTAACTTGATCTATTTCTCAGCTTACTACTTAACTTTTTACTTGACTTATTTACTATTCGACTTGATTTTTTTCCACCTACTTAAACGTACCCGACTTGATACTTGAAAGTTAAGAATGAAGTTTGATAATTCTCAACTAGATATTCTTTTTTTTTTTAAGGAAAGCAATTTCATTAAACAAAACAAATTACAAATTTTTTTAATAACTACAAAGATGGAACAAAATTCCACTCTTGGGGACCTGACATAGAACCTCATGCCCTCGCAATAGAATGAGCAGCTAGGTTCGCAGACCAACGCACAAACGAGAATTACACTTCTCCTATAGATCTAGCTATAGCTCGACATTCGTCAATTATTAAACCAAAACCATTAGGCCCTGAAAACTCCTCAAATGAAGCTTGGAACACTTGTAAGCAATCTGTCTCTAGAATAACGCAAGGAAACTGCAATCCTTTAAGCCAACTAAGGGCCTCTTGGATGCCAAGAGCTTCAGCCTCCCTTACTCCAAAATTTCTAACCATACCAGCACATCTTGCTGCCAAGAAAACGCCCTCTGAGTTTCGAAGCACACAACCAAACCCAATCTTTCCCTGGGATGAAAAAATAGCAACACCTACATTACACTTAACGTAGCCAAACTTTGGCTTCTCCCAACACATTGCCCCATGAACCAGCTTGTGAACATCAGAATCAACATAAAAATGTTGCTTCTTTGCTTCTTTCCACTGATAGAGAAGCTGCCCAGCAAAGTTAAGAACCTGATACACTGAACTAGCTTTATTATTCCATACTTTGTCATTACGATTAACCCAAATTCTCCAGCAAATCATCATGGCAACATGGCACTCTTCTTTACTGCAGCGTGTAAAAATGTGATCAAGCCACTCTAAGAAAGAAGAGCAATGACCAACAAAACCCACAGGGGAAGAAAACCAGCAAGACTTAGCAAAACAACACTCAAACAAAGAATGTAGAGCAGTTTCGTCAAAAGCATGGCACACAGTACAAGTAAAGATAAGATTCACCCTTTTCGAAATTAAATTAACTGCAGTAGGCAGTACATTTGTTGCTGCTCGCCAAACAAAATTCTTAACCTTACTCGGCACATTCAAGTTTTATAGTTTTCGCCACACACCTGTGAAAGAGCCAGGGGTAATGGAGTGTAATAACTTGTAACAGCTACGAACCAAATAACAGGCTCGAGGATCTGCTAGCCAATACCATACATCATTGTCTCGGCGGGAACTAGGGGGAATTTGAAGAACCATCTCCTTGTCTCTTGCGTTGAAAATATCCTAAACAATATCATAATCCTAGGCTCGTTGATTAGACACTATTAAACTACTAACAGGTGTTGTAACAAGCTCTGCATTAAGATTAGAAGAAACAAAACCATCATTGAGGTCGGGAAACCATGGATCCTTACTAATGGAGATCGTATGCCCACATCCAACTTGCAGTCGACTCCCCTGAATCACCACATCCTTTGCAACCAAAATAGAGCGCCACACATAGCTAGGATTATGCCCCACAGAAGCTTGAAGGACAAAGGTTCGCGGATAGTAGCGAGCTTTAATAATCTTAGCCACAAGAGAATCAGGACAAGTTAATAATTTCCACAACTGTTTTCCTAGCATCGTTATATTGAATAAATGAAGTTGTTTAAAGCCAAGGCCACCGCACCCCTTTGGTTTGCACAGATTCTCCCATTTAAGCCAATTAATTCATTTCCCTCCACTACGATTGCTACGCCACCAGAATGAATTCATCATCACTTCTAATTCTCTACACATATCCTTTGGCAGCAAATAAATACTCATAGCATAATTAGGCATAGCGATGGCCATTGTCTTTAATAAAATCTCATTTCCAACCCGAGAGAGCATCCTCATACTCCAACCTTGAAGCCTTTGCCAGAGCCTGTCCCGAATATGCCTGAAAACTTCTTTCTTTTTTCTGCCAATATATGATGGAAGACCAAGGTAGGCTCCATGATTAGTGGTCATGTTAACCGCAAGAATATCACATACCTGCCGAGTTACAGAGTCAAGCACATTAGCATTAAATGAAATTGAAGACTTGTTGAAATTAACCTCTTGGCCAGAGGCTCGACCATATACTGCCAGCAACTGCTTGATTAAGGAAGCTTCATTGTTATTTGCCCTAAAGAAAAGGAAGCTATCATCGGCAAAGAACAAGTGAGACACCGATGCACCTCTCGCAATTCTAACACCATGAAGCAAGCCATTCCTTTCTTGCCTTCAAATTAAAGAGCTTAAGCCTTCCGCACAAATAATGAATAAATACAGAGATAATGGGTCTCCTTGACAAAGAACCCTACAAGGAACAATCAGACCAACTTCCTTCCCCCCACGTAGCACACGATATCGGACAATTGATACACGGAGCATAATTAGCTCCACCCACTTGGCATCAAACCCCAGCTTAAGCATTATAGCTTGAAGAAAATTTCACTCAATCTTGTCATACGCCTTAGACATATCAATTTTCAAAGCAGCTACACCATTTTTTCCTTGCCGCTTTCACTTTAAGAAGTGCATAATTTCAGTCGAAATAATTATATTATCAGTGATAGCTCGACCCAGGACAAAAGCGCTTTGAGAATCTGAAATAACCAAATCAAGAATTGATTTTATGCGGTTAGCTAACATTTTAGATATGATCTTATACAGAACATTGCACAAAGCAATCAAGAACTGATTCCACTCAACTGGATATTCTTTTTCGCAGGCATTTTTATCTTGTTAATTTCACCTTCTTGAGGTATGCCCATATAAATTACAAAAAGTCCAGTTTACCCTTAAAGCCACTTCAAGGAATTGATACGCTGCAGTTTGGTTACAGCGATACATTACCCCTGAACTCAGCTTATCCAAAACCCAGAAGATAAACCCACCAAGTCCCCAACATAAACACTTTGCCTATCTTCTACATTTTCTCCCTCACTGACTCTCATTTGATACGCTTATTAAATGATTCTGAAAAATGTCGAGAGGCTCCGACCGTTTTATGAAGAGCGTGAAGCAGTTCACGGACTTTCATTACAAGCAGTTCACGACTCGACACGGTCAGCAACTCATTGACATATTCGAGTTCCCAATTAAGCTCGTCTTGTCTCCTTTTACACTCGCTTTTGACATCGCTGGCTCCGCCCCTCGCGGCTTCGGTGTCCCCGAGCTCATCTCCAAGCTCTCTTATGTTTCTGTCTTCGTAAGCGGCTTCTCTTTCTCTAGCTTTTCTCGAAATTCAATCGATTCTCAGTATGTTTATAGAAAGATAAAACAGTTTGTAATTGACAACTACTTATAGAATTTGTGAAATGTCATATTTAATGCCTTCAAAAATTTTTTTTTTCTTTCTCTTCTCATTTGGATGGTTGCTAAATTATTGGGAACATTTTAAAATGAATTGTTGTTGTCTTTTTTTGGACGGGTATGAGTGCAGGCTGTTGCTGCAATTGGGACCTATGATATTGCATTTGAGCTGGGGAAGAAGGTGATTTGTCAGAGGTGCTTTTTGATATCTTCTTGAATTTTTTATTCTGGCGCTTTGTTATCATCGTTGATAGTTTTCTGTTTGTCATTTTAGTTTGTCTTTGCTTTAGTTCTTTCATCAAGATAGAATTTTCTGTATCAACCTGGTCATAATTGAAGTGCAGTAGATATATGCATTTTGTTTAAAGAATTACCTGGTTTCTTACAAGAACTTGGTCTAAAAAGTGCAGGCATTGTCGGACATGCAATGGATGGCAGGCATTGCGGTGTACCATGTGCCGAGGATCGGGTCAGGTGCAGTATCAAGTAAAAGGTTACACCTTGAGAAGGTAGAGACTGGTCTCCAATCAGTTTGATATTTTTAAGCATACTGGATTATTATTCTCTTCATCTAAGACAAAGATGGAAGGTTCAATAACTGGTTTGTTGGAGTCAGTTTAGCTAGAGAGTTTCAGTATGTTAACTTCTAAGCATGTGTATGATCACAGATGGGTTATTACTCTCATTTGTTCTCTTGAACCATTTTTTAGCGGACATGTTGCATACGATTTCTCATCCGCCTCTTAAGTATCTCTTAGAATTACTATAATCGGCTTTCTACTATGTCTTTGCTGATATGGTTTAATATTGATGTAATATGACTTCTTGGTCACTATATCTACCACATTGTAGTTAAATCATGTAATTACTGGTTTCAACATTAGCATAGGAATCCCTAAGGTGTAGCATAGGAATCCCTAAGGTGTGAAGACTCTGCTTTGCCTCCTGTGATCTTTGTCAGTTTCATGAATGCATGAGGATTCCATGCACGTGTCCTTGAGGTTTGATTTCTTTTAGCTTGCAAATTGTGTAGGGTTTCATGCACTTAGAATCAGAAGCTAGTACTGTTGGTCTTATTGATTTATCATCTTAGTTATCTTATTATAAGTATGAAGTGTCAGTCCAACCGTAGTAATTTGATGTTTATGGTAAATTTTCTTGTAGTGGGGAGAAGGCAACAGCAGAACACGTTGCAGATGCCATTGCTGACAATCGAGCTGAGTTGGTGCACCTTCCTTCGACAATTGATCTTAACACACCATTGCCATCTAAAGACTGCCCGACTTGTGATGGAACGGTGAGGCTGTTATTTCCTAGCATATGTGACTAAGTTAACAAGTTCTTCCCACCCTTCATTCATGTTTCTTGTCTCACAGATAGTTTGCTGCTTTGAATATATTTCCATGCAGCATTTTAGACAGATATTTCAACCTTATTATTGTTTTGTTTGGGTCAAAAAGAATGAAAGTTATTGCCAAGAGACAGGACAGATATTTGATTTGTGTTCTTTATATTTTGATCTCTGATTGAAATAACTAAATGAGTTTGCAGGGCGTAATGGGCTGTCCTGAATGCAAAAACAAGCTACAAGTCACGATCTCTGCAGACGATGTGAGTTCTTTTATGAATTTTCTGATGTTATGATATGGTCTGTGGATACAGAAATGAGTTTTGTGTTTAATGCATACATGCAGTGCCAGACATGGCAGCTTACAGAAATTTAGATACAGTACGTCTGTACTTCTATGTTTGTGCACTCATAAAGTTTCGTGTTTTGTTTGTTTAGAAGGATCATAGAAAATAAAACAACAATCAAGCTTGTGAGTATGTAGGAGTTCCATAACAAAGTTTACATAGTACCTCAAAATATTACCTATAATCTACGAAAAATGAAGCCTATTAGCCTGTAACCATCCACATAGATGTTGGAGAAGGTGGACAGGCTTGATTTGTTACTAAGTCTTTGACACGCCAAATATTCTACTGTAGAAATGTCCGACAAATTGTAGATATTTGTGACACTGCTAAAAGAGCTGTACTTAGTTACACTGATGTCTATTTGCTATAAATTTTGAATTGATGCAATTTTATCCTTGTTTTCTTTCTGCAGATCATGGAACCTCCATGGAAAGCCTATAATGTACTGAGAAAGATGGATTACCCGTACGAGGTCAGTATCATATCCGTTTCAAAAAAAATTAATTGTTAGCAGTAGTTTTAAATCTTTTACTGTTATGAATATTTAAAAAGCCTTGTTGCTTGATATCTTGGATTCACGTACTAATGGAAGCTGCAGTTTGTAATTATCAAAATGATGGAGTCTCTTCTAATTCTTTTCAAATTTTCTTGTTCTTTGCAATATTCTAGTTTTGATTGGAAAACTTTTTGGTGATTTGATAATATTTGTACAGCTTCATCTCACAACTTTGTTAATATTCACACTTTGGAAGTAATGAACAATTGAAGGACATAGCTTGATTACTTAACAACAAATTGTAAAAATTTTAGAAATCATCATAGTTATCAACATTGGGCAATCTTCTTTAAGTTCTTTGAAACATTCCAACATTGGACAATCCTCTTTCAGTCCTCCAAAAGAATTTTTAAAGTTTGTAAAGACGTTGGTTGAGGCTTACTTTTGTTGGTCCTCAAGGGGCATTACCCTAACTGAAGAAATGCTCAAATTGTTCAGTGGAGCTACATGTAGGAGAGGAATGACAGGATTTGGGAAAACGTTCAATTAGGGTTGTAACATTCTTTCGAATGGATATAAAAAGTTTTCTGTTATTCATGGGATAGTCATTCTTGAAGGTCAATTTTATTGTCTACTTTGTTGTTGCTATATTCCTTTCCCAGTATGCAATGCTTTTTAAAGCATTGTTCTTTTTATGTATAAATATGATTACTGTCTATAAATTCTTTTTACATATAAATATAGCTAATGCAGATTTCAGAGTTAGTGCCTTAGAACAACATTTTGTTCTAATTGATACTATGTTTTTTGACTTTGTTTACTGTTTCAGCATATAGTTGAAAGCATGAGAGACCCCAGTATTGCAGCATTCTGGTTGATGACCTTTCCTCAAATTGTGGGTGGATTTGACTTTGATGATGAAGTCAAGCAGAAAATTTGGTGGCAATACAAGGTTCCAGAATGATTTTTTCTTTCTCCCCCTATTATTATTTGGTTACTATTTATTTTGCAATTTTCCATCCTCTCTCTTTCTCTGTCTCTCTGTCTCTTTCTCTCTCTCTCTACACCTTATGTACTATGGATTGCAAATTTATTTTTTCTAAGTCAAGATTCTGCCGCTGTTATAAAAAATAAGTCATTGCATGCATAAAATTTTATGAAATTGTTCATTTTCTTTAAGCGTTATCTGATAAAAGGTTTTGGCTAGATAATTGATTTTTCTGTATACTTTAGAAATTAGAGTCTGACATCCAATATTCCATATTACCTTCTCAGTGTGTGGAAGTTTTGGTTAAAACCATGTCTGTAAAACAAGCATGCTAAAACTTGGCATCAGTACTTAGCCTGAGCTTGAAAGCATAACGATAATGCTCTTTTTAATCCATGCATTAGCTGCACAGAGTCATTGACCTTTTATTTTCATCCCAACAGTAACTGGATATATGGTTCCAGCTAATTCTTGAACTTCCATTTATGAAATGCTACATGTTTTAATTCTTATTTATTTTACCTAAAGTTGTGGCTGCACCATTTTGCTTATTCCACGCAAGCTGAAAGAAGAATATAAAAATAATATGAACTCTATAACAGTATGCTTAGAGCTGAACATCTCATATTTAGGCTAACAATTGAATTGATATTGTTATTATGGTTATTCAGTATTTTGATCTTTGAAATTACTGCTGTTAATGGTGGGTGATTCTATTTTTTTGGTCTTTGCACGGTTAGGAATCTATGAGGTACGATCAACTTCGTGAGTTGGTGGCCAAGAGAAGTCCCGGTTGGGAGCACTTGCAGGAAGTAAGATAATCTTCTTACTGCAAATATCTCTTCTTCCGAAATTCACTGACTCTTTCAGTTCACAAATGTGACCTTTCTACAAAAAAGAAAAATAAAAAAGAAAAAAGTTGGCAGTCTGCTGTGTAATGTACTGTAAAAGAATGATAATGATATGGTCATGGCCAATTGGATGTTTCCATGGGATGGATGTTGAAAAGCAATGTGGTTAATACTTGAATTCTGTGGGAAGTTGTGAAAGATTTCATTTACTTTATGTTATTTCTTATTTCTTTTCATACTTTCCAAGTACTTCTCAGTATTATATAAATTTGTCTTTATTAAACTATGCTTCCATCTAGTGTGTTCCCTTTTTGCAGAGATTCATATTGAATAAAAAGTTCAAGCACTTTAATTTAAATTTTTTTCTGTTTAAAACAAAAAGACTTTGGATGAATTTTCAAGTCCTAATTTATCTAACCAGTCCTTAAGTTCTGGTTTCAGTTTTGTTTCTTTTTCCTGTAGTTTTATCACATTTTGAACATTGACCTTAGTACTTACACATGATGAGCTTGTGAGTTTGTGCATTGTGGGGATAACTTGACATGACAGAAACTCCCCCTATGGCCTATCCCTTTCTAAAGGACATATGAATTATGCAATATTTTCATATTATCGAATAACTGAAATTCCATTCTTAATGCTCTAATTTTCCACCCCTTTTCTATTTCATTTCCAGAATCCCTTTCCAATTTTGATGTACCAAACATGTTTGTACGAAGTTATTTGTTTATCCTGGAATGAATATGAAAGAGTGAAAAAGATTTCAATATTCAAGATGTTCTAATTGTCTGGATTTTATACTGTTTAGAAATGTAACTGATTTACCTTTTTCTATTTGGTGAGGATCATGATTAATGACATATATTGATATCTTTCAATCAGTTGATGACTCCATTGTTTGTCTATTTGGTGAGGATGATGATTTACCTTTTTCTATTTGGTGAGGATCATGATTAATGACATATTGATATCTTTCAATCAGTTGATGACTCCTTTGTTTGTCTGTGTGTATGCATGCAAACACTTTCTGTTCCTCTTCCTATCTGTGTATTGATAATTGAACTTCTGCACAATGCAACAGGAAATAAACATAATGATTATAAAATAAATAATGAAAAAAACTAGAAGATAGATACTGACCTTCAAACGCTACGCTTCTTATGCTGACCTTCGAATGCTACGCTCCTCAGTCCACTCCACTACTGGGAAATGGCTCTTGCCAATCCTTCTCTTTGAGGATTCCACGAGCAAGACTCTACCTACTTGTGCACTATTGCTCAAGGTCACTAATATGAAATCATTTATCATTTGCAGGCCTTGATCTCCATAGATCCTGTCCGTGCTAGGGAAGACCCTGTTATAGTGAAAAACATCCCTTACTACAAGGCCAAGAAGGCTCTAGAGACAGAAGTCATGAAGCTTGATCCTCCACCGCGGCCTGAAAACTGGGGTGTGCGTACCCTGTATTGCTAATCTATACACTGTAGTTTAGATATCCAGTATTTGCTTGAATTTTTATTACATGTTGGTAGTGCTAAATAGAATTAAGGAAATGTTATTGGAGCCAACTGTTGAGCACTTGCAGGACCTGGACCTTCCACTAAATGCCTCTTCTTGGAGTGAGGATGATCTCAAAGACCCAAAAAAGTTATATGAGAAGACTGTTCTTCTTAATGCTCAAAGAGAAATTGCTGATAAAATGTTGGATGCTCAGTGGGAAACTAAATGGCGGCAAGAAAAGGTTTGGAAAACTTAATGTTTATTCTCCCTGATTGACCGCTCAGTATATTATTTTCCTTTTTCCCTTTTGGGTGAGATTGCGGCTTTGCAGACAAGATTTACTATGGCTTATAACATGATGGATTTTATAAAGACTTGACTGAAAAGCTTTCTGTTTATTTAAGAGATCAGATTTCAAATCTTTGTCAAAATCAGGGCAAACGTTTTTGCACATCTGTCTTTTTGGGTAACTATGATTTGTTAATCAAGAGAACCTAGAAAAGAAAAAGAAATGTTAAAAACTTTTTCTTTAATTTGATTGCTGCAGAAAGTTGATAAGCTTAGCCTTTTTTCTGATTATTTTGCTTTTCACACAGTTGCACTCAGTTATGCATTCATTCTTGTTCATGAGTTTGGCTGTTGTGAACTGAAAGCGGAAGAATCATGAAGCTTACCAGAAGATGGAATGACATTTAGAACTCATGCACGCATGTTACATGGCATATACAATCATACATATACATCGATTTGCATTTCCTAAATACTATCCTGCATTTTCTGTGGGCTAATTTGCAGTGTTGTCAATACTTTTTTGTTGCATTCTGAAGTAGGGTATGATTATTTTGTTATTATCAGTTGAATGAGATGTTGGAGGAGAAGGTGCGGCCATTCATGCAGAACATTGACAATGCTGTCCTTTCTCGGCCTATTCTAATGCATGCACAGAATGAAAATGAGAATAAGAATCAGAAGGTTTCTTCTCAGCTGGGTGTAACTAGGAATTTTTAGATCTTGCTTTAATGTTTCGAAAAAAAATTACTGAATGAAAAGTACACTTGCACTTTCATCTCCTTTCTATTTATGCATTCTTAAACAGTGCTTGCTTATATTTTGTTGCAGAAGGCTCGGCAAAAGAGATGGTGGTTCTTCTAGCTAGGCTATTTCAGCTAAGTTTTTCATACGGTCAGTGCCATGGCCATAATCATTTTTTGCCTCATGTTGTATAATTTGTAATCCGCCTGATAGTACTCTTCTCACTTGCAGAAAATTATTTTTGAAGATGCAATGAGTGTCCTTTCTCTCTAGAGAATTTTAGTCTTCCAAGTTATTAATATTACTCGGTGTTCAATAATGCCCTAAGCCCTTATTTTTCACTTCCCGGCTGTCCAAAAAGGTTTGTTCCCCTGCGATATGCCGGGATTTATATCTAATACTTGTTTTGAGGATATTCGTTTTTCTTCTAGTTCCAGAGCACTTGGAAATGCAGACTGTTAATGATGTACACTTGCAGAACTTTTTCTTGTACGGTTTCATAAGTCTTTTGCGCACACTCAATACGGCAAATGTTTGTTTTGGTCTTTGCATTCATTCAGTCACGCCATTGACTTAAACAGGTGATGGACTGCCACCTCGAAATGTCCAAATCAAAGATGGAAAAATCAAAGCTGGAAATTGCAACCCCCTTCCCTTGCCGACACATAGTGATGGACCGAAAATAACTCTTCCTGTCAAGCGACCATCCAGCTTCTGTTCTTGAAGATGAAAGCAAACGGCACTTTTTATTTATTGATTTGACCAAGGCATTCCCTGCCTGTCCTCCAAAACGACACTCCATGTACAAACGCAATGAGTAGATCGACATCCCAATAAGTGTTAATTTCCTATTAGTTTAAATTTAAACTTCTCAAACTCTCACCCTTAAAATATTTTTTAAACTTCTATACATTACACATGTTGCGAGAGCACATGCCTGATCGAGTCCTATCAAATAATCAAATTCAGGAGATTTTAACTACTTATTCTATCTCCGATAATTAATTAAAAAAAAATTATTTAAAAATCACTCGATTTAGAGTGTTTAAGATTATTTTTGGAAAGTTCAAAATTGATTTTGAAAATCTAAAAGTAAATTTAGTTTAGTAAACTCTTTTAGAAATCACTCTCGGTAAAATTATTTTATCCTATATGAGATTTTTAAAAATAGGGAATGAGTAGTTTTTTAAAAATTTAACTTTGAGAATTTATTGTATACTTAATACAATTTCATATATATCCTCAGGTATATTATAAAAATCTAAAATTATTTTATTAATTAAGAAATAAAATCATTAATAGTAAAAAATTATTGTTATTACCAATTATATAGAGATAACAAAATAAAAAATAAAATTAATAATATAAAATATTTATTTTAGTTATTAATTGTTATATATACACAACACAAAAATATTTTATATACATGCTTATAAATGTCTAAATATATTTTATTCAATATTTTGTCAAATTCAATTATTTATATTCTTACAACATTTTAACAATAAGACTCGCAACACTTTTAAAATAAATTCTATTAAATATTTAATTGATTCCCTTCTAATTAATTATTTCTAAAATACAAATAATGACAATTATTTTAAAAATTATAGTATTACCAAACTAGCCTTAATCCTAAAGCTTATTAGCTAAGTCAGGGAAATTTTTTTTTTTAATTTTGTTATACACAGATTGTTACTAATATTAAGTACTTGTTCAAATTCTTTAAACACTATCTAATATTCGAGGGGTGTCTGCTCTACTCACACTATAAATAAGGAAGAAATTATCTCTATTTAATTAGCTAATAATTAAAGGAGTACTGAAACTAATCTTTATAAAATTCTTATAAAAGCTCGAATTCTTATACTTTCCATTATAAATGTAATGATTCTCCCATCGAAGTAAGACCGTTCAAGAAAAGTTAAACCTTCAAAATTGGATGATTGAATATGGTTAGGGCCCCATCAAAAAAAGAATACGGGTGGGGACAAAAAGACAACACGGGTGGATGATTGAATATGGTAAAGGCCCATTGGTTAGTTCAGGGAAAGTTTATATATATATATATTTTTTTTTTTGAACTGTAGTTCAGGGAAAGTTAAACCTTCAAAATTGGATGGATGATTGAATATGGTTGGGGCCCCATAAAAAAAAAGAATACGGGTGGGAACATTAACGTAGGTGCGTTTGCATGTGATTATAAGCTCAGTTGGGGGAGTTGCAAGTAACAATCTAAGATTTTGTCCTGTGATTGACGTGGGAGGGGATTACGTGGAGAAACGAGTGATGGTAACATGTTTGGGACACCCTTTTTTGTCAATTTTGTACCCCACATACGTGGCTTTTTCTTATTTGGGTGTCGTTTTCGCCTTGTGACGAGCGAGTAAGGTGTCTCTACTCAATAGGAAAAAGTCTCACTTTTGAGCAAGCGGTTCAAAAAATTTAATGGAGAGACAGATAATGAGATAAAGAAGAATATAAAGATGATTGATCCTCCAAAATTCCATGTGAGTTTTGCTAAAAAGATAACATTAACTAAAGGTTTGCATACATTCGTGGGAACTCCACTTTGAAATTTTGAATGAAATATGTGGTGCATGAGTGTATAAAGATTTATGTGAATGGAGGTAAATTAAACAAAAATAATTAGTCTAAGATTTATTTAATTTATGTCGTCAAATTTATAAGATGACACGAGGTGGCTAAGTACATACATACAAACACATCCGTATAAATAGATAGATTAGACGTTTTCAGGTGTGTCGGTGGCAATCATAAAATTCTGACTATAATATAAACTCTTTATCTTTTGTATTGAGTTTGAGTCTTTTATTATTAAAAAGGTTTCAACTTTAAACTAATGTTGTCTTTTTTTAAAAAAAAAATCACAGCCGCCCTCATTGTTTTTTTTGTCTTAAACATAGAATCAACGTTTAATATAAGGGGGGGTAGGTGATTTCATGCACAGCTATGTAGCTAATTGAAAAAAGGACGGTTACTTTTTTGTTTTTTTTTTTAACCTTCTCTTTATTCGACACCGCATCAAAATGTTGTAAAGTTGTGAGAATTGATCATAATGAGACAACGAATAGGATGCTATGGCATTAACCTTCTCTTTAATTTGATTATTCTTGAACGTTCTGACTTCTTCTGATATTAGTTTATCATCTAAGGGTGTGTTCTGTATATTGTATTGTATTATTTTAATATTAATATATTATATTATTTTGTATTATATTAGCATCGTATTATAATAATATTATATAATATTTAGTACTATACTGTACTGTATTAATTTATTTATGATTAACTTAAATTATATATTTACAAAATAATATTTATTAGTACCTAGAAAAATACAAAATATAGAAGTCTTAAATTTTAGAACTTAACATTATTTTTTAGCATAAATATTAAAAAAATAAAATTTCCATAAAGATTGAAGCCTTATAACCTTATAATCGACAACATAACATTTATTTTTCGGTATTTTCTAATATATAGCATGTGAAATAAAGATCAAAGTAAATAATTTAATTAAATAATTTCTAAATAATATCATAACGTAATGATATTTTATATTATTATTTTATTAGTATTAATTTTAAATTAATATTATTTAAATTTATTCATATATAAATATTTTTATTAGTTATATTAATTTTTATATATTAATTACTATAATATGATTAAATAATGTAATATCAAGTTATATTCTTATTTTTATATATTATTTAAGTACTTATTAATCAATTTTATATATTAATTATTATATAATTAAATAATACATTATTTAGTAATATTTTTAATATAATAAAAATTAAAATATGAATAATAATTTATTAATTTATATTAATAATTATGATGTAAAAATAAAAGAAAAAAAAATAATATTATATAATATTATATTAAATTAAAAAGTTATATTATTTATTATTATTAAAAAAATAAAAAAAAATATTGGTACTAAATTAATATAAACAGTATTTTAATACTTTATAATTCATGTACCAAACACACCTTAATATCATAATCTTTTTATTGGAAAAATATTATAGGCCCCACCATCACGCATTGATAAAATTTGACTACACATGCATTAAAAAGCAGAAAAAAGATGGGGGGCTTCATCAATAAGCTTAGTAGTTCTTGTTTTGATAATTGAAACTAGAATCAAAAGTTTATCATCATCACCTTGCCCTTTTATTTCTGTATCCTCCAATTATAGTTTGTTTACAAAAGGATTATAAAATGGACGAATATTCTCACTATAGCCAAGATATGTTTATTAATGCTTTTATTATTTATTTATTTATTCTTTATAATTTGACGTGTATAGAAGCATATTTATCACTTGCAAATATTACTATAATTATCAAGTAATATTCCAATATTTAAATTTGATTAAACTTTTGAGGAAAAAGATAAACAATTCAAGAATTTTACAAACGAACCCCTATAAAATCCAAAACTTACAAATTTAAATCTATGTCGGTATGTCCAGATATCATCATCCACTGTGAATATGTGATACTACAGACAGCAAATCAATTATTTTAAGAAAATCCCACGTGTAAAATGCTCTTTTTTAGAATCTATCTGGTTCCTATACCCAAAAAGAAAGAAAAAAATTTGGTAGCAAATCAATTGAAATAATCCTCACCCATTTATGCATTTAAATACTTAATAATGCTGCCAGCTGTCCTTTAAATTTTCCAACTCAGTGTGTCTAGTATTATAGTTATACACTTCCTTAATGGTAAAGATATTCTAATTTTCTTATAACCCACTTTCCAATTAATATTCATTGCGCTATCTCTCTGCAATTATACTTATTTTGTGTTTGAATTGATACATATTCATCATTGACTTCCATATGTAATGTGTTAGTCAACCATATGTCTTATACATAAGAATTAGACTAGACTTTTCAATTAATATTTTGATCCCCATAGTTGATGCGACAATCATTAATTAAATAATTAATTTTATAATTTATAAAATTACTTAATTTATATTCCATCTCATCACCCAAATGGGATGAATGTGACCACACTTACCATTGTAAAATTGAAATATACAGCATAATGCTGCGTTTACTTTTTGGATTTGAGTGGGAATCCTGAGGAGTGTGAATCCTTGGATTAGGAGTGTGGAGTGGGAGTGGGAGTATGGTGTTTACTTAGACTAAATGAAAGTATGGATTGTCAATCAGAATCTTAATTATTTGTTTACTTTGTCTTGGATTGGGAGTAAATTGTTTTAAATTACAATTTTATCCTTATGTACAGAATTATAATTTATAATTAAAAAATTAATAAAAAATATTTGGAAAATAAAATAAATATTTTATTATATTTCTAAATTAATAATAATTACTAATATTCTTAATTATATAAATCATAATTTTTTATTAATTTAAATTTAAATTATGTGAATAAAAATTATTAATAATAACAACACAAATGAAATATTATTATTGATAATATAGTACAAAATTAATATTTTTTAGAATAAAATGTTTATTATTATTAATTAAATAAATAATTAATATTTATTAAAATTAATGTTTAATATTATTAATTTAAGTATAATATTTATTTATTTTTATTTTATTAAATTTAATAAAATAAATATGATATAATTATTATTTTTAATAAATATGATATTATTTATTTTATTAAATATGACATTATTTATTTTATTAAATATTATTTATTTATTTTATTAAATATTATTTATTTAATTATGGGGATAAAATGGGAGTGGATTCCACTCCCACTCCAAAAGTGGGGCCACTCCCACTCCCCCTTTTTTAAGGTAAGTAAACACTGGAGTGGGAGGAATCCACACTCCACACTCCCACTCCAGAAAGTAAACACTACATAAAAGTGTAATATCAATCTCATTTGAGCTATAAATTATGTATCTCAACTAAATAATTATAATATATAATGACAAGTCTAACTAGAAACAATAATGTCAAATGAGGTCAAGTTATATCATGTGAACGATCACACACCTATAAACTATTTTGATGGATTGAAGCTGGAAATATAAAGGAAAAAATTGACAAGAATTACCGGATAACCTTATCAAGAAGTGATCAAAATTTCATGTCTTAAGCAATTAAGATATATAATAGAAATCATTTATCGAAAGAAATAATGTTTGGTTATGACAATGATATCCATAACTTTCAACATCCAATTTATATAAATCATATTATTTTCAATAAAACAAACTCCGACCACATAAAAATTTAACTAACTTATTTCTCCGAAAATAATAAACAAACAAATGAGAAAAAAGGACAAACAAATCAATAATTCACAAACGAACCACAATAGAATCCAAAAATTACAAATTTAAACCTAAATCATATAATATCTCTAATTAGACCCCAACAAATATACCCGAAACCAAACCCAACACAAGAGAAACTCCCAACCACCCCAAACTCAAAGGAGTAGACACTGCTGATGACTTCTGCGACCCCGACGACGACGGCGGTGGCGTCCCACCTGCCGGATTACCTGAGTTCGACGGCGACAATGATGGCGCATTACCAGGTGACGATGGAACCGTCGGCGGTGAAGGGGAGGTTCCCGGCGGGGGAGATACTCCTGTTGGAGCATTAGACGCAGGTGGCTGCGATGACGGTGACGTGGAGGGGGAAGTTCCCGGAGCCGGTGACAGCCCAGTTGGAGCATTAGCCGCAGGTGGTTGCGATGACGGTGACGTGGAGGGCGAAGTTCCCGGAGCGGGTGACAGCCCAGTTGGAGCATTAGCCGCAGGTGATTGGGATGATGATGGTGACGTAGAAGGTGAAGTTGCCGGCACCGGAGAGTACCCTTTTGGAGGATAAGGCGAAGGCGCATGAGATGATGGTGACGTGGAAGGTGAAGTCGCCGGCACTGGAGAGTATCCTTTTGGAGGATAAGGCGAAGACGTGGAAGGTGAAGTTGCCGGCGTCGGGGAGGACCCTTTAGGAGGATTAGCCGAAGGTGCATGAGATGTTGGTGAGGTGGAGGGGGAAGTCGCCGGCGGCTGTGTGGCCGGAGAAGGAGACTTAGGAGATGGGGCATGCGGTGGAGGTTTCGTGGTGGGGGGTCCAGTTGAGGGAGGGGGGGGCCTTTCATGCAAAACGACGACGATTAATTTCTGTCCCTTTTGGCAATGATCATGGTTTCCACTTATGAAATAGAAAGGACCCGAACGATCAAGCTTGAACTCTGAGTCACCCGAATCCAGTTTCAGCAAAGGCTTCTTCGTGTTGCAGCTGTCGTAATCATCTTTGTTCACTAACAACACCGAGTCTGATCCTTTCTTGTACTTGAAAACTGCCATAAATTAAAAAAAAAAAAAATCGAAATCAGCATTCTTTCATTAGATCGTCACCCCCAAACACAGGTTAAGCAGTGATATTCAAACAGAAAATCCTCAAAGAACGCTGACAGAAACAGAGTAAACCTTAAGACTTACAGAGGGTATCATTGACGAGGAACCTGTTTCTCCCAGACCATTTGTTGTAATTTTCTCCAGGGTTTGTAACCCAGCCGTGTTTGCCACCCACGTTGAATTTGACTGCGTGAGAGGAAGAGATGAAAAATGCAAAGAGAGCCAAGGAAAGGCAAAGAGATTTCTGAAACTCCATTGAACAGAAATGTGCTCTAGAATTATGTGTTTTCTGTTTTTATATAGCGAAGAAAGTGATATAGATATGTATGATGACCCAGAAGCTTCACAGAAAATCTGCCAATTGGAAGTTTTTATTGGTATTGCTTTTTTACTAGGGAAGTAAAAGATTTTGGAGATTTGATTGGAGAAGGAAAATCAGAGATAAGAAGGAAAGTGAAGATAGAGGCAGTGGCGTTGATATATAAAGAGAGATTCAGATTACCGTTTGAATAGTAATAGCAATCAATCGATGAATCCCAAAACTTTATTAGAGTCGAGCCAGGTGAAGTTATTGTTTGTCTGCTTATTAGTCTACGCCTAGTATTGGGTCTTCTGTTTCTTTTTACAGGTGGCAAAATCAGAGAACGTGAACGTTGATCATGCAATTGAAATTAATGTAGTGTCAATTGTGGGGTAGATTGGAGCCTCCCATGTGTCTCTTTGCACTCGATCATGATTAAGTCTTTGACGGGCTAACCGTGTGATACACGTTTCAATTGTATCTTAAATTTGTTCATAATCATACGGTACGTATTTCACTCGAGCTATTAACTCTTAATATTTAAGGGCTTGGATGAGATGAAAAACTTCACTCACTAAGCACACACTTATCACAACTCCTCTCCTATTAGCACTAAAACTCATGTGATTGCACTCACAATTAGCCGAGCTAAATTTGGAGGCTAAAATGTTAATCTTTATGATCATCAATACATTTTAGTCGGCCAAAATTGATTATAAGACTTGTTCTTCCCGTTGAACTATTAATGCTTCTTTGTCCGTTGGTGTTGACTTCACAGTTATGCAAGATTGGACCAGCTCAAGTCGAAGGGCTCATATATCCAGTGCTTGGCCCCAGGGGTAGACAGATAGTCTGTTCATGGCCACCGTTAGTCCTTTCACCATAAATAATTAAACCATGCTTTGGTGTAGGGAAAGTTTACTCAGTCTCATAGCCTTTGGGTTAAAATGAAGGGTGACCCTCCAAGTTTTTATGACTTTCATCCTGAATTAAGTGGCTGTGGTTCTCTTACATAGAACACAGGAGTAGACGAATGGTACCTACTCTCGTCTACTGTTTAGTAGAGTCTAGGATCAACGGGTACGCTATGACATTCATGTACCTATCTATATCTACTGAAGTCATAACATGCATGCATGTGTGTGTGTGTGTATATATATAAATTGTCCGCTAATTTTGAAAATTCAACAATAAAAATGTGGAAAAGGAAAAAACGTGTAATCTGCAGGAAACGAATGAATATGGTCAAACAATCTTCAACTCTCGAGTAAAGGAATCCAAGAACTATAACAAGAGCCATAATTTTGAGTTTCTGTGTGTGTATTCAGCTACCTCTGTCACTACTCATATGAAATGTACATTATAGGTGGGAAAAGGGTGGTGTCGAGGGCTTGTGTGAACCAAATACCCCGCAAACAAACAACTTTTTTCACTCAAATGGAATTCACATGATGCACCAAGAATTCCCCACCCAGTTCATATGAATGAAATCAGCCATTCCCTCAAGAGAATGTGTAATATCATAAAATTAAAAACAAAAAGGGAAAACAAAAAGGTCTCTTCAAAAGTCATACTTTGTTCTCCCACTCATCAAGATGAGACACAGCATATCTGAAATGTCAGAAGAAGAACTGAAGAAGTTCCAAGACTCGAGCATTAGGCGTTTCCTTGATCCCTTGAAATGAACAACCTATACAATAATCAAATCAATATTTTAAAATAATGCACAGTTGAAAACTTTTGTGTGACAGCAAGAGGAAGTCATATGAAAAAAACAAAATATTTAAAATAAGCAATTGAACTTAGATATTCAAGCATACCTTAACATCCAAAGGCATTCCATGAAATTGGCCTGCACCCTCAGGTGGTGTCCAATTGTACGTAGCGCATGGTAGAAATAGCACAGAAGCTCCAATAATGTCTTCAACAAAGGGCTGTGCTTTGGTAAATCTCCTTGCATCAAAAGAAGGGTGCGATTTTACAACCCAGGCAAGAGCTAACTGGTCACCGAGCATTCTGGAGGCATTCATGTATTTGGAACTGTAAACCCTTAATACTTCCTCAAGAAATATCTTCGCCCTGAAATCAATTTCAGGTTGTAATTTTCTCAAGCGAATTTTATTGTCATTATTCATACAGCCTTTCATGCACCAGGAGATTGTGAAGGAAGGACCCTCACCCCCCCCCCCCCCCCACCCAGGAAAAAGACAAGATTGCTTCATGAATCTTATAATGAGTAACAAACTAATGGACCAATAACTCCAACCAATGACCCACAAAGATTTGCAAGATATAGATTTCAATTTCAAAGTCTCTGTAACAGACAATAGAAACATTTCAAACTTTTTTCCACCACCTAATTTTATTTTAGTAGAAAAAGCCTTGCACAGAAGGAGAAAATTAGGCACCTTAAAATCCCATCCGGGGTGCCCCTGACAGCAATAAATCCAGAATTCAGAGGTTGATCTTTATTGTTTCTGAAGGTCAGAGCCAGATGAAAGTATTGGTAATCGTGAAATATATGTCCTAAGTCGTCAACCACGGCTATATCTGAGTCAGTGAAGACATAATGATTTATATGCCCTTGCCCCTGAGAATGCTCCCGAAGTCTTCTTTCTAGAAAAGTCTGCATAAACAGAATAACATTGAAACATAAAATTCAAAACAGTGCCCTCATAGTTCAAGAAGCAAAATTCTTGACTAATTATTTTATCATTGCAATCTTAATCGTTAAGCAAAATAAGACAATTTTCTACGATATCTTCTGATATGAATAAGAAACTATTAACTCTTTGTGGCAAATGCAACTAGGGCATAGAATGTTCTTCTCGCAAGAAATGAGACCAAATGCAAAATGAATTTATTTGTGAGTCTGCAAAAGAGTTTGGTGAGGGGGGCAAAAGAAAAACTACAATGAAGGATTGCTGGGGGGAAAATAAGTAGAAAGAACAAGAAAAAAAAAAAAATTCTCGAAAGGGAACATAAAATACAAATGAAAAGCTGGTAAGAAAGCTGCAGAAATATACATAGATAAATTAAGACATTATAGACAATTTCTGCAAATGATTTTTATTTCTCAGAAATATGAATGAAAAACAAAAACATTCTACCTATTTATCAGTGTGATTTGCTCTTACAATGTAAGACCTGATTCTTTGAAGCATCAATTTGTCTCGTGAATATTCACCATGAATGGGATATATGGTGACCCCTTTTCTGGGCATTGAGAGGTCTGAAGCTGGATCAGTCAGAATGAAAACATCACTCTTGGGCATTGTCACCTGCAATAATTTATGTTTGAAGTCATGAATTACTAAAATTTGAAAGCTACAAACCATACAGGTCCATCAATAGATGAAATTGCTCTCAATTCTACTATGTTAGACAAAGGTAGTTATGGCAATAAGTATGTGTAAATATGATTATCAATCATAAGAGTTCCAAAATACACCAACATAAAGATCGCTCTTAAGTTTTAGATGAGTCATCCCAAAGTTACAACAATAGATGCTAAAAATAGTAAAGCTCAAAGTTAATATCTGAATTACCATGTAAAACCAAAGAACGTTATTCTCAGATTTTGTTTTTGTTTTTTTTTTTGGGATGAGAAACATGAACTCAACCCCAGTTTCTGATGGATTTGTCGGAGACTTGCCTGAATAAAGTTAATGAAGACATTCAATATCGCCATTGACCTCTCTGTCTTACTATATGAAGCATTTCCAACTGTAACCATGTTTGATGCTCTGCTATCTACATGAACATCAAGTGATGTTTTATAAATTGTGAAAACAGTGACAAAGGAAATGCTATTTCCAATGCTAGAGGCTTGGAAAGAGGTCTTGTTGAGAGCTTTTAATCCTGAAACAGAAGACATGGAATAAAACCTTCAGCATTAGTATTGGTGGTAAAACCACTTCACCCAAAAGCTTAAGTTGTTAGGCAAGAGCCTGATAATTGTGTTAAAGACAAGTTTTGAAAAGTACAATTAAAGAGGATGTTTCCATAGATTATGTCATATAACCACCAAATGAGTGAGAGTATAAAATTACAATGTGAGATTTAAAAGGCCTTCACATCCAAAAATATGGAAACTTCTCAATAAATAAACTCTAAACATACACAATATGATCCAATTCATAATTTGAGCATTCACATACGTGTTTATTGGCGAAAAAAGGCTACGGAACTGCAGGGCCAGTTTCAATTGGGAGAAAAATACCATGGAGCTAATTAGCCAATCAACTTCAAATATGTTGAAACCACTATTTTCAAATTTAAAGTAGATGATCAACAGATAATAATGGATTAAGAAGGATTTCTTTTTAGAAATCCAAAATAGAAATAGTAAGTCTATATTAGCAGGAAATACTAGCATAGTATTTACAAGGACAATGAACCTACCTTGGCATTGCAAACGGTTAGGCAACCCTTGGCCAGCAGCTGGACCAAGAATCAGATGATCAAACTTCTGTCTATTTTTCCTGGGAAGATCCTTTACAACCGACTTTTCATGCAATTCCAGAACTGAAGATGGACACCAATCATTATTCAAGCAAAAATTCCCTTTATAAATAAATACAACATTGAAATGCTGTAAACGGAATAATTAGAAGTAGACCAAAACTATTACCTGATAACAGATAAGGGAGGAAGAAGACCAAAGGGAGAAAGAAAAGGAAACAGCGCCATCCACCACATGCTCTCATGCCTAAGCTTCCTTTTAATGGACCAACTGACTCAAAGATCATCTCCAGCACAAATTGAATTGAGAAAAAGCATAAAATGCACAGTATGTTTCCTTCGAGTGCCAACACTCTAGTACCTCTACAGCAAAACCAAATGAACAAAACTCTATAACATAATGCTCATATAAACCATCAAAGTTTAAAGAAGAACAAAACAGCAACTCAAATTAAGCTGAAAATCACTGAGGAATCTAATTCTACACCGATCCTACTGCTAATATATACATAATACCATTATCACAGACAAAATGCAGATGAAGCAAGTGCAAGATCAAATTTTGCTTTCCATCGCATTATTATAGCTATTAAAAGTAAATACCCAGTTCATAAAAAGTAATTTTCTGGTTCTCAGTTTTATAAATTCGCGATACTCATGAGCAATTTCCCACAAAACTGAAAATTTAGATTGAATAATGCAAGAGGTCTAAAAGTTTAACTTGAATGAAAAAAGTTCGGGCAAGAAAATACTCACCCAGATACAGAGGAAAAAAAAAAACGTTGATGGCTACAGAAACTGTGCACTTGACAGTTGACACGAGATCTGGTTACGGCTACTGAGCTTCCAGCCTTCCATGATGGTTTTGATTAAATAAATACTCTTTGCTTGTGTTCTTAATAATGTCATAAAAGAAGTGTGAAACTATGAAACCTAATACAAAATGACAATGAAATGACGATATTAACCTTGATTCGTCTAATTACATTCTTGCTGATGGTAATGGGAAGGGGAGACTATTTGTCCTTATATCCTTCTGTTTCCATTGGAATTACACGAGAGAAAGGAATAGTCAATAGAAGTCTCTAAAGAGTACACATTTCCTGAATGACTATTATATCTTTATTTTTTGAACATAATTTAACTATATTAAAAATAAAAAAAATTTAAATATAAAATTATGTCACTATTAAACTAAGTCAATGCTGTCAATATTACAAGTCAATCTTTAAACTTATCCAAAAAAAAAAAAAAAACGTGATAATATTTCTTGCATTACTGTTACAAAAATCACACAATTCAAATCATGACAAAATGACCTCCTCGATCTTCATTAAATAATAGTGGCAAGTTACGTCAAAGTCTTGATATTAAATAATATCTATATTTTTTTTAATAAATATTATGATATTTGTTATTACACTCATATTTTAAAATTTAATTTAAATTTAAATATATTCACCAACAATTTTAAAAAAATTAAAAATTAAAAATGATAAAGGAGAAATTGACAGGGGATGACTTTCATCTAATTCCCATTTCTTTCTCAAATAACATATTAGATATAAAATGGTCCATGCCCTTCCTCATATAAAATTATTCCCTCACTATCTTCGAATGGCAAAAATCTCAGCCTTCCCTACTAATATATTTTAGTTTGACACTTTGACTTATTCCAAATGCTATTTTCATTTAAAAAAAAAAATTAAGATCAATCAAACACATCTCAAATTCCATCATATCATAATCCGGTTCTGAGAAACAATGAAAATTATGTGATCAAGTAACTTCAAATTTCTAAGGCTTTCCCCATAAAATTTACAAAATAAATAAATATATTTTTAAATGATGCTATAGCTTGGGCCGCCGCCGGGCACCATATGAGGGGGTCAGGCTAGGGCTTTTCAGAAATAGCCCAAGCCCGATTTAAGACTAGTGTTTAAAATTTAAAAAAAATTGTACCAATTTTTAATGTTTAATTATAATTAAACCAAGTGCCTTATTATAACTGATACAATTTATTAGTGATAATGATACGATAACTGTAAAAATCTCATACGTTTCTATTATTTTGTTTCAACAAATACACATATGCATATGGAATCGCACAAATTTATTTCCATAATTTGTATAAATGATTAATATACTTTTCCATATAGTTTTACTTAAAACATTATTTGTTTCCATCAATACTTACGTTGATTTCATATAATGTACACACACACACACAAATTTTTCTACTATTCGTTATACATGAATACATTTACTGCACTTAAATATTTCTAACTTTAATTGCCCTTAAAACTTATGTAAATATAATTTTAATAGGTAAAATCTTTATTAAAAGGATCAAATATCTTTTCTCAATAAAAATCGGGATCACCAGCCCGTCGCCACATGACGGACCTGAGTCGGAACTTGTAAACCGAGTTCCTCCCGGATAATTGTCATTCCCAATAAGAATTAGTTTGTTCTTCAGGATGATTATTAGTTTTTTTTTTTGTAATTTATTATGCATACGATGTATCATGTGCTCTCTCTACATACATACATACATACATCAATATCATTCTTTGATAATTTAGCACCCAAAAACATTTTTTAAAATAAATTATTTAAAAATTTGATTCTCAAATAATTTATTTTTGTTCTAAACATTAAAAGTTACTAGGATTAGCTTTGGAATATCAGATTCTGCAATACCATTTTTATCCTTATCTTAGAAACATATGTCCAAAAATACCCATCCACTAAATTACGTAATTTATTAATATTTAGAAATTTAATTTTTCAAAAACAACAAAATACCAAAGCCATCGCTGGTGCCAGCAATGTCTCTGTCACCATCAATCATCAGCGTCTAGTGGAAGTATTCCTAGTGCGACACCACAAACCCTATTAGACTTCAAACTATCTTCCGTACACAATGGTTATGCCGTCGTTAGCGGAGAAGAAATGATGGTGTCTCGTGTATTCCTTAAACAAGATGGCTACTATAATGCCGCCATGAAAAGGAGACAAATAAAGGTAAGCTGCCAGCCTGCCACTATCATCTGATGGATTGATAAACGCTAGTCAAGAACCAGGCGGGATTGTGCTATTTACCACTGCCTTTGAACGGTTGCCACACAGTTTTCATGTACACTTGCGCAGTATGTGCTTCGCCACAAAGCCTTCGATACTGACTAAAGTTCCACTATTGGGTAGATCGCAAAATTAATTTGCGATCCAATGATACCTAAAGTGAATGAACGTGAACTATTAAGGTCATGTTTTGGAGTTAGGATTAAACATGGGATTGGATTAACTTTGGGATTAAATATTTTATCCCATGTTTTGCTATTTGCTTGGATTGGATTAGGAAGGACTAAATTTAAATTTAGTCCTTAAATCATGGGGTTAACAATCCCAATTTATAAGTGGGTTTAGATGGGATTAGGATAAGAGAAAAAGATTTATTCATATTTCTTTCATAAATAACACTATTTTTTACTTATACCTAAAATTTAATTAATTAATTAATTATTTTATTCATGATTTACTTGAATTTATTTATTTATTTATTTTGTTTTTATAGTCTAATTAAATTTGGTACTTTTACTCCAATAAAATTAACTATTTAATAATTCGTTATAATAATTGATTGTATTAAATTTAATAATCACCAATGTAATATTAAAAATAATCATGAAAATTAATAATACAAGTAAATAATTGATTTTATATATACATTATTTGCTAACCTTTTGATAAAATAAAATATATCTAAAATATCTAATAAAAATTAATTAAATAATTAAATAGTTTTATTAATTTATATTTGTTTATTATGATTACGACTACCCAATAACTAATTTACTACATATTTAATGCTCTTGTTAATTACTTTTAAATTAATTTTAATTATTACACTTAAATATTCATAAATATTTTTTTGTATTTAAATATGATTTAACGTTGTCCAATCCGATATTGTACCAAACATAATACAGCACATAATATAATCCAGCTTAATCCAATCCAACTTAATCTAGTCCAATTCTAATAATTAGTCTAATCCAATCCAGCGTGCCAAACGTAACCTTACTATCTCCAGTGTTTGCAATGGTGGTAAGGTTGGCAACAAAAAATATTTTGTAATTATTAGATGATGATGATAATAATAATAATACTTATTTAATTAAAAAACAATTTTTATCTATTGCATATGTGCTTTATTTGTTGATAAAAGATGAATTGTTATAATTTCAGTAATTATTTAATAATTAGTTTGAAATTTGAATAAAAATACCAACTCCTTAACAAAATGTGGATATTTTAATCATTTTACACAGACACTATATATTTAAGATTAATTTACCAAACATGTATAGCAAATTTATTGGGAAGTAATTATTTTGTAATCTAAATTTACCAAACAAGCAACCGAATTATTAGCAAAGTTGATTATTTCAAAATCTAGCCTAAAATAGATTATTTGGGAAGCAAAAGCAATCTCAAACATACCCTGACTTCCATATATTCATCCAAGAAGCAATGTTTCTGGTTTAATATGTTCATTCTCCTTAGGGATGGCAATAAAATCCAGATTCGGTCTGCATCCGTAAGGATCCATAAAATTTGGATCTGGAAAATCTAAATCTGTATTTTTGAAAATGCGGATCTGGATTTGAAAAACTAAAACCCGCACGGATCCGAATCTGAATCCAGATGCATTTGCATATGGAAAACCGGATATCCAGATCGATTGGTTTTTGTTTTAAATTAAAATATATTAACTTAAATTAAAAAAAAATCTAATCCCTAACTGTCAGTGTTGCTCGCTTCCTTCATTCAACTTTCATACACACACACTCACCTCACCAACAGCCATAAGTTGTATCCCTCAAATCTCGCTCTCAACTGGTCGTTGTCTTCTATCGCCTCCCCTGATTTGTCGTTGAAGCCTCGTCGTCCAAGCCTTGCGGTACTCGTTGAAGAAGCCTCGTCTGATTGGAATTAATTTGTCAGTAATTTTTTATGTTTGATTTATGTTGTGATATTTTTATTTGTGGATTTATGTTGATGTTATATGTTATTTATGTTAAATTGTTAATTGTTGGATTATAATTGAATTTTATTTGATATTATTAATTAAATTGTTGAATTTTTAAATTATATTTTAAATTATTTAATTTTAAGTTTTTGCAGATCCGGATATCTGGAATATCCGCTCACATCCGGATATGAAAATTTTGCCAACCCTAATTCTTCTTCAGGTTTTATGTATAAATTAATAAGCTCCTCTCAAACTCAGGCCTCGCATTTTCTTTATCTTAGCACCTAAATCGCCCATCCAAATTAATTTACAATCTCTTCTTTAAGTCTTCTGATTCTTTTTTTATTTAAATTAAATTTACTTTAGGTATTTTTAATAGCCCTAAAAGATACTATTACTTGTCATAGTGTAGCTAATAAATTTCATCCAGATATATTATCACACCATATAGCGTTAGTGTTTATGTTCAATTAACTATTATCCCATAAAATGTAATAGCCTGAATGAAATTCGCGTTTAGATACTCGTACTTTAGAATTTCTATTCAAGCATCGGTTCAAGATATAGTTTAACGGAGTGAGAGTGGAATTATTTAATGGTTTGTATAGATTTATTGGTTTAGATCTTCGATGGATTCGTGTGTGGGTAGAAGCAAGTCTTCAGGCAAAGCAACTGCTAAGTTGATGAATAACAAAGTTTTACTAGAAAAGTCAATAGCCTCTTAGACCAAAAAAAAAAATAAATAAATAAAATTGCCGTAATCTTATGGTGCTGAACATTTCTTATGGGATCTTGTGAAGGAATATGTGGAAGAAAATGGATTGAATGTAAAAGCGTGGCTCAAATGAGTAGTAGATATTGTTTACTTTGGACACACAACTTATCACAAAATTGATAGTGTTACCTCGAGTCCTCCTACCGTCCTACGAGGGGATTCAATACAAAATCTCTTCCCACAAATGTGGGAGAGAGGTGATATTCTTTTTAGATGTGTGGTTAGATATTATTTCTACGAGGTATAAAATTTTAAATTATGCTTTAAGGGCATGTTTGGTGGCCCGCATAAGGTTGCATAAAGGTATTATTTTGTATTAAATTAATACACACTCATGTTTGGCATCAAAACCAACACACAGAGCATTGCATTAAAGGGGTGAGCTAATAAAGCTTGCCTCTTTTTTTTTTTTTAAAAAAAAACTTTAATTATAATAATAACTAAATCTAACTTTTAATATAATATAATATTATATTATATAATGTTAATGTTAATTTTTTATTTTTACATTATAATTATTAATATAAATCAATAATTTATTATTCAATAATATTATATGATATTTTTAATTTTACATTATTATATTTTTTATATTTACATTATACTTTATTAGCAGATTTATAATTTAATATAACTAATAATAAATGTTAAAAATATTAAATTTCTAAAATTTAAAATTTTTATATTTAATATTTTTCTAAGTACTAATAAATATTATTTTTGAATATATAATTTAAATTAATCACAAAAAATTAATACAATACAGTACAATACCAAATATTATATAATTAAAAATTAATACAGTATAGTGTAATACCAAACATTATACAACATTATTATAATACAATATTAATGCAATATAACGTAATACAATACACCAGTATTAAAATAATACAATACAATATAATACAATACAGTGTGCCAAATACACTATAAGTGTATAAATTTAGACTCCTAAACCCTCGATTGTAATATATTTACAGTTTTCTCAAAACTAAATAAATTCATCTAGGTAAAGAGAAGATGTCCATAATTTACAATTTGACTACCTTATATGGAACATTTCGGAAACAAAAACATAGTATACTGAACTTACTGAACTCTCTTATAGATACAAAATTCTTTCAAGCATTATTTCATATGAATGAATAAATTGAAGTTTCAGCATCCAATAGGCCTACTTGAGATTAACACAAATCTCTAAATTTCTAAATCCCCTAGTTAGGCATTTAATATGTAACGTGTGTTTATACGTTTTTGTTTCTTAGTTCACAAAGAAACTTGGTTAAACAAAAATAGACGTTTCTATCTCTCTGTTTACAAGAATACTCAATTTAGTCCAACTTCTGCACGATGCAATGAGTTCTAAGAGGTGATGGCTTGGCAGCAGAGGCCACAAGTTACGCCAATCCACAAACCCTATTCAAAACATGATAAAGCTAATAAAGTCATTGAATTGGAAGTGAAACAATTAGTGAAAGTGTGAAAAAGTAATTAGTTGATCTAACCTTAACATAAATTCAACTTAAATGTAAGAACAGCTGAAAGTGGCATGCCAATTAAATAGAATTTTGCCAAATTAGCCAACACAGCTATGTGCTGCCATCCACATCCTCTTGGACCCCTGCACCAATTAGGCCGATTGATCACTTTAATTGAAATCAAAATTTTATTATAGCCCAGATTGGTATTGTGATTGGACAGTTCTAATCTTTAAGTTACAACAGTAAAATATTTAGTAAACGCTAACCGCAGTACTTTAGAAGTTAAATTAATTTTATCACACACTTGTCTGATGAAAGCCAAAATTCTTTTTATTATTTTTATTAAAATAATTTATTAAAATTATTTTTATTATTCAATAAAATCTCTCTTGTGAAGTCGTTTGGATAAGAGCGTCATCTAATTTCGCATTACACGTTATTAAAAATCTTATTGAGTTGTTGGATTAGAACGAGATCTAATTACGCTTTGATTAGAGCGTAATCTAATCGCGTTGGCTTGATCTAGTGATAGAACGAAATCTAGTTTTCCTACCCTATTAATTTCGCTTCCGCTACGTCTGCTCCATCAATTGTTATCAGAGCGGTTCTATATGAATCGCATAGCTTTCAGGTATACCCACATCCATTCCACCAAATCCATCGCCAAAAAAAAAAAAAACCAAAAACAACAAAACACGAAAAATCCAGCAAAACAAAAACTCCAAACGTAAACGACCATCACAATTGCCGCATACAACTAACTCTTGATTATTGTTTAGTATAGTAAGGTACATGATCCGTTTCTACTTATGCTTATGAGATTGAGTAACTTCATGGATGCAGTTATTATTATGAGCCTGAAGGGAATACAATTATAAGATTTATGAAAGGGCTTGCATACACTAAATACACTTTGCAACATGCAATTCTTGTAGCAAAGCAAATTGAATCACAAACTTTATCACAAATTAGAAGAGAAAGAAGCCAAGCATTGAAGCAATCAAGACAACCTCATCCTCGACACCAATTTGAGATCCCTAATCTTATCACAAGCCAACAGCCTAAAGTGAAAGACATACACATGAAAGAAGTTTGTGCCTCTCCACATATCGAGGATGTGCCTAAAATTCCATATGAAAATGTACAATTTATTATCGATTTAAAATTTCAATATGACAATCTATGTGAGAATGTGCATAATGTTTCCTTAGAGGATAAGACAAGCGTTGAAGATGATGAGATTTTTTATCTCTTTGGGATTTTTAAAGAAGAAGAACAACCAACTCTTGATTTGCACATTGAGCCTAATAGCACAATTGAAGTTGTGCAGTAAAATCAAGTTGAAGAGTTAAAATGATTGAAATAGTTCTACCTATTCACATTGAAGACAAGAAGATTGTGCTTGAAGAAGATTTAATTGCAAAGGTGAAACTTATTGGAGAGCGCATTGAGGGACAATTGGAGAAGGGCAAGAGTTATTTAATCATTATTCGTTCTTGGAAGTCATCATCGCAACAAAGAATGTAAAAGCGAAGAAAGTTAATGAAGTATGGATTCTTCAAAGTTTCAAGAAAGATTGATGAGAAGGACAATAAGATGATTTGCTACTTTACTACAAGTTTCATCCTCCATTTGTATTCAAACTCGAGGATGAGTTTCTTTCAAGAAGGAGAGACTGATGTAGGACGTTATTTTATGAATTTTATTATTTAAGAACTTTCTATTTTAATTAGAGTCAATCATGATATTCATTATTTTAGGACTTTCTATTTTCATTACAGTCGATTAAGGTATGAGATTTAGTTAACTTAGGAAAGTTGGTTTACTCTATTATAAATAGAGAGATCTTGTTGTTTTCATAGCTCAGATTCAATTATTCAATAATTTTTTTTATAATTCCCTTTGGAATTATTTATCAAAATCTCTCTTGTGGAGTCGTTTGAATTAGAGCATAATCTAATCTCACATTACATGTTATTAAAAATCTCATTGAGTCGTTGGATTAGAATGAGATCTAATCACGCTTTGATTAGAACATAACTTAATCACGTTGGTTTGGTCTAGTACTAGAACGAAATCTAGTTTTCTTACCCTATTAATTCTGCTTTCGCTACGCCTGCTCCATCATATCAATTTCGACTAACTAATTACTGTTATAAATATACTATATTTTAGGGGCAAACAAGGTTTTAAAAAATAAATTATAGTCGAAAAATATTAGTTCTAATTGATTATGCAATTGGAAATATATTATAAATTATACTTTTAATTAAGTTTTAGTTTTTTTTCAAGAAGATGGTTGTTGAAATTCATTTTATTCTACTTCATATATTTAAAATGATCATTTTATTAATTACCTCTAAAAGAAAAATCGATGAATTAATAGACAAATATATGGTTGAAATTGATTTTGTTAATTACCTCTAGGGAAAAAAAATCAATGAATCAATGGACAAATATGTTTTTTATAAATAATTTCAACAAATACATATGTAGCTTAAACAAAATACAGATAATACACCAAAAGCTGCACAACGCTACCATAATGACTTAGTAATCAATGAATCAATGACAAATATTCTTTAATAATCTCAACAAATACATGTACAACTTAAACAAGATACAAATAATACACCAAAAGATACACGATGCGATTACAATGACTTAGTAATCAGTGACAAATATTCTTTTATAAATAATTTCAATAGAAACATGTGCAGCAGCTTAAACAAAATACAAATAATATAACAAAAGTTACATGATGGTACCGCAATGATTTAGTGTTGCTAAAAGATAAAATCAATGTGGATTAATCACTAAATCACACCAAATGCTACAATGATAGTTTGGTGTTGATAAAAGATAGAATCAATGTGGATTGAACAACTGAATCCATGTAAAAGTTGAATATCAAAGTTTTTTCGTCCTCAAATTTTGATTCCCTACATAACAATATATATAAAATAAATTGTGAATTAAAATTTGATAAATGAAAAAGATGAACAAAAAAAAAATCATAATAATTCTTACCTACAAGCCACAATTAATCAAATAATTCCTCACCAAACAGGCTAACAGAAAAAGATTCAAACCAGTCTTGTGAGAATGAGGCCAACAATAGTTGATGTCAAGCTTAAGAAATTTAAGGTAATGGAAAAAAAAAAAATCTAATAGCATCTCCCCAGAATTTTATAAATCTTAATTCAAAAGAATTAGAAGATGGCCCTAAAATAGAATTAAAAGCCTTCAAGAGATATATAATATAAAAAAAGAGGAGATGAATTCATCCATTGCACCTAATGTAAGGAGAACTGGTGTTTGAAATATTCCAGCAGTAAAAAATAACTCCCTCCACGATGACAACAAGTCAAAGGAAATCAGTAAAATAGCTGTGAAAATAAATGCCCACCAATAATAAATTTACAAGCCAAATTGAACCCAAATTCCAAGCAATAAATTTGATATAAAAATCGGCTGCAAGTCAACAATAATCCAGTAGCTTCAAGTTCTTCTCAATTCACCAAATCTTCAAATAAGCCAACCGATAAAACTCAGGAGCTGCAAAATAACAGACAAAAACACAAAAAGTGATAAAATTAAGAAGCCAGGATGTGCCCAAGAAGCACTATCCTTAAAGAAAAGATTCTACTCCTTCTCAGATAATTTCTAGGTGCGTAAACAGTGGTGGATGTAGAAAAATAATTTACTGGGGACTAAATTAAATAATAATAGGACATAAAAACTGAAAACTTGAATATAATTTTTTTTTTGATTTAATGTAATCTCTAGTTAAAATGTGGCACCCACAATTTAATAATTAGAAATTATAAATATTTTGAGTTGTGAGCTTTGATTTTTAAGTCAAAGTAACTTTTGTAATTAATAAAATAATAGTTTAAATTTTAAAAGATGGGTTATCTAATAATTTGATAAGACTATTTAGAAATATGTTAATTTTTCTTTATGAAATAGAGATTTTTTTTCCAGTGTAGGCTTAAGCCCCCAGTGGTCCTATAGTGAATCCGCCTCAGTGCGTAAAGGAATTAAAGACAATTTGACCTTCCAGAATTCAATGGTGTTACAACTGTAATAGTGCACTCCAAACTACAGTTGATTCGAACAACAAGTTTTAATTTGTTTTCCCTGTAATGGTTTTGTTGAAGAAGGAGAAGAAGAAGAGATGAAATTTTTCATATAGGTAATCAATCACAGCAGCTTGCCTTTACGACCTTGAATTACCCAACGACATCCCTCGATTTTTGCCAAAAATCAGCTTCAACCCGATTTACTCCTAATATCCAGCAACTGCTGCAAGCCACTGCTGCAATATAAAGACATGGGGTTTAACCAAATCCAATCGGTTCAAGGAATTGATTTTAATTCAAAACACAACAAATATATTCGGCTTTTATCAAGTGACTAAGAAATGGGCCAACCCCGTGTGCTCATTGGTGATGACCACATCTGTTTTGTCAATTTGGAATAGTGAGCATTTTGAAATACCTCACAATTTATAGCACTTAATATCAGTGGCTTTTATTTATTTATTCCATTAATAGATAGGATTTGGTTTCGATGGCTCATTCAGAGACTTGTTAGAGAGAATAGAGAGAATGAAGAGTGGGTTAGAGTAAACATATTATTTGCACTAAACACTTTAGTTGGGTGGCATTATAATAATTAAGTGGACCAAATGGTTACTAGAGAAAATACAAGATATTTAAATTAAAAAAATCAATCAATTAATTTATTTATCCTAAGTTAGTTATTTCATACTGATAAATATTGAAAATTATTAGCATATGATTTGATTAATTGCAGACCAAAACTTCTTATCACGCATGTTAATGTAAATTTAAAGTTTGTTATAATTGAACAATTATATATTGTTAAACCTTAATCGAATTTAATCAACCAAGAATCCACAAGACCAGCTAATCTCTCTTATATTTGATAAAGAAACACTAAGTAAACACAAAAGAAACAAAAGCAAAACTGAAGACGGCAAGCAAAGAAGAACAAATTTATAGTGGTTCGGTCTGGAGATGACCTATATCCACTGAAGAACAGAGCAGTAGTCTTTATTCAATTACTAAGATCAAGATACAAGCTTAAAGATGAAGTTACAAGCTTCTCATTACTCGATTTCCTCTCTCCTAAGGCTATATATATTCACCCAAGAAAACCTAGAGAGTTCTTTCACCAGTCAGCTGAATTTTGGTTTGTTAACAGCCAAAACCCCAGAATTTTCCTGCTCTTGTAACAGAATATAACAGTCTCTGAGCCACGTGTTTGCAACACGTTAAACGAAAGCCCCAAAACGACAACTCAACAAGTCGTAAAGATAAGTGAAAGCATGTGATAGCCATATGCTTTACTTATTCAGAGATAGATGACGAAACAAGATTGTCATACAATCTAAAGAGGGCTTCAACTGACATGTCATATACCGCTACAACCACAAATCGACATGACATATGACTTTTTGGAAACCTAGTTTCAAAGTTCATACTTTAACATTCTCCACCTTGAGCTTGAAACCCTTATGAACCTGCTACTTTTCTCTTCAACTACATGTCACTTACTCTTGACAGATCCCTGCTAATTCTAAGCAAAACTTAAACTTAGCAGTTGTAACTGATTTAGTCAGCATATCAACAATATTCTTGTCTGTATGAATCTTCTGCAGCTTCACTATTGCTTTTGATACTTCCAGCCTTATGAAATGCACCTTGATATTGACATGCTTCGTTCTCTTATGGTGTGTTTGATTTTTGCTTAAACAAATATCACTCTAGTTGTCACAGTTTATTACCACTGACCTCTGATTAACACCAAGCTCTTTAAGTATTCCCTTTAGCCAGATTGCTTCTTTAACTGCTTCTGCAGTAGCTATGTATTCAACTTCTGTTGTTGAAAGTGCCACAACACTCTGCATTTGAGCCTTCCAATTGTCAGTACAATTGTTGAATGTGAAAAGATATCCTATAAGTGACCTTCTTCTGTCTAGGTCCCCAGTATAATCAACATCCACATAGCCAACAGTCTAATTGTTATCTTGTCTTTGTCCTCCATACATTAAATCATATGTTGCTGTTCCATTTAGGTACCTGAGTATCCATTTTACAGCCCGCCAGTGTTCCTTACCAGATTTGCCATATACATGCTTACAATACTCACGGCATAGGATAAACCAGGTCTAGTTAAGACCATAGTATACATCAGACAACCTACAACACTTGCATAACGTATATTCATCATCTCAAACACTTTATCTTCTGCTTTTAGACACTGTTGTTTAGATAACTTGAAATGAGGTGCTAAGGGAGTTTGAACTGGCTTTGAATTTGCCATTCCAAACTTATCAAGTACCCTTATGATGTATTCTTCCTGACTAAGAAACAAAATTCCAGATTTTCTGTCCCTATGTAATTGCATTCCTAGAATTTTCTTTGTTGGACAAAGACCCTTCATGTCAAACTCTCCCTTAAGTTTTTGTTTCAAGTTTTCAATTAGAATCATATTCACACTGGCAATGAGCATATCATCTACATACAATACCAGATAAACTATCACCCCTGACTCCTCTCTGAAATAGACACAACAATCCACGTTACACCTCTGAAAATTTTGCTCTAACATAAAGCTATCAAATCTGAGGTACCACTGTCTTAGAGACTGTTTAAGTCCATAAAGAGATTTCTTCAAGTGACAAACCCAATCAGCCTTTGATTCATCTATAAAACCTTAAGGCTGTGCCATTACAATATGCTTTTGTAACTCCCCATGTAAGAATGTTGTTTTTACATCCATTTGTTCAAAGTGCATATTGTTTACAACCACCAGTGACATGATAATTCTTATAGAGGCATGCCTTACTACAGGTGAAAATACCTCAGTAAAATCAATGCCCTCCTTTTGGGTGAACCCCTTTGTAACAAGTCTAGCTTTGAATCTCATTGGTTCTACCCCTGAGATGCTCTACTTGAGTTTGTAAAGCCATTTGCAGCCTATCACTTTCTTCTTTTCTGGTTTTCACAAGTGCCCATGTGTCATTTTTATACAAGGAATCCATTTCCTTCTTTATGGCTTTCAACCACTGGTCTCCATTCTTCCCTGAAACAGCTTCCTTATAGGATTTAGGTTCATCATAGTATAGTTCATAAGCTACTGTCAATGCATATGCAATCAAATCTGCATATGCATACTTCTTAAATGCCCTTATAACTTTCATTTCTCTATCCTTAGCTAGCTGATAATCCTGCAATGCTGTTTGACTATCTGGAGTTTCATTATAATCATTGGTTTCTCTGCCTCCATCTTCTACTACCTCATCAGATATTGTATTTCTAGATTTTCGAGTAAGCTCCACCTTAATCTGATTATTAGGTAAACCAGAGTCCTTGTCTATGTCTCCAAGTTTCTGTGTATAGCTATTAAGCATTTCTTGTTCATTAAAGACCACATCTCTACTTACTATACACCTAGGTAGTTTTAAATTAGTTCACCAAATCCTATAACCTTTTATACATTCAGGATATCCAAGAAAAACACATTTTAAAGCCCTAGGCTCAAGTTTCCCTTACTTCACATGTGCAAATGCAGGGCAACCAAATATCTTCAAATTAGAATAATTTGCAGCCTTGTTAGACCACATCTCTATAGGTGTTTTAAAGTTTATGGCACTGGAAGGACTTTTGTTGACTAGGTAGCAAGCTGTCATCAATGTTTCAGCCCATAAAGACTGAGGAAGTTTTGAGTGAATCAGCAGACACCTTACTTTATCCATGAGTGTTCTGTTCATCCTCTCATCAAGTCCATTTTGCTGTAGAGTATGCCTTACTATCTTGTGTCTTACAACTCTATTCTGAGCACAGAAATCATCAAATTGTTGATTGTAGAATTCCAATCCATTATCAGTCCTTAGCCTCTTGACCTTTCTACCGGTTTCTGTTTCTACTAGTGTTTTCCATTGCTTAAAGGCCCGTTTGGTATTGTTTCTGAATTTGTATTTTCTAAGAATAAAAATGAAAATGAAAATGGTGTTTTGCAGTTGCTGTATTTCAAATTTAAGTATGCGTTTGGTATCATTTTCTGTATCCTATATTTTAAAACTGAAAACAGTAATATGCGTTTGGTAGACACAGTTGAAAATAATAAAAACAGAGAATATGCGTTCGGTAATATTTTTTTCAAAAATAATTTTTACTAGCATTTACGTCATATTTATAGTTATAAAATAATTATTTTGCTAATACATACACAAATACATCATAATAATTTAAACAAAATTATTATAAAAAATTACATGATAATAAAGTTTTAGAATTAGCATTAATTAAAAAAAAGTCTTACATTGTCATTATTTTTACACCATAATTAAGATATATATTACAACACATGATTTAAACAAAATAATTATAAAAAAATTACATGATAGACATTATGCATTACGTATGTAATCATGCCACATAGAAGCTGCAATTCTATCTCTTGTAGCATTCATCTCTGTGACACCTGCAGGAGATGAATCAATATTAGTAAGTGGCCTACTAGGGTCTCCTTCTTCGTTGGTAACCAAATCTTGCACATCAAAGTCTCCAAATAACCTATCACAGGCAATAAATTCAAATTGTGAATCCCATCTAAAGCAATAAATTGAAATTACAAATTGTTTGATTGAATTTTATCCTGGGCAAAACTTGAAAATCTTTATTTCTCTCTAATAACAAAAGTCCAATTTGTCTTCTCTGTAAAATTTTTTTTTTTTGGAGTGACAGGCAATAAATTCAAATTGTGCATCATCAACAAAATAGAATTAGGAGTAAAATCATCATGGCAATGACAATCGTGAACAATATCATCTTTACATGCTATTAAAAACAATTAAAATCACTTAAATAATTTCTGAAATTTTTATTAAATTCTCAGGTTTTTTTTTTCATACTAAATGTCATATATACAAATTCATTGCTGTCCAAAAACATTCTACTTTAAGAAATATTTAAAAGTTAATTAAGTAAAAAATCTTGTAAATTATAATGTCTTTTTTTTGTTTTAAATTGGTTTCCAAAGAATGATGTCTATGCTTACAGAAGCAAACATCCCAAACAACAGCAACGACATTTTGTGGATTGTTTTTAACTTAAACAAAACAAATACCGGCAAGTGACAGATTTGAGAGAGCAATAGCGGTGGCGAAGACGGCGGCAAAGCGGAGCAAGAGCGAGAGCGAAAGTAGCAAAGCAGAGCTATGGCGGAAACACCGCAACGGCAGTGGCTGAGAGTGCAGATTTGCTGAGGAAAGGGAGAGAGTACAGATTTGCTGTAACTAAATCAAGAATGCTGCAGGGGAATGGGGAAGAGAGAGAGGCAATGAAGAGATAAAGAGGAGAGAGTGGATCAGGAGAAATAAAAAGAGGGAAAGATGTTGGATGAAGATAAAGGGAGGGAGAGAGTGCAGATTTGCTGCAACTGGATGAAGAAAGTTGCGGGGAAGAGAGAGCGGCAGTGAAGAGATAAGGAGGAGGTCACAATTTTTCTTTTGTTTTTTAATTCATTTTTAGGTTTAGTCTGTAAAATTTGGAGAACATGTTTAACTTGTTTTCATTTGTGTAGTTATAATAATGAATCCGGATTTTGTGTTTTGTAATTTGTTTTGTGAAAAAAATCCACTGAACATGTTTTATGTGTGTATTATAAAAATGAAAACGAAAACATGGCTTGAAAAGTGGCAGCCACTAAACTTCTCAAAGACTTCATTTTTACCCTTGAAACATACACCCAAACCATTATAGAATAGTCATCAATCAATGATAGGAAGTATTTAGGTCTACCTAAAGATATCTTTGTTTGATAAAAATAGATGTAATCTAAGGTCCCCTTAATCTTATGCACTGCAATTTTAAAGCTAGTTCTAGAGGATTTACCTAGGACACATACCTCACAGAACTCAACAGGACTTAATTTATCACCTCCTAAGACTCCCTGACTTTCTAAGACTTTTAGCCCCTTCTCACTCATGTGCCGCAATCTCATATGTCACATAAGTGTCTTATTCAGATTCTGACTTGTTGAGACACTAACCTCCCTTGTAACAGCAGTTCGTTGCAGCACATACAAGCCATTATTTTTAGTTCCCTTTATTATCACCGTTGACCCTTTAATAATCTTCATAACACCATATTCCATTTTAATGGTACAACCTATTTGATCAAGAATTCCTATGGATATTAAGTTCCTCTTTAAATTAGGAATATGCCTAACTTCATTAATCACCCCATCAAACATCTTAAGTCTAATGGTTCCAAGACCAATTAATTTGCAAAGTGAGTTGTTTCTCATCATAACTTCCCCACCATTAAAAAGCATATAAATGGAAAAAAAAATTCTTATCAGGACATATGTGATAAGTACATCCAAAATCTAGAACCCACTTACCATTGGTTTGAGCTCCAGTGGCCAAAAGTACACCAGCTGAGTCATAGCCATCGTCATCCATTTCTTCTGATGCAACATCAACATCTCCATTCTTCTTGAGCCCATCGTTTCCCTCGTTCTTTCTCTCTGGACAGTCTCTCTTGAAATGTCCTTCTTTGTGCCACTAGAAACATTTCAGATTCTTATTCTTTGACTTAGACTTCCTACGTTTTTTGTTCTTGTTACTGTTATCTTTTTTTTTTCATGGTCTACCCCTTATTGTTAAGCTTTCTCCATCATTTGCTTCTGACTTCTTTGTCACCTCTTTAGAATTGAGAGAATCTTTTACATCAGCCATTGTAATTGACTACCTTCCATACAATAATGTATCTACAAAATGTTCATAGGAAGGTGGGAGAGATGATAACAAGATTATTGCCTTGTCTTCATCTTCCAGTTTCATGTTGATATCTTCAAGATCAAGAATGATCTTGTTGAAGTTATCAACAAAAGCTTTTCATTTGTTTAATTGCTCATGCCACATAGTATCACCTATACTCACTGTGACCTGGCCAATAGTTCAGTAAGTCATTTGTAAACTCGGTGACCCCGTCAGTAGTTCAGTACGTCACCTGCAACCTTAATGACCTAGTCAGTAGTTCAGTAAGTCATTTGTAACTACGCGCAATGAGCTAAAACCTTAAATACAATTTTAAATATTTCAATATGAATCATTTAGTAATATTTCGGTAAAACTCTCTTATAAGACATTGAATTGGCAAAGCTTTACGAATAGTTTTAAGGAAAATAATTTATGGAAAGACAATTATTTAAAAGTCATTTTTAAAATAATTTAAGAAGGCATTTTAAATAAGCTTTTAATCAAAATATAATTTGTTATCATAAATTATAAGAGTAAAATAACTTCAAAACCATAAAATGCCAATCCATATGAACAAGATTATTCTTTTCGTAGATATTTACATATATAACTATAATAAACATTATGCATGAATTTATTTACCTCGATCCAAAGTAACCAATAATAATCCCAATCACATAAGCTCACTCTTAGCCTATAATTTTCAAGGTAAGCTTCTTACCAATATTTATTCAATTCTGACCTTGATAATAAAACATAAAAATCCTTAAACTATTTACTCTTATTTAAGCACATCAATTCATTAAACTACACTAGACCATCTTACAGGAGCTGATTTCTAACAAGCTAAAATTATGTCAAAAAAACCATAAATATTACAAAAAACTACTATGAACATATTGGCATTCAATATAAAAGTTAACAAGATTAACTAGAGTTCATAAACATCTTCGAAAACTAATTTTCCACGAAAACATCAAAACTGTCCAGTGATGATATAATAGAAGACTGTTGATTCAAAAATTCAAAACTTTAGTTATACATATTCAAAGATAGTGATCCAAGTTTTGACAATTAGAGGAGACACTACGGAATCATAATTAAAAATTTTAAGGCATTTACTAATGAAAAAATGACCCAAACTCACTTGAATATCAGCTCTCGTAATTTTAGAAAACAGTTTATAGGATTATGGCAACCCAACTCTATGATTTTGAATGATTTTTACATAAAGCCAAAAATGACTAAATTAATTACTATAATAAAAATTCCCAGAATTTTCATAGGGCATTCAAGTTATGAAATAAATTATAAAAGTGAGAATTGCTGCTAAAAATTAGAATTTTCCAGCACCAGTGTTCCAACTTCGAAAAATCAAAACAATTAATATACAATGAGTTTTTGAACGATCAACATATGGATTGAAAGATAAAGATAGCTAGTTCAATAACTATAAAGTTTTATGCATGAAACGTAATGATAACAATAGTTCTATAATATTGTATCTATATTGTTCATAATTTTCAGGATAACATAATAGCACTACCTTCACTCAATAACAACATAAATCAATACTATTACAATTGCTGAATTTAGAGTTGCTATTTGCGATTGCAAGCTTTTTGACTTAAGAAGCAGAGGATACCCATTTACTTGGTCAAACAAGCAGCTTGATCATGTTTTATTGAGGAAAAACTGGATAGGTTTATGTGCAATCAAGGGTGAAAAACTGAATTTTATAATGACTTGGCCATAAATTTAGTTCATTAGGAGTCTGATCATAGCCCAATCATGATGGAGTTCAATGGGAGACAGAGGAGCCTAATGTATGAGAAGAAAACATTCACTCTATCCATTATGAAGACATGTGGAGCTCTTATGAAACATATAGGAGCATTGCGAAGAAGGAGTGGTCCAAATGGCACACTAGCAGTGAAGCAAGTCCAGTCCATATGTTTCAAACTATTGCTAAAAGATCAATGGCACAATTGATTCTTTGGAGCCAAGAAAAGCTTGGTGGTAGAGACAAGAAACTGAAAAAGCTAGTGAAAAGGTTGAAACAAGCTAAAGAGAGAGAGGATCAATATGAAAAGGGGAATGAAATCAAAAGAATTGAAAAGCAAATTCAAAGCATGCTGATGGATGAAGAGGTGTACTGAAAACAGAGGTCAATGGCTGACTAGTTGAAAGAAGGGGAGAAGAACACTAAATTTTTTCATGCGAAATCTTCTTCGAGAAGGAGAAAAAACATGATTGAGGGCATTAAAGATAATTCAGAGAATTGGCTTGAGGATATAAGAGATATAGAGAGCAAATTATATGACTATTTCCAGGGTTTTTTCACTACTTCATAGCAAAATATGGCTCAAATAGAGGCTGCTTTGTAGAGAATGAGCCCAAAAGTTGACTCAGGGATAAATGCTTTCTTAGAGCAACCTTTTTGCAGCAGAGGAAATCCAATCAAACTTTCTCAAATGTGGCCAGCAAAGGCTCTAGGCCTAGATAGGTTACAAGCTATTTTTTTTTCCAAAAGCCTATAAAGTTGTTAAAAGATGAGTCACTACAACTTGCCTTTATGTTCTGAATCAACAAGGTACCATTACTCCACTAAACAATACATACATTGCTTTAATTAGCAAAGTTGTTAAGCCTAGAAAAGTCATTGACTACAGACCAATCAGCCTTTGTCATATGATATTTAGACTAATAGCTAAAGCCATAGCTAATATGCTAAAACAAATCCTTCATCATATTATATCACCAATGCAGAGTGCCTTCGTTCCAAATACATTGATAACAGATAACATTATTATTGGCTATGAGTGTTTATATACGATTAAGCATAGCAAGGGAAAAAATAAGGGTTCTGTGGCTCTAAAGCTATATATAAGCAAAGCTTATGACAGGGTTGAGTGGTCTTTTTTAAGGCATACTATGGAAAGACTAGGATTCTCCAACAAATGGATAAACTTAATTATGGACTGTATAACCACCCTTTTTTTCTATGTCATTATTAATAGTGCTACAAAGGGCCTTATACACCCTCAAAGGGCTTTAAGACAAGGGTGCCCCTTATCTCTCTACTCGTTCTTCATGTGTGCAGAGGTTTTTTCTAATATGCTGATGAATGCAGAGGAAAAAAAAAACTAATCCATGGCCTGAAATTTAATGAAAAACCTTACAGTCTCCCATTTGCTCTTTGGGATGATAGTCTCATATTCATAAAGGCTTCTATAAAAGATTGCAAGCATTTGAAAAAAATATTTAATTGTTATGTAGCAGCTTCTGGACAACTCTTCAATTTCGAGAAGTTTTCTATGTTTTTCAGTGGCAAAGTCTTAGGAGAGCAAGTGGCAGCAATTAAAATTTGTTTTCAACTTAATGTAGTCTCTAGACATAAAATGTATTTAAGATTACCTTCAATGGTGGGCAGAAAGAAAACAAGTTTCTTTAATGAGCTTAAGCTTAGGGTCTTGAATAAAGTCTCTAGTTGGCAGCACAAGTTATTTTCCAATAGGAGCAAAGAGATTCTTATTACGCCAGTTGCTCAGGCAATCCCAGCTATGCCATGAGCATCTTTACAATCCTTCTAGGCCTTTATAATGATATCTAGAGAGCCATTGCAAGGTTTTG
The DNA here is from genome assembly GCA_030449895.1 of Citrus mangshanensis. Lineage (NCBI taxonomy): Eukaryota > Viridiplantae > Streptophyta > Magnoliopsida > Sapindales > Rutaceae > Citrus > Citrus mangshanensis. Next base: position 28,516 of record JASUUJ010000299.1, on the reverse strand, counting down.
GTAGGGGTGAAAGGAGGATAAGAAAATGATCTATTGGACAAAATAAGAAAGAATGAGTTGTACCAAAAGTAGAGGAGGGGTAGGCTTCAAAGATATGTCAAGTTTTAAACAAGTCTGAGTTGCAAAGCGAGGGTGGAGGCTAATTCAATACCAAGATTCATTGATGGCTAAAGTTATGAAAGATCGATACTTTAGGCAAAATGACTTTTTGAAGGCTAAGGCATGTTATAACCCCTCATTCATATAGAGAACTATGTTATGAGGTAGGCATGTTCTTCAAAAGGTCTAAGATGAAGAATGAGAAGGGGAGACAAAATCTAAATTCAATCCAAGAACTGGCTTCCCAGGCCTACAACTTTCAAACCAATTATCAGGCCATCTTTGCCCATATAAGCTAAAGTATCAGAACTCATTGGCTTAGATCACTAGTGGAATGAAATATTAATTGATGCGAATTTTGCAAAGGAGGATGCAGAGTGTATAAAAGTAATACCACTTCTTAGAACTCCACAAGAGGATGTGCTACTATGACACTATGACAAAAAAGGGATGTACACAGTTAAGAGTGGTTATCATATAGCCCTCAACTTTAAATTCTCTAAACTTCCAACATGTTTAAAAAGGGGATTGCAGGGATGGCACAAAATCTGGAGGTTAGATTTACCAGAGAAGATCAAGATTTTTTTATGGAGAGCTATAAGGAATTTGCTACCAACAGCTGAGAATTTGTGGAAAAGAAAGGTCATGCAGGAATCGATATGCCAAATGTGCAAAGCTAAGTGTGAAGATGTTTTCCATGCTCTGATGGAATGCAAGGTGGCCAGGAAAATTTGGAAATTCACGCACTTGGAAGATGAAGTTAAACATATTATTAGAAAAGACATGTTGAGTGTGATGTATAAATAACAGACAGCTTGGATAATAATGAGTTTAACTATGTAGCTGCAATAAGGTGGATTACATGGAATGCAAGAAACAAGCTTATCTTTCAAGGGAAGAGGCCAAATCCCGTTTTATTAGCTAGAATTGTTATGGATGCTTACAAAAAAGTGCAGGGAAAGCCAGAAGAATCCAAAATAGATTTTCAAACTAGGAAGCAACATGAATGGAAACCACTACCTATCAATCATTATAAAATCAATGTTGACGTTGTTGTTCAGAATGATAAGCAAAAAAAGGGAATGGGGGCTGTGACAAGGAACTCATCAGGGCAGGTGATAGCTGCAGCAATCAAAAATAAAATTTTTTCATGGGAATGTGGCCTTTCTAGAAGCTCAAGCTGTAGAGTGGGTTTGAGAGGTCGCGAAGGAGGTAAACCTCGCTAACTTGATGGAAACAGACTGTAGTGAGGTGGTTGACCTAGTCAACAACAAACGCAACAACAAAACAGAGATATGGTGGACAATTTCGAAGATCCAAAAAAGCAGTAGAGATTTGCAACCTCTTGTAGTCCAATATGTGCCAAGGCAATGCAATGCCATTACCTACTCTCTTGCCAAGAGAACTTTGAAAAGCCCGGATACTGTCATTTAGTTAGGTGAAGACCCAAGAGATGTTTTGTTATTGTTCTCTAATTCTAGTTGAATGAAAAGTTTCATTTTCTTATATAAAAAACAACATAAATCAATACATGATCATGCTTTCATAATTATATCAATATAACGCACACAAAATCATTCAATCAATCACATAAAATCACAAATAAAACTAGAATTTTAAAGGATTATAAATTCTTACCTACTTCAAAACAAAAACTAAAACTCAAGAACTTGTTTTATGGAAACGAAATATGCTTCAAAACTAAAAGCTAAATCTTATCCTCTTCTTAAAAAAAAAATACGCGAGTTCACTCTTATGTATGCTGCTGTATGTATGTATATATATATATATTATGCAATGGCTCTGATACCAGAAGAATAAATTTAATGTAATAAATTTAATAATTTGCATTATTAAATTAGTGTAATTTAATGTAATAAATTTAATAATGTTTAAATAAATAAATTTAAAATGTTTTAAACAAACCTAGGCAACACAAAGGCTCATAGATAGTACTAGATCTGGATCCTAGAAATAGTACTCTGATTGGATGGAGGGAGAAGAGAAATACGACCAAGGGGAAAGATCAGGTCTCTATGCCTTGGAAGAATGTAACAGTTTTATTTTTGATGCAGAAGATCAGCCAAGGCCGCAACTGCAGAGCATACTTATACACACAACCTTAGGTCTATAAATTACAGAACTTTAAACATACATGCAAGGCTTTTAAAATTAAAATTATTACAAACTTTGAATGAATTACATATGCTTTAAAATAAATATCAAACGGTTACATGAGTTGCTTGAATCCGAAAGCTTTATAAACAGAAAGTGTTTTACAGAAGGAGATAGAAGGGAAAATTAGAAGACAGGAAAATTTCCTCGATGTCTTCAGTTCATGTTTTCCCAGGGGAAAGAAGAAGAGAGAGAGAGAGAGTTCTAAAAGAAGTGCCGAGTAGAAGAAGTGATCAATCTCAGTCTTCCTCCAATCTTTTATACAAAAATTGCTTTACAAAAGAAAATGCTACAGCTGGTCTTCACATGCGTTGGTGGAGATTGGGGCCATCAACAGTAAAAGCAGTATATGCTTTGAAACGTAGGAGACAACATCATTTAAGGCATCTTCTGCTTTGTAGGCTTTAGGAAAGCTTCACATGGGACCAGTAAAATTGAGTTTGAATGGCTCCAAAAATCCGTCGGTGGAGGAGAGAAATGTCTTCACAGCTTTTCCCATAAAGGGTAGTGAGTGAAGAAAGACAAAATCTCAGAAAATACGGATACAAATAAAAGAAATGTTTACTGTTACAAACAAGGAAACAGGAAAATTACTCTTTTTATTTTTATTTTTATTTTTTTACTTACAGTGCTTTAATGGAGACAGGATCCTGAAGCAATCATCTTCGATTGAGAAATAATAATTTGTGAAGAAGAGCTTTCACAAGAAATAACTTCTTTAGAAGAAGAAGGCTTTGAAATTGCTTTAGAAACAGATTTTTCTTTCTCAGGCACTTGAGAAAGAGCTTTATTTTGGGAAATACTTTGTAAAGCTAACATAAGTTCAGGGGACTTTGTAATGGAGTTCATCCATTCTTTTACCTGCTTATCGGAGGCAATGGCTTTAGACTGTGCTTCTTGCTCCTCGACCATGTCAATCCATGATTTAATAGGCATGGCAGAAGAAAGTAATTTGTTTTTAGGAGGGGTTGTCTGGGTTTCTTTAGAGGTTGTTTGTGGTGCAGAGTCTTTAAGAATGGCTTTGCCTTTATCTTTCTTTTTGGGCGGCATTATCTGTTTTGAAGAAATTCCCTAGTTAGAATGGCTTGCCAACGTGCTAAAATTTATTTTGATGCAATGTTTTGAACATCTTTTTCTAAAACATGTTTTGCAGCTTTGCAGCTTTGCAATCAATTCTAAGTAAAAATTCTTGATTTAATATATCACTTTGAAATTTAGATATGCATAAAACTATAGATAAAATTTCTTTTTTGATAGTAGAATAATTTCTTTGACATTCATTCTAATGTGCAGAGACATATTGTACTATCTGTTCTTTATGATTATCAACTTGTTTTAGTATTCCTCCATAACCTAAATCGGATGCATCAGTTTCAACAATCTTAGGTAATGCATGATTTGCAAGAAATAAACATGGAATATTTTTAACAGAATCCTTGATCAGTTTAACAGCTTTAGTGTGCTCATCAGTCCATGCAACATGATGTTTCTTTAATCTATTATGCAATGGCTTTGAAATCCTATTGATGTTTGGACAGAAATCAAGAACATAATTTAAACTACCTGGAAATCTCTGTAATTGAGTTTTATCTAGGATTTTATCAGGAAATTTCTCTGGAAATGCAAGAGATCTTTCAATAGGTGCTATGGTTCATTTGGAAGTATAATGACCAAGGAACTTGATCCTTGTTTGGAACAAGGAGACTTTAGAACTAGAAATGGCTAGACCAGCCTTCCTAGTGGCAAGATAGAAAGTCTTTAAATGCTTGAGATGTTGATCAATTGTTTGGGAAAAGATCAACACATCATCAATATAAACAATGCAAAATTCAGAGAAAGGATTATAAATATCATTCATAATCCTTTGAAATTCTGAAGGTGCATTCTTTAATCCGAATGGCATAACAGCCCATTCATCGATAGAGCGATGGCAGTTTTATAATGGTTTTTGGGATGAATTTGAATTTGCCAAAATCCAGATTTCATATCAAATTTTGAAAAAAATGAATGCAGAATGTAGTTTCTGGAGCAATCCATTTTAATGCTTTGTTAAGGGGTTTGTAATTTATGACTAATCTGGGTGTTCCTATTTCTATCTCAGAATTCTTATTGACATATAAAGCAGCACAAGACCATGGAGACCTAGACTTGACTATGAGACCTTTAGATTCTAAATCTTTTATCTCATCTTTGCAATGTTGTTCCAATTCCATGTTTATTTGGATTGGACGGGCTTTGGTAGGTATTTGCTTTTCATTAAAAGATTTTTCATAAGGCAAATCAACCAAATGTTGTTTTTTGTTCTAAAAAGCAGATGGTAGATCCACACATATTTCTTTTTCAATGAGGTCTTTAAAATCAGAGATTTTTCTTTTTACAAATTCATTTTGTAATTGGTTTTCGATTCTTTGTAAACTCAAATCCTTTTTTAAACAAATCAGGTCATTTTTTTTTTATTTGAGGAGTGTATTGATTTGGTTCTGATAAATAGAACAGGCTTTAACAATATTTAAATTTCTTGTTTTAGGTTTTTCAATAAAAGGAAAAACAAGTTTTTTGGTTTTTTCTTTAAAAGATATACTATCATAATTGACAGTATAGGGAGTAATGAGGTTGATAAAGGGGGTTCCTAAAATGACAGTATGGTGTATGTCATTTGTAAGAATAAAAGAAGTCCTGAATTCAAAACCATTGTTATGAATAGAGGCGTCAACTTTATATTTGACATGAAGTTTTGAATTATTAGCGGCAGAAAGTCTTTCATTCGTTTTCTCATGAAATCTTTTGGGGACAATATCTTCTTTAATGCAATTTAAATCAACACCAGTGTCAAAAAGGGCAATGGTGTCAATTTCAAAATCTTTAGAAAAAATCAAGGTAATTTTAATCAAATACTTTCTTGTGGTGATTTGCTTTAAAACAAACAGAAAATCATTGGGTATAGATTCAATGTTTTGAAGACTTTGTCCTCCAGTACCACCATCATCAGATTCTGATTCTTTATCAGAATTATCCTGGAGTTGTCTATGTAAGAGAAGTTGAATGGTTTCAGAATCATTCTTTTGTTTTTCTTTCAACTTCTTTATATCAAGTTTGATTTCTTTAATCTCTCTTTGAAGGTCTTGGGTATTGGGAATTATTTTCTTTGTTTTCTTTTTATCCAAGATTTTAGTTATGTCATATGTATTCTTTTTAATGGTAGGGGCTTTAGAAGTTTCTGCTTTATCACCTAATTCTAAGGTTTTTAGAAGCTTATCAAGATACTCCTTCTGAAGAGTAGGGTCAGAAATGTGTTTTATTAGCTCAAGAAAAGTTTCTTGTACTTTAGTCAACACATTGAGTTTTTTTGTCTTTAAATAGGATTCTGCATCAGAATCACTATCACTGGATACAGATGTATCTGAGTCAATTAACTCATCAACCTGTAGAGGTTCACTGTTTCCCGACATAGAAGACTTAGAGTCAGAAGACTCTACAAGCAAAGGGGCCACTTTAGAGAATATCTCTTCATCTAGGTCAAGTTCATGGAGCTTTCTGCTCATTCCACAGAATTTCGCGGTATGACCTTTCTTTCCACATTTGAAACATGTGGCTTCTTTGTAATTGAAATGAGCTTTTAATTTTGCTATGATATCTTTCCTTTTAGAGAAATGAGGTTTCTTATAAGGCTTTGATGGTTTCCTATAGGAAGGTTCTCTAAACTCATGGAAGGGTTTCCTATGGCTTTTAGACTTATAATGTTTCTTGTAAGGTTTCGAAGAACACTTACCATTACAATCCTTAGAAGTGGAGACTTTAAATGGGTCATAGTTAAACTGTTTATAGAAACTACCTAGTTCTTGCTTAGACTGTCTAAGCTCCCATTTTAATCATTTCTGTAATTTCAAGTCCTGACAAATCTTTAAACCTTCTTTGTTAATAAAACTGACAAGTTCACCGTAGGTGAGCTCATCATAGGGAATACGGTTGTCATAAAGGGCTTTAATAGAATTCCTAACCTTTTCTCCTAATAGGGTAGGTAAACCTACAAGGAATTTTTCCTTCCAAGTTATATGATTTGCATCATCCTTAAGGAAGAGTCTGGTAAAGAATGTGGTTTTATAGTTTTGGAATTCACTAAGCTTCCTACATCTCAGGTTGTGTAGTAACTCAGCATTCTCATCCCTAAGGTGTGAAGGATCACCTATGAAATGAAGGGATATAGTCAGAATCAGGGTAGCAACTGCATCCTGAATTGGACTATTGAATTCATCATAGATGGGGGCTTCATTCTCATCTGTTTGGATTGAATTTAAAATATCTAATTGTTGTTGTTTGGTGAGGAGATGATCCCACCATCCTTTAAGCTGACCAGTAAAGCCAGTAATGAGAATCTCTGCGATGGCTTTGTCAGAGGTTCCCTGTTGGGTTTTATAGGCATTAGCTGCCATGGTCATCTGTTGTAATAATCCTAGAATATTATACTTAGACATACCATCTATGTTCCATTCATAGACAGAAGAGGCATTAAAACGAGATTGGTTTAAGGCACTCGGTCTGTTGTCTATGGCTAAGTTAAGTCCTAATGGATTTTATTTGTTTTAGGAACAGGTTCATCTTTAAAGGCTTCTAAGTTGTTCTAGTATACCAATTTTGCTAGATTGGGCACTATCTGGGGCTATTTGAATTTTACTAGAAGAGGAAGAAGAAGCTTCTATTCTATCTAGTTGTTCTCTAATGGCTTTAGCAAAATCTGATTTTCACTCTTGAACTAACTTTTGACTAGTCTTCGAGACTTGGAAAGGTTTGAAAATAGGCTCTTTGAGTTTCTTTTCAGAGTCAGTCTTTGACGTAATACTAGGAGAAACAGCTATGGTTGACTTTTGGAATTGGTTTTCTATCATAATCAACTGTTTTCCTATTGTATTCAGATTGGCATTACAGAAATTATTCTGTTGAATAATGCTATCTAAATCTGTTTCTGGATCTTTAGGTTTATGGATTTTGTAGGGTGAGGCTTTTATCTGAATAGGAGGTTCACCATGATTAATAGTTAGACTCCTAAGTGGAGGATGTTTAGATTCTATAATCCTATCACTATCAGAAAGATTCCATTCAGTGATTTTCTTCCTAACAGTAATGAGATTTGATTCTTTAGAAGGATAAGTAATTTTGTTATCCGAAGCATACATCTCAAACCAATCAAAAAACAATATATGAACTATATGAAAATTTACAAACTCATAATAGACTTGTTGGATCTCTTTTCTTTGGTTTAAGAAATGTTTGAAAAACCAAAGTCTTTTTTCTTTATTAGTGTCAGAATAAAAATCATTGTGAAGAAGAGTTTTATTTAATTCAAAATCTTTTTTAATGACACTAATTACATTTTCTGTGACAGGTGAAAATGTAGGAGAAGTTGGAGGAGAAGGTTCCTTCTCTTCTTGCCTTTGTTCATGTTGACTGCTAGTGTAGATTGGGTGTGGAACACTAGTGGTATAGTCAATAGAGTGAATAGAGGCACTAGGTATATTCGATATGGAAAACCTAGGTTGACTTTTTACTGGTTGGAAAGGGAGATTTATAATGGAAGGAATCTTTGAAAATTTCTTTTCTAATGAAAGAATACTTGAGCATGAATCTTTATCAGAGAATCTAGATGATGTAGATCTCCTAAAGGATAGTTTGACTTTACCATATGAATACTGAGTCACATTTTGTAACTCTTAATTTGGCTCAAGTTGTTTAGGAATCACTGGTTCAGTGGCTCCTTCTAAGATCCATTCTTCAGAGAGGTTAACATCCTTCCATTGGATTGGTCTAGGAATAACTGTATTGGCTTTAGACAAGTCAGTTTGCAAGAGAAGAGTTTCATCTCTTTTTTACTGGAATTTATGTCGCGTATTGGTAAACGCAGATATCATGGCTTTGTAGGATATTCTGAAAATTAGGGCAATCGGTACAGATCCTTCAAGCATGTGATAGTTATGGGTCTTGATATGTAATATTATGCTTTTCAGAATGTTTTTGTCTTTAAGGGAAACTGTTATATTTGGATAACATCTAAAAGAAATGGGTCCTTTACAGAGGCTTGATTCAATACTGCTAAGTAAAAAATCATCAAAAGAGATGAATATTCCATCTCTAAGGATAGCTAGGATTGAAGTATTCAATCCTTATTTAGTCAATGGTTTTATTCCAACTTGGATTAAACCAATGTGAACATAATTAAAATGCTTTTCCTTTAGATTTTTTAAAGATTGTTATGAAAACAAGTGAATTGTTTCAAAAGGCTTTGAAAGGGTTATGTCAGGTTCCTCAGTTTTTATGACATAATCATTCTTTAAAAAATCAAGCTTTTTTGTTTTGTAAATCATTTCTTTAGAAATTTTTGGAAGTTTCCAACAATCAATTTCATTATCAAAGTCTTCAATTATGAATTCTTCTGAATTCACAACATTCTTTGAATCACTAGTTCTTCCAGAAGAAGAGCTAGAAAAGGATGATGCTCTACAAAGTAGAGAATCCATGGGAAGGAACCTATAATCTAGTTTTAATCCTACGGGTCTGATCCAAGGTGGTTTCTTGCCCTTGACCAAATCGGGACTTACAACCAAATACTACCAAGGCACCAGAAGTAACACTCACCACACAAGTAAAATCTTAACTAAACTACAAGTCTTTAAACCATAGAGTCTCTAAATTAAATTACACTATCCTTCCCCTGGCTCTGATACCAGAAGAATAAATTTAATAATTTACATTATTAAATTAGTGTAATTTAATGTAATAAATTTAATAATGTTTAAATAAATAAATTTAAAATGTTTTAAACAAACCTAGGCAACACAAAGGCTCATAGATAGTGCTCGATCTGGATCTCAGAAATAGTACTCTGATTGGATGGAGAGAGAAGAGAAATACGACCAAGGGGAAAGCTCAGGTCTCTATGCCTTGGAAGAGCGTAACAGTTTTATTTTTGATGCAGAAGATTAGCCAAGGCCGCAACTGCAGAGCATACTTATACACACAACCTTAGGTCTATAAATTACAGAACTTTAAACATACATGCAAGGCTTTTAAAATTAAAATTATTACAAACTTTGAATGAATTACATATGCTTTAAAATAAATATCAAACGCTTACATGAGTTGCTTGAATCCGAAAGCTTTATAAACATAAAGTGTTTTACAGAAGGAGATAGAAGGAAAAATCGGAAGACAGGAAAATTTCCTCTATGCCTTCAGTTCATGTTTTCCCAGGGGAAAGAAGAAGAGAGAGAGAGAGTTCTAAAAGAAGTGCCGAGTAGAAGAAATGATCAATCTCAGTCTTCCTCCACTCTTTTATACAAAAATTGCTTTACAAAAGAAAATGCTACAGCTGGTCTTCACATGCGTTGGTGGAGATTAGGGCCATCAACAGTAAAAGCAGTATATGCTTTGAAACGTGGGAGACAGCATCATTTAAGGCATCTTCTGCTTTGTAGGCTTTAGGAAAGCTTCATATGGGAGCAGTAAAATTGACTTTGAATGGCTCCAAAAATCCGTCGGTGGAGGAGAGAAATGTCTTCACAGCTTTTCCCATAAAGGGTAGTGAGTGAAGGAAGACAAAATCTCAGAAAATACGGATACAAATAAAAGAAATGTTTATTGTTACAAACAAGGAAACAGGAAAATTACTTTTTTTTTATTTTTTACTTACAGTGCTTTAATGGAGACAGGATCCCGAAGCAATCATCTTCATTCTCATCTCCAAGGGAAATGAACGGCTCCTCTTCTTCTGAAGAACTGGCAACGGATGGTTCAGATATCGAGGCAAGGAGCTGCTGCATTACTTTAAAATATTCCTCTTCAGTCTTTGCACTGGCCAATAGTGATTGGGCTTTTGATCTTTGAGCGAGGAATGTGTTTTGAGCTTTGACATCTTCTATACTTGGGGCAAGGAGGCCTTTTGAAGAAAGCCAGGCCTGGACCGTGGCTTCAGACAGCTTTGATTGTTCGTCAAACTTGGACCACCATTTGACTTTAAAATGTCTTTGAAGGATGAGTTGATTTTGTTGAGTATGGTATTGAAAATTTCACATCCAGACCCAAGGAAGAAAGAAATTTGTACAAAAGTAGAGAAAATGAGGAAACCTCTTCTCGGACTCAGAAGGAACATAATAGGCTTTAAAAAGGTTTAAACAATTTATGGCATTTTGGGTTAGAATGTCTGGGCTTGACCCAAAGTAGTTCCACCATTGTTGGAACCAATTTAGAAGGCTTTGTACGGTTATTTTTGAGTTGAAGAAAAATAACCAATAATGGGTCTTTTTGGGGTTTTGAATAAAAAACGTGTTAAACCAAGCCTGTTGGTAATCCCAGTAAGAAAAAGATAGGCAATAGTTTAAATGCATTTGGAAATTGGCGGGAAAGGTCTTTGGTTTGTGGAGTTGGTCACCCCACTGTTTTGGGCTCAAGACTTTTAAGATGGTGGTTGTAGAGTAAGCCGGCTCATGATGAGACTCACTAAGAAAGAAATGTTTGAATTTTACAGACTCAGTGAATTCAAGAATGCTTTGGTAGAAAGACTGGGGTTTTGACAAATCCCATGGTTTGAAAAACCAGCCTTTCGGAAAAATCTTTGTGATGGCTTGAAATGGATCAGAGTGATAAAACCCATCTTCCATAGATAAAACATTTTGATGATAGGTTTTATTAATCCAATCCGAGGATTTTTGTGAAAGCTTTGATTGAGAAACAATAATTTGTGAAGAAGAGTTTTCACAAGAAATAACTTCTTTAGAAGAAGAAGGCTTTGAAATTGCTTTAGAAACATATTTTTCTTTCGCAGGAACTTGAGAAAGAGCTTTATTTTGGGAAATACTTTGTAAAGCTAACATAAGCTCAGGGGACTTTGTAATGGAGTTCATCCATTCTTTTACCTACTTATCGGAGGCAATGGCTTTAGATTGTGCTTCTTGGTTCTCTTTTTCTTTGCTTTTGTACAAATTTCTTTCTTCCTTGGATCTGGATGTGGAATTTTCAATACCATACTCAAGAAACCCAACTCATCCTTCAAAGACATTTCAAAGTCAAATGGTGGTCCAAGTTTGACGAACAATCAAAGCTGTCTGAAGCCACGGTCCAGGCCTGGCTTTCTTGGCCTCCAAGTATAGAAGATGTCAAGCCCAAACATATTCCTCGCTCGAGATCAAAGCCCAATCACTTGGTCGGTCACAGGCGAAGATGAATATTTTAAAGTAATGCAGCAGCTCCTTGCCTCGAGATCTGAACCATCCGTTGCCAGTTCTTCAGAAGAAGAGGAGCCGTTCATTTTCCTTGGAGATGAGAACGAAGATGATTGCTTCGGGATCTTGTCTCCATTAAAGCACTGTAAGTAAAAAAAAAAAGAGTAATTTTCTTTTTTCCTTGTTTGTAACAATAAACATTTCTTTTATTTGTATCCGTATTTTCTGAGATTTTGTCTTCCTTCACTCCTTTATAGGAAAAAGTGAAGACATTTCTCTCCTGGAGTTTTTGGAGCCATTCAAAGTCAATTTTACTGCTCCCATATGAAGCTTTCCTTAAGCCTACAAAGCAGAAGATGCCTTAAATGATGCTGTCTCCCACGTTTCAAAGCATATACTGCTTTTACTGTTGATGGCCCCAATCTCCACCAACGCATGTGAAGACCAGCTGTAGCATTTTCTTTTGTAAAGTAATTTTTGTATAAAAGAGTGGAGGAAGACTGAGATTGATCACTTCTTCTACTCGGCACTTCTTTTAGAACTCTCTCTCTCTCTTCTTCTTTCCCCTGGGAAAACATGAGCTGAAGGCATAGAGGAAATTTTCCTGTCTTCTGATTTTCCCTTCTATCTCCTTCTGTAAAACACTTTATGTTTATAAAGTTTTCGCATTCAAGCAACTCATGTAAGCGTTTGATATTTATTTTAAAGCATATGTAATTCATTCAAAGTTTGTAATAATTTTAATTTTAAAAGCCTTGCATGTATGTTTAAAGTTATGTAATTTATAGACCTAAGGTTGTGTGTATAAGTATGCTCTGCAGTTGCGGCCTTGGCTGATCTTCTGCGTCAGAAATAAAACTGTTACGTTCTTCCAAGGCATAGAGACCTGATCTTTCCCCTTGGTCGTATTTCTCTTCTCCCTCCATCCAATCAGAGTACTATTTCTGGGATCCAAATCGAGTACTATCTATGAGCCTTTGTGTTGCCTAGGTTTGTTTAAAGCATTTTAAATTTATTTGTTTAAACATTATTAAATTTATTACATTAAATTACACTAATTTAATAATGTAAATTATTAAATTTATTCTTCTAGTATCAGAGCCATGGGGAGGATAGTGTAATTTAGTTTAGAGACTCTATGGTTTAAAGACTTGTAGTTTAGTTAAGATTTTACTTGTGTGGTGAGTGTTACTTCTGGTGCCTTGGTAGTATTTGGTTGTAAGTCCCGATTTGGTTGAAGGGCAGTAAAACCAATTCTTAGCCTTGGATTGTAGCCATACCTGTAGGATTAAAACTAGATTATAGGTTCCTTCCCATGGATTCTCTGTGCATAAATCCTTTTACAGCTCTTGGAAGAACTAGTGATTCAAAGAATGTTGTGAATTCAGAAGAATTCATAATTGAAGACTTTGATAAAGCAATTGATTGTTGAGAACTTCCAAAAATTTCTAAAGAAATGATTTACAAAACAAAAAAACTTGATTTTTTAAAGAATGATTATGTCATAAAAACTGAAGAACGTGACATAACCCTTTCAAAGGCTTTTGAAACAATTCACTTGTTTTCAGAACAATCTTTAAAAAATCTAAAGGAAAAGCATTTTAATTATGTTCACATTGGTTTAATCCAAGTTGGAATAAAACCATTGACTAAAGAATGATTGAATACTTCAATCCTAGTTGTCCTTAGAGATGGACGATTCATCTCTTTTGATGATTCTTTACTTAACAGTATTGAATCAAGCCTCTGTAAAGGACCCATTTCTTTTAGCTGTTATCCAAATATAACAGTTTCCCTTTAAGACAAAAACATTCTGAAAAGCATAATATTACAGATCAAGACCCATAACTATCACATGCTTGAAGGATATGTACCGATTGCCCTACTTTTTAGAATATCCTACAAAGCCATGATATCTGCGTTTACCAATACGCGACATAAATTCCAGTCAAAAAGAGATGAAACTCTTCTCTTGCAGACTGACTTGTCTAAAGCCAATACAGTTATTCCTAGACCAATCCAATGGAAGGATGTCAACCTCCGAAGAATGGATCTTGAATGAGCCAGACAGTGATTCCTAAACAACTTGAGCCAAATACGAGTTACAATGTGACTCGTGATTGGTGAAATATCCTTTAGGAGATCTACATCATCTAGATTCTCTGATAAAGATTCATGCTCAAGTATTCCTTCACTAGAAAGGAAATTTTCAAAGATTCCTTCTGTTATAAATCTCCCTTTCCAACCAGTAAAGAGTCAAACCTAGGTTTTCCACATCGGATATACCTAGTTCCTCTATTCACTCTGTTGACTATACCACTAGTGTTCCACACCCAATCAACATTAGCAGTCAACATGAACAAAGACAGGAAGAGAATGAACATTCTCCTCCAACTTCTCCAACATTTTCTGCTATCACAGAAAATGTAATTAGTGTCATTAAAAAAAATTTTGAATTAGATAAAACTCTTATTCACAATGATTTTTATTCTGACACTAATAAAAAAAAAGACTTTGGTTTTTCAAACATTTCTTAAACCAAAGAAAAGAGATCCAACAAGTCTATTATGAGTTTGTGAATTTGCATAAAGTTCATATATTATTTTTTGATTGGTTTGAGATGTATGCTTCGGATAACAAAATTACTTATCCTTTTAAAGAATCAAATCCCATTACTGTTAGGACGAAAATCACTGAATGAAATCTTTCTGATAGTGATAGGATTATAGAATCTGAACATCCTCCACTTAGGAGTCTAACCATTAATCATGGTGAACCTCCTGTTCAGATAAAAGCCTCACCTTACAAAATCCATAAACCTAAAGATCCAGAAACAGATTTAGATAGCATTATTCAATAGAATAATTTTTGTAATGCCAATATGAATACAATAGGAAAACAATTGACCAGGATAGAAAAGTAATTCCAAAAGTCAACTATAGCTGTTTCTCCTAGTATTACGTCAAAGACTGACTCTGAAAAGAAACTCAAAGAGCCTATTTTCAAACCCTTCCAAGTCTCGAAGACTAGTCAAAAGTTAGTTCAAGAGTCAAAATCAAATTTTGCTGAAGCCATTAGAGAACAACTAGATAGAATAGAAGCTTCTTCTTCCTCTTCTAGTAAAATTCAAATAGCCCCAGATAGTGCCCAATCTAGCAAAATTGGTGTACTAGAACAGGACCAAATGTCTATAGCCTCTTCTGACTTAGAAGCCTTTAAAGAAGAACCTGTTCCTAAAACAAATAAAATCCATTGGGAATTAGCCCTTCCTACTGTTAGTTCTCCACCTGACTTAGCCATAGACAACAGACCGAGTACCTTAAACCAATCTCGTTTTAATGCCTCTTCTGTCTATGAATGGAACATAGATGGTATGTCTGAGTATAATATTCTATGATTATTACAACAGATGACCATGGCAGCTAATGCCTATAAAACCCAACAGGGAACCTCTGACAAAGCCATCGCAAAGATTCTCATTGCTGGCTTTACTGGTCAGCTTAAAGGATGATGGGATCATCTCCTCACCAAACAACAACAATTAGATATTTTAAATTCAATTCAAACAGATGAGAATGGAGCCCCCATCTGTGATGAATTCAATAGTCCAATTCAGGATGCAATTGCTACCCTGATTCTGACTATATTCCTTCATTTCATAGGTGATCCTTAACATCTTAGGGATAAGAATGTTGAGTTACTACACAACCTGAGATGTAAGAAGCTTAGTGAATTTCAAAGCTACAAAACCACATTCTTTACCAGACTCTTCCTTAGGGATAATGCAAATCATATAACTTGGAAGGAAAAATTCCTTGCAGGTTTACCTACCCTATTAGGAGAAAAGGTTAGGAATTCTATTAAAGCCCTTTATGACAACCGTATTCCCTATGATGAGCTCACCTACGGTGAACTTGTCAGTTTTATTAATAAAAAAGGTTTAAAGATTTGTCAGGACTTGAAATTACAGAAACGATTAAAATGGGAGCTTAGACTGTCTAAGCAAGAACTATCGAAGCCTTATAGGAAACCTCATTTCTCTAAAAGGAAAGATATCATAGCAAAATCAAAAGCTCCTTTCAATTACAAAGAAGGCACATGTTTCAAATGTGGAAAGAAAGGTTATACCGTGAAATTCTGTAAAATGAGCAGAAAGCTCCATGAACTTGACCTAGATGAAGAGATATTCTCTAAAGTGGCCCCTTTGCTTGTAGAGTCTTCTGACTCTGAGTCTTCCATGTTGGGAAACAGTAAGCCTCTACAGGTTGATGAGTTAATTGACTCACATACATCTGTATCCAGTGATAGTGATTCTGATACAGAATCCTATTTAAAGACAAAAAAACTCAATGTGTTGACTAAAGAATAAGAAACTTTTCTTGAGCTAGTAAAACACATTTCTGACCCTACTCTTCAGAAGGAGTATCTTGATAAGCTTCTAAAAACCTTAGTATTAGGTGATAAAGCAGAAACTTCTAAAGCCCCTACCATTAAAAAGAATACATATGACCTAACTAAAATCTTGGATAAAAAGAAAACAAAGAAAACAATTCCCAATTCCCAAGACCTTCAAAGAAAGATTAAAGAAATAAAACTTGAGATAAAGGAGTTGAAAGAAAAACAAAAGAATGATTCTGAAACCATTCAACTTCTCTTACATAGACAACTCCAGGATAATTCTAATAAAGAATTAGAATCTGATGATGGTGGTACTGGAGGACAAAGTCTTGAAAACATTAAATCTATACCCAATGATTTTCTGTTTGTTTTAAAGCAAATCACCACAAGAAAGTATTTGATTAAAATTACCTTGATTTTTTCTAAAGATTTTGAAATTAACAACATTGCCCTTTTTGACACTGGTGCTGATTTAAATTGCATTAAAGAAGATATTGTCCCCAGAAGGTTTCATGAGAAAACGAATGAAAGACTTTTTACCGCTAATAATTCAAAACTTCATGTCAAATCTAAAGTTGACGCCTCTATTCATAATAATAGTTTTGAATTTAGGACTTCTTTTATTCTTACAAATGACATACACCATACTGTCATTTTAGGAACCCCCTTTATCAACCTCATTACTCCCTATACTGTCAACTATGATGGTATAACTTTTAAATCAAAAACCAAAAAACTTTTTTTTTCTTTTATTAAAAAACCTAAAACAAGAAATTTGAATATTGTTAAAGCCTGTTCTATTTATCAGAACCAAATCAATACACTCCTCAAATCAAAACAAAATGACCTGATTTGTTTAAAAAAGGATTTGAGTTTACAAAGAATCGAAAACTAATTACAAAATGAATTTGTAAAAAGAAAAATCTCTGATTTTAAAGACCTCATTGAAAAAGAAATATGTGCGGATCTACCATCTGCTTTTTGGAACAGAAAACAACATTTGGTTGATTTGCCTTATGAAAACTCTTTTGATGAAAAGCAAATACCTACCAAAGCCCGTCCAATCCAAATGAACATGGAATTGGAACAACATTGCAAAGATGAGATAAAAGATTTAGAATTTAAAGGTCTCATAGTCAAGTCTAGGTCTCTATGATCTTGTACTGCTTTCTATGTCAATAAGAATTCTAAGATAGAAAGAGGAACACCTAGATTAGTCATAAATTACAAACCCCTTAATAAATCATTAAAATGGATTAGGTATCTCATACCTAATAAAAATGATTTGCTCTAGAAACTACATTCTGCATTCATTTTTTCAAAATTTGATATAAAATCTGGATTTTGACAAATTCAAATTCATCCCAAAGGCCGTTATAAAACTGCTTTTACTGTTCCTTTTGGACGGTATGAATGGGCTGTTATGCCATTTGGATTAAAGAATGCACCTTCAGAATTTCAAAGGATTATGAATGATATTTATAATCATTTCTCTAAATTTTGCATTGTTTATATTGATGATGTGTTGATATTTTCCCAAACAATTGATCAATATTTCAAGCATTTAAAGACTTTATCTTGCCACTAGGAATAAGCCATTTCTAGTCTAAAGTCTCTTTGTTCGAATAAGGATCGGGTTCTTTGGTCATTTATATTTCAAAGGAACCATAGCTTTATTGAAAGATCTCTTGCATTTGCGGAGAAATTTTACGATAAAATCCTAGATAAAACTCAATTACGAGAGATTTCTAGGTAGTTTAAATTATGTTCTTGATTTACTGTCCAAACATCAATAAGATTTCAAAGCCATTGCATAATAGATTAAAAGAAACATGCGTTGCATGGTGATGAGCACCTAAAGCATTAAGGCGATCAAGGATTACTGTTAAAAATATTCCATGTTTATTTCTTGCGAAATCTGCATTACCTAAGATTGTTGACCCAGCGATGCATCCGATTTAGGTTATGGAGGAATACTAAAACAAGTTGATAATTATAAAGAACAAATAGTATAATATGTCTCTGCACATTGGAATGAATGTCAAAGAAATTATTCTACTATCAAAAAAGAAATTTTATCTATAGTTTTATGCATATCTAAATTTCAAAGTGATTTGTTAAATCAAAAATTTTTACTTAGAATTGATTGCAAAGCTACAAAACATGTTTTAGAAAAAGATGTTCAAAACATTGCATCAAAACAAATTTTTGCACGTTGGCAAGCCATTTTAAGTGTTTTTTATTTTGACATTGAGTTTATTAAAGGAGATAAAAATTCTATCCCTGATTTTCTAACCAGGGAATTTCTTCAAAACAGATAATGTGCAAAAAGAAAGACAAAGCCATTCTTAAAGACTACGCACCCTGAAACAACCTACAAAAACCCGAGACAACCCTCAAAGACAAATTACTTTTTGTCATACTATTAAATCATGGATTGACATAGTGGGAGGCGAAGCACAGTTGCCTCAGATAAAGCGAGGTAAAAGAATGGATGAACTCCATTACTAAGTCCCACTGAGCTTATGTTAGCTTTACAAAGTATTTCCCAAATAAAGCTCTTTCTCAAGTTCTGAGAAAGAAAAATCTAAAGCAATTTAAGCCTTAACTATTCCCAAAGAAGTTATTTCTTGTGAAAGCTCTTCTTATATGTGTTTCTCAATCGAAGCTTTCACAAAAATCTTCGGATTGGATTAATAAAACTATCATCAACATGTTTTATCTATGGAAGATGGGTTTTATCACTCGATCCATTTGAAGCCATCACAAAATTTTCGAAAGTGGTTTTCCATAGGATTTGTCAAAACCCGATCTTTTACAAGCATTCTTGAATTCATTGAGTACAAAATTCAAACACTTCTTTCTTAGTGAGTCTCATCATGACCGCTTACTCTACAACCACCATCTTAAAGTCTTGAGCCCCAAGCGGTGGGGTGACCAACTCATGAGCAAGACCTTTCATGAATTTCCAAATGCATTTTAAACTATTGCCTATCTTTTTCTTCTTGCAGGATTACAACTTGGTTTGCGTTTTATTCAAAACCCCGAAAAGACCCATTATTGGTTATTTTCTTGACTCAAAATAACCGTACAAAGCCTTAAATTGGTTCCACTTAATGGTGGAACTACTTTGAGTCAACCGGACATTTAACAAAATGCCATAAATTGTTTAAACCTTTTTAAAGCCTATTATGTTCCTTCTGAGTCCGAGAAGAGGTTTCCTCATTTTCTCTACTTTTGTACAAATTTCTTTCTTCCTTGGGTCTGGATGTGAAATTTTCAATACCATACTCAACAAAATCAACTCATCCTTCAAAGACATTTTAAAGTCAAATGGTGGTCCAAGTTTGTGAACAATCAAAGGCTGTCAAGCCTCGGTCCAGGCCTGGCTTTCTTCAAAAGGCCTCCTTGCCCCAAGTATAGAAGATGTCAAAGCTCAAAACACATTCCTAGCTCAAAGATCAAAAGCCCAATCACTTATTGGCGATCTGGCGAAGAGGAATATTTTAAAGTAATGCGGCGATGACTCATGCCTCGATATACGAACCATTGCAGTTCTTGAAGAAGAGGGCGTTCATTTCCTTGGAGATGAGAATGAAGATGATTGCTTTGGGATACATCTCCATTAAAACACTTGTAAGTAAAAAAATAAAAAAGTAATTTTCTGTTTCCTTGTTTATAACGATAAACATTTCTTTTATTTGTATCAAGTATTTTCGAGATTTTGTCTTCCTTCCTCACTTACCCTTTATGGGAAAAGGCTGTGAAGACATTTCTCTCCTCCAGCCAGATTTTTGGAGCCATTCAAAGTCAATTTCTTTGCTCCCATATGAAGCTTTCCTAAAAGCCTACAAAGCGAAGATGCCTTAAATGATCTTTGTCTCCCAGCGTTTAAGCATATCTGCTTTTTGTTGATGGCCCTAATCTCCACCAACGCATGTGAAGACCATTGTAGCATTTTCTTTTGTAAAGCAATTTTTGTATAAAAGAGTGGAGGAAGGGAGATTGATCATTTCTTACTCGGCACTTCTTTTTAGAACTCTCTCTCTCTTGCTTACTTTCCAGGAAAACATGAGGCGAAGGCATAGAGGAAATTTTCTGTCTTGATTTTCCCTTATCTCCTTACATGTAAAACACTTTACATTTATAAAGCTTTCGGATTCAAGCAACTCATGTAAGCGTTTGATATTTATTTTAAAGCATATGTAATTCATTCAAAGTTTGTAATAATTTTAATTTTAAAAGCCTTGCATGTATGTTTAAAGTTCTGTAATTTATAGACCTAAGGTTGTGTGTATAAGTATGCTCTGCAGTTGCGGCCTTGGCTGATCTTCTGCGTCAGAAATAAAACTGTTACGTTCTTCCAAGGCGTAGAGACCTGATCTTTCCCCTTGGTCGTATTTCTCTTCTCCCTCCATCCAATCAGAGTACTATTTCTGGGATCCAAATCTAGTATTATCTATGAGCCTTTGTGTTGCGTAGGTTTGTTTAAAACATTTTAAATTTATTTGTTTAAACATTATTAAATTTATTACGTTAAATTACACTAATTTAATAATGTAAATTATTAAATTTATTACATTAAATTTATTCTTCTGGTATCAGAGCTAAATACTACAGAGTAGTATTTGAGAAACAAAGCAGTGGAAGAGGAATTTTTATAAAGCCAAGCTTTTTAGTACTCTTACCTATTAAGAAATTTATTACCTTTTTTCATAAGGTAATTAATAAATGGGTAAATCAAATAAATACAAATAAATAAAGAAAAATTAAAACACCTTTAGAATTATTTGCCTAAAATACTATTTTCTCTAAAATAGATATATAATAATAATAATAAAACAAAAAAAAATAACGGGTGTTACATTTGCTACTGATTTTATAGCAATTGGGCTTGCACTCATTGGGTTTATCAGTGCTTTTTGGGTCCTCGGGGTATTCCACCTAGTTTATCTAGTATTATTCATCTGGATGCACAGGAAGTCGCTCATGTTAGACAATAGTGGTTCATATCTTTTTTTGGTTTATTGGCCTCTATTATGTTTTTTTTTTTGTGACTAAAGATTTTGATTCTTATCCCCCTCCTTATGTTTTCCTCCATTCTTTGATCTATACTATAGGTAGAGGTCCGGCCTAACCCCCAATCATGTTGGTGGTTTTAAAGAAAAAAAATTATTTTCAATTTTTTCTGGCTCTGGGTTGAGCTTTGCTGAAAGCTTGAGTTCCCATTCGTGAGGCCTCTTGAATCCTTGGTGAGGGTCGGCCTAACGGATTTGAGCCAGATTGGGCTCAGACCTTTTTTGTTGTCTCTAGTACTTTTCCTATATTGTGTCGCCCCAACAATAACAATTATTGAATGATTCTCTTCTCTTAATAATAATTAATGGCTTTCAACTTCCTCATTTCAAATTAGGGTTGGCACATACAAAACTAGTGCTTGTGTCCTATATTTAAACTTCGTTTGTTATAGTTTTTCAAATACAACTTCTATAAATAGAATTTTTATTAGCTGAGTTTTTTTTAAAAAAATGTTGGTAAAAAGAAATTATTTATTTGGTTGTCCATAAGAGTTTTTATTAAAAATTATAAAATTACTTAAATAGTTAAGGCTTGTTAAAGTAATGTTATGAAATGAATGAAATAAGATTATTAAACTAGTGAATGATATTTTAGAAATTAGAACATTTAAAAAAAAATTCAATTTGTACTTTTAAAAGTTAGAAGTAAAATAATGTGTACAATAACAAAACAATAAAAAATAATAATATAAAGAGCTTATTCAATTAAATAAATATTTATAATTATTTGATAAATTATACCAAATAGGCACTTAGCCACAAGATCAACTTTAGTATACAATTGCAAGGAATAATTTCAAAGTGCTTCCACGTGTCTCTCTCCTTTTACACAAGTTTTGCAAACAAATTATTAGAGCTTTAGAAGGTAACATCCATCTGTTAGATTATTTTTTAATTAATCTAATATTTGGGGCCACACATGAAACAAATAAAATGTGTGTGCTATTATTTAGTTAGCCAATAATTAAGTTATCTAATTAATATAATTAAATGGCTAAGGGTATAATTGTTGTGGGTTAAATGTATAGATACCAGAGTTTTAATTATCACTTCAATGAGAGGTTGAAGTGATAATAAACACATGAGAACTGCTAAAAGATTTTTATTAAAACCGTCAGTTATGTTATTTTAAAAAGGAGGTTATGGTCTCCAATCTCTCTTAACTCTTAGTAATTCTAAAAACCCTCTCAACAAGAATTCTTAATCAAAGAGAAGAGATTAGATTGGAGGATCATCACCAAAATCAAGAAATTTTTTTGGACAACAACGATGGATTGAGTGCGCTTCCAAAATTATAGTACTCAATAATTTTAATCTGAATTTTTATGAAGATTTAAGAAATAACAAGTGGTAACAGAGCCTCATCCATGATTAAATTATTGAGTTGCAATTTTTGATTAATGGTTATATTCGAATGAAACTGTTTATCCTTGACTTAGTTATTGGGAAAAGTTGAAATTGGTTTTGTTGGCCTCATGACGAAACGAAACTACTGGTGTTGCACACGTGAAATCATGTGCAAAGTTCAAGATTAAATTAAACCTCTTAATTGCATATTTGTTTTTATTCTTGTAAACATTTAGATTTCCAAAATTCCAAGTTCGGTGGTCAAGTATGCTACAATTTCGGTTTAATAGTGTTTTAAATTAAACCACTTCAATTAAGATTTATTGGCCGTGGTTTAAATGAAATAGATTTGATTGAGTTTTTTAATTCTGTCAGTGGCAATGTTTTAAGTGACATTTTAATTGGTTTCAAACTGGGCAAATATATAATATGCTAATGAAATTCAATCAATTTAATTTGTACATTTCCGGTTTTATAATCTTTAAATTAAAATGCTTTATAACATTTATGTTAATTATTGATCTAACATTGAAAATATACTAATTAAAGTGGGAAGTCACCAAAGTGATGTCTCCTGTGTAGATTAGTTTATTTCGGGTGTTAGATGTTTGAGTTTGTGTAATTCTTGCGGATGTTAATCGACCCAAAGGAAGGTTAATATTTGGCCTAATTGCACACACACTTGTGATGGTAAATTTGTGACGATTATTAGGATAACTTAATGTGAGTAATGTACTAATCCAAAGATAGATTCATTACTTGACATAACTTATTGCCAAAATTTGATCATTCTGACAAAAGTACCATTTCTGATTAGTATTATAGTCCAAAGACTTGTTACTAATGTTATGCTAGGTATCTTGAATTGTTATAATTTACTTTTAAATTTTTAAAGATTATTAATTGAGTTGTTTAATGTGAGCATTATTTATTTATTTATATTTTATTTATTTTTGTCTCTATTCAGCTTTTTTGCCTGCTACTTCTATATCTGCAACTATAAATAGTGTCCCGTTCTGAATGGGACTAATTTTAAGGACTGGAAAGAGAATATGATGATTCTTTTAGGCTGCATGGATCTAGATTTATCATTTATACACCTTAAGCTGGATGAACTCACTGATGATAGTACATCTGAGGATGTGTTGTACTATGAGAAGTGGGATCGATCTAACAGGATGAGTCTTATGATCATGAAGCGCGGTGTTCCAGAAGTATTTAGGAGTGCTATAACTGATGAGGTTACAAGTTCTAGTGAGTTTCTTGCCGAAATTCAAAAACGTTTTACAAAAACGATAAGGCTTAAACAAGTACACATTTAGCAAGCTTGATTTCAATGAAATATAAAGGCAAGGGAAACGTTCGGGAGTACATCATGGAGATGTCTCATCTTGCTTCTAAGCTTAAGGCAATAGAGGCTACATTTTATCGATGATTTGGTTGTGCATTTAGTCTTATCTCTCCTGACCGGCTAATTTAATCGGTTTAAAGTCTGATTACAAGGAAAGAGAAGTGGAATCTCAGACGATTTCCATTTTTGTGTGCAAAGAAGAGATTGAAGCAGAGAGAAAACCGACTATGCACATGTGGTAAGCACTTAAAGATAAGGGCAAAAGAAAGAAAAGGGATGAAAATGCTTCCTTACGGGGTCCGAGATCGAAAAAACCAAAGTAAAGCATGGTTGTTTCTTCTACGGTAAGGCTTTGGACGTGTGAAGAAGGAATGTCAAAAAAATATCACACATGGTGCGTAAAGAAATGTACATTTCTTACTTTGGTTTGAACATTACGAAACTAATTTAGCTTGATCTTAAGAAACATATAATTGAATGGATAATTCGAGTGCTTACTACTCGCATTTGTGTTTTTTGCCAAGGTTTGTTGCAAAGCTACCAGCCGCCAAGTGATGCTAAAAGATGCATTTATGTAGGAGATAACAAGAGGGTAGAAGTTGAAGCAATTGGGCATTTTAGATTACTTATGAAAACTGGTTGTTATTTGGATTTATTAAATACTTTTGTTGTTCAGTCTTTTAGACGGAATTTGATTTCAGTTTCTGTTTTGGAAAAATCTGGTTATTCTTCTTCATTTGTAAATAGACAATTTAGTTTATTTATCAATTCTAGTGTTATTGGAATTGGTTTGCTTAATGCTAATGACAATCTATATTTGCTAGAAATTGTTTCAAGTTATAATGAAAACATGCATTTTAGTTCCAGAGGTACAATGCGTAAATTAAAGAAAGAAAATTCAGCTTCATTATGGCACAAACGCTTAGGTCACATCTCTAAAGTTAGAATTGAGCGATTAGTGTCTGATAGGATTTTAGGATCTCTTGATTTTATAGACCTTGATGTTTGTATTGAGTGTATCAAGAGAAAACAAACTAAAAGTAAGAAATTAGGTGCTTATAGAACTTCAAACGTCTTAGAATTAATTCATACAGACATCTGTGGATCATTCCCCACAACTACTTGGAATGGTCAACAGTATTTCATTACATTCATAGACGACTATTCGAGATATGACTATATATTCATGATTCATGAAAAATCAAAATCTTTGGATGTGTTCAGAACGTTTAAAGCTGAAGTTGATTTAAAACTCAACAAAAGGATCAAAAGTGTCGAGTCGGACGAAGTGGTGGTGAATACTATGGTAGATATGATAGTTCGGGTGAACAAGCGTCAGGACCGTTTGCTAAATACCTAGAAGAATATTGAATTATCCCTCAATATACCATGCCAGGATACTTTATCATGAATGGTGTATCTAAAGAGACGAAACCGAACTCTTAAGAATATGGTGAGGAGTATGATTAGTTATTCTACTTTACCAAAATCACTTTGGGGTGAAGCACTCAAAACAATAGCTTATATCTTAAATCGAGTGCCAAGCTAAAGCATTTAAACGCTATATGAGCTTTGGACAAGTCAGCCTAGCCCAAAAACATTTACATGTGGAATGTCAGTGAACGAGGGCTTATAGGCCTACGTAGAAAAGAAATTAGACTCCAAAGCGCAAGCTTAACTACTTTGTTGGCTATGTGGAGCGATCAAGGGGGTTTAAGTTTTATGATCACTGCAGTACACAATTAATTATTTTTAGATGGGAACTGGCGGTATTTTGGAGGATGTTGAGTTTGGGGAGAGAAATCAGTGGAGACAATTGTCTTTGAAGAGGAAGAGATCGTTGTTTGCTTTTGACAATGTACATGTTTCAATAATTGTCATTGAGCAATAAGTAAAAATTTGGATCTCAATTATCAAACAATATTGTTCAACCCCTCAAATTCGAAATGAGATAATTATTCTACGAGAATCGAAAGGCTTCTGATAACCTCAGAGCTGTGTAATTAAGGCGATCCACGAGAGAAAGAGAAATGCAATTGGGATGATTACATAGTATTTCTTCTAAGGGCTGTTAGGATAAGCGGAATGATGGAAGGCGATCAATCAATTTCCATCAAGCCATGCAAGTTCCAACTCTCACTGAAATGGATTGAAGCCATGAATGAAGAGTACAAGTCGATCTGCAAGATAATAAAGTTTGGGAACTTATCGCACATTACCTTCACTAGTGTGAAGCCCATCAAGTTGTAAATGGATATTTAAAACCAAGGATTCAAATGGTAATGTGGAGAGATATAAAGAACATCTTGTAGCTAAAAGCTTTACTCAAAGGAAGGGAAGGAATTGACTATAAAGAGACTTTTTCTTCGGTTTCTATGAAAAACTCTTTTAGGATAATTATGGCACTTGTTGAACATTTTGATATTGGAGAGCTATATCAGATGGATGTTAAGACAACATTCCTTCACCAATGGTGACATTGATGAAACAATTTATAAGTGACGAGAAAACTTTGTGTCAGAGATCCCGAAAGAATATGGTTTGTAAAATTGCTAACTAAATTCAGATATATAGGCTGAAACAAACTTCGTCCGGTGGTACTTTTAAGTTTTATCAAATAATTATCACCATATGTTTTGAGGCAAATGTTATTAATAAATGTTGTGTAATACAAGTTTAGTGGGACTAAACATATATTACGCAGTTTTATATATTGATGACATATTGCTTGCCCTGAAATATAGGCATCTTCATGTGACAGAAGTTTTCTCAAAACATTTAGAGATAAAAGATCTTGGTGATGCCTGGAACACATTTTTAGAAATCAAGGCCACATAGGATTGTTCTTGGGAGTAATGCAGGATTATCACAAAGGAACTATATTCGATAAGTTTTTGAATGTTTGGTGTGCAAAATAGTAAGCAGGTGACACCACATCACGAAGAATAAATTCAACGCAATCAATGCCACAAGACCAATCTTGAAATCAAGGAAATGCAAGGTGTATTCTTGTTTATAGAGTACTTATGTATGCTTTTCAAATATGTCTCAGCGTCCGAATATTGTGTTCGCGATTAACATGTTAGCGGATATTTGACAATCTTTAGCATCAGATCGTTGAAGCGACCAAACAAGTTATGAAGTACTTACAGCGAAAAAAAGTACATGCTCATACGGGAGATCGAGATCAATTAGGGTCATTGAGGTCAGGCTACACAGTTTTGCAGGATGCAAAAGCGATGAAGATCCCGCCCACAGGCTATATTTTATTAGGCCGAGTGGGCAATTTCTGTAAATTTATGGCAGAACACTCGTAAGCCATCGGCTATGTATGATACGTAACATATTATAAGGCATCGATCAAGGAATATGTTTGTGTAATTTTCATTAGAGTGCGCATTCTAAAAGTGTAGAAAGATCATTCAGAATATGTTGTGACAATAAATCCAGCAATTTTATATTATTTTTAACAACAAAGAGCTCTATAGTCAAAACATATTGAAATCAAGTTCCTTGTTGTGAGAAGGAAAGAATGCGAAGTGGACAAATATCTATAGAGGCACATTGGGACAAACTACATGATAGCAAATCGCTCACTAAAGGATTGCACCTAAAATTAACAAGCAGGTGTGATTTTGCGAATATTGATTTAGTGGGAGTTTGTATTATTTATCATGTGTGACTTTAGTTTTAATTATATAATTAGGATTATTTTGAAATAGAAGTATTTCGGGTTCATACATACATTAGGATAATTTAGTTTCGATCTCGATAAAGTAAAGAAGTATGACCGGTTGGGATAGATATCATTTTAGATCACATTCCATCTGTTTCATGCTATGTATCCACAATCGATCTGTGTCATTTATTTGTATTGATATATGTGACTATGGATGGGTTGAGTTGCGACTAATGTAACAAAACACTATGATCCTATTGATATGGTTAATGGGCCTGAGATTGCCCGAATACTCTAAGGACACAGCAATAGCAATTTTATGAGCTCATTAAGTTAAACACATTTGTTTTCATTTGTGGCGATTAGAGGAGATTATTAGATTATTTTTAATTAATCTAATATTTGGGGCCACACATGAAACAAATAAATGTGTGTGCTATTATTTAATTGCTTGATAATTAAGTTATCTAATTAATATAATTAAATGGTAAGGTTATAATTGTTGTGGGTTAAATGTATAGATACGGAGTTTAATTATCAATAACTTTTAATGAGAGGTAGTGATAATAAACACATGAGAAGCTGATAGCAGTTTCTTAATTAAACCAGTCAGTTCGAATTATTTAAAAAGGAGGTTATGGTCCCCCGATATGTCTGCTCTTACTAATTAAAAAACTCCTTAAGAATTCTTAATCAAAGAAGAAGGGTGGGTGGAAGACCATCACAATCAAGAAATCTTTGTACAAAACGATGGATTCATATACCTTTGAAATTATAGTACTCAATAATTTTAATCTAAATTTTATGAAGATTTAGGGAATACTTATCTTAATTTCCTTGAACCTTTTTTATATATAAGGTTTGAATTGTTATTTATTTATTTATTCACTGCCAACGAACTTTAATTTTTCTCTAATCACCCTCAAAATGCATAGTTTTAAATTTCAATCACATTCTATATTCAGAACGTGTTTCATCTCCACGTACAATGCCAGGACAAATCCGACATTTTCGATAGGCAAACAAATGATTTTATCATAATCTAATCGTTACATGAAAAAAGTGACTGTAGACCCTCATTGTAATATTTTAAGGGTCCGCCTAACGTTCAACATGGTGCAGCTCAACCGTCCGATTTAAAGTATAGTCACCTGCTCTATACTATTTAGCAATACGTAAC